>JARXNR010000128.1:72500-195168 GCA_036346035.1 Crossoptilon crossoptilon
CACCAAAATTATGACATTTTCTCCCAGAAAGACCAGTTTTCGCCCCAAAATGGGACATTTTCCCCCAGAAAGACCCGATTTCTCCCAGAAATACGACATTTTCCCCCAGAAATACCAGTTTTCTCCCTGAAAATATGACATTTTCCTCCAGAAATACCAGTTTTCTCCCAAAAATATGACATTTTCACCAAAAATTCCAGTTTTCTCCCCATTACTATGACATTTTCCCCCAGAAAGACCAGTTTTTTCCCAGATAATACGGCATTTTGACCCAGAAATACCAGTTGTCTCCCCAGAAATAGGACATTTTCCCCAGAAATTCCAGTTTTCTCCCCAAAATTAAGACATTTTCCTCCAGAAAGACCAGTTTTCTCCCCAGAAATATGACATTTTCTCCCAGAAAGACCAGTTTTTTCCCAAAAGTATGACTTTTTCCCCCAGAAATTCCAGTTCTCTCCCCAGGATGGGACAGTTTCCCCCAGAAAGACCAGTTTTCTCACCAAAAATATGACATTTTCCACCAGAAAGACCAGTTTTATCCCCCAAATTAAGACATTTTCCCCCAGACATACCAGTTCTCTCCCAGAAATACGACATTTTCGACCAGAAAGACCAGTTTTCTCATCAAAATACCACATTTTCACCCGAAATTACCAGTTTTCTCCCCAGAAATGTGACATTTTCTCCCAGAAAGACCCGTTTTCTCACCAAAAATATGACATTTTCCCCCCGAAATTCCAGTTTTCTCCCCAGAAATGTGACATTTTCTCACAGAAAGACCAGTTTTCTCACCTAATTTTTGACATTTTCCCCCAGAAATACCAGTTTTCTACCCACCAAAATATGACATTTTCCCAGAAATGACCAGTTTTCTCCCCAAAATGGGACATTTTCCCCTAGAAAAACATTTAGATTTTTTCTCCCAGAAAATATGACATTTTGCCCCAGAAAGACCAGTTTTCTCCCCCCAAAATATGACATTTTCCCAACCAGAAATACCAGTTTTTCTCCCAGCCAAAATGGGACATTTTTCTCCCAGAAAGACCAGTTTTCCCCAGAAATATGACATTTTTTTCCCCCAGAAAGACCAGTTTTTCTCCCTAAAAGTATGATATTTTCCCCCAGAAATACCACTTTTCTCACCAAAATAAGACATTTTCCTCCTGAAATACCAGTTGTCTCCCCAGAAATGTGACATTTTCCCCCAAAAAGACCAGTTTTCTCCCCAAAATGGGACATTTTCTCCCAGAAATACCACTTTTTTCCCACAAAATTGACATTTCCCCCCCAGAAATACCAGTTTTTCTCCCAGAAAATGTGACATTTTCCCCCAGAAATACCAGTTTTCTCCCCAGAAATAGGACATTTTCCCCCAGAAAGACAAGTTTTCTCCCCAAAAATATGACATTTTCCCCCAGAAATACCAGCGTTCTCCCCAGAAATATGACATGTTCCCCCAGAAAGACCAGTTTTCTCCCTGATAAATATGACATTTTCCCCCAGAAATACCACTTTTCCCACCAAAGTGGGACATTTTCCAACAGAAATACCAGTTTTCTCCCCGAAAATAAGACATTTTCCCCCCAGAAAAGACATTTTTTCAGAAAGACAGTTTTCTCCCAAAATATGACACATTTTTCCCCAAAGAAATACCTTTTTTCCCCTCTCCCAGAAATATGACATTTTCCCCCAGAAATACCAGCTTTCTCCCCAGAAATATGTCATGTTCCCCCAGAAAGACCAGTTTTCTCCCTGAAAATATGACATTTTCCCCCAGAAATACCAGTTTTCTCCCCAGAAATATGACATCTTCCCCCCAGAAAGACCACTTTTCTTACCGGAATGGGACATTTTCTCCAGGAAATACCAGTTTTCTCCCCAGACATATGACATTTTCCCCAGAAATACCAGTTTTCTCACCAAAATGGGACTATTTCCCCTAGAAAAACTAGATTTCTTTCTGAAAATATGACATTTTCCCCCAGAAAGACAAGTTTTCTCCCTGAAAATATGACGTTTACCCCAACCAATACCAGCTTTCTAGCCAAAATGGGACATTTTCTCCCAGAAAGACCAGTCTTCTCCCCAGAAATATGACATTTTCCCCCAGAAAGACCAGTTTTCTCCCTAAAAGTATGACATACTCTCCCAGAAATACCAATTTTCTCCCCAAAATACGACATTTTCCCCCAGAAAGATCAGCTTTCTCCATGAAAATATGAGATTTTCCCCCAGAAAGACGAGTATTCTCCCCAAAATGGGACATTTTCCCCCAGAAATTCCAGCTTTCTCACCAAATTGGGGTGTTTTCCCCCAGAAAGAAAAGTTTTCTCACCAAAAATATGACATTTTCCCCCAGAAAGACCAGTTTTCTCCCTGGAAATATGACATTTTCCCCGAGAAATACAAGTTTTCTCACCAAAAATATGACATTTTCCCCAGAAAGACCAGTTTTCTCCCCAGAAATATGACATTTTCCCCCAGAAATACCAGTTTTCTCACCAAAAATATGACATTTTCCCCAGAAATACCAGTTTTCTCCCCAGAAATATGACATTTTCCCCTAGAAAGACCAGTTTTCTCCCCAGAAATATGATATTTTCTCCCAAAAATACCAGTTTTCTCACCAAAAATATGACATTTTCCCCCAGAAATTCCTATTTTCTCTCCAAAATTGTGACATTTTTTCCCTGAAAGACCAGTTTTCTCCCCAAAATTATGACATTTTCCCTCAGAAATTCCATTTTTCTCCCTGAAAATATGACATTTTCCCCCGGAAATTCCATTTTTCTCCCTGAAAATATGACATTTTCCCCCAGAAAGACCAGTTTTCTCCCCAGAAATATGACATTTTCTCCCAGAAATACCAGTTTTCTCCCCAGGAATATGGCATTTTGACCCAGAAATACCAGTTTTCTCCCCAGATATATGACATTTTCTCCCAGAAATACCAGTTTTCTCACCAAATATGGAACATTTCCTTTTGTAGCCTCACAGCCCTCAGCTGGGTGCTGCTGAGCAGGCTGTGAGCCATGCACTGCCCCACTCCTCACACCCGGTGCCTTTTTATCCCTAAGACAGAAAAGCATTGAGGGGAGAAGGAAAAGATGCATATGATGCACAGACACAGCAGACCTGTGTGTGATGCTGTGTCTCTGATGGACCCTGGGCTCCTCTTTGTGAAGTTCCCTACGGATCACCATTACCTGGTTCACCTCTCCCACTGCCAAAACACAACCTGCCTCTCACAGCAGCCGTGGGACGGTTGTGTCACCCAGCACAGCTGTGTCCTTGTCACGGTTATGTCACCCAGCACTGCTGTGTCATCATCACAGCCCGGTCTGCTTGTGTCACCCATGATGGTTGTGGCACCTGGTTGTACCACCCAGCCCAGCCGTGTCACCGTCACAGCCGCAGGCTGGTTGTGTCACCCAGCACAGTTGTGTCACTGTCACCACGATGTCACCCATCACAGCTGTGCTACCATCACAGCTGCAGGTCGGTTGTGTCACCCGGCACATCTGTGTCACCCATCAACAGCTCTGTCAACCATCAGAGCTCTGTCACCCATCACAGCTGTGTCACCCATCACAGCTCTGTCCCCATCACAGCTCTGTCAACCATCACAGCTGTGTCACCCATCCATCACAGCTGTGTTACCCATCACAGCTCCGTCACCCATCACAGCTGTGTCACCCATCCATCAGAGCTCCATCACCCATCACAGCTCTGTCACCCATCAGAGCTGTGTTCCCATCACAGCTGTGCCACCCATCACAGCTGTGTCCCCATCACAGCTGTGTCACCCATCAGAGCTCTGTCACCCATCAAAGCTGTGTCCCCATCACAGCTGTGTCACCCATCCATCAGAGCTCCATCACCCATCACAGCTCTGTTACTCATCACAGCTGTGTCACCCATCACAGCTGTGTCCCCATCAGAGCTCTGTCACCCATCACAGCTGTGTCACCCATCCATCAGAGCTCCATCACCTATCACAGCTCTGTTACCCATCACAGCTGTGTCCCCATCACAGGTGTGTCACCCATCAGAGCTCCGTCAGCCATCAGAGCTCCGTCAGCCATCACAGCTGTGTCACCCATCAGAGCTTTGTCACCCTGTTGGAAATATCCAAATAATTTTTATCTGGACAGTATCTCTGATAGAAGCAGATTTTATTCACGATTGCAATGGCAGGCATCCCACAAGCAGGAGAGCACCTTGTGGACACAACATGACTGTTTTTATACCTCGTTTCCCCCCCCCCCCCCCCCTTCCCTGTTTCCCCACTGGCTGGGCACTCCAGGTTCACAATCTTATCAGAAGGCTTACATTTGTTAATTACTTGTTAATTTGTTTGTTATCTGGTGTCAGTCCCGTCGTCTCCAAGACGTCTCAACACTCTTCTTGTTCATACTCATATGGTGATTTTCTTGAGAGTCTTTGTTAACAAAGAGCAGGGAGGGAAGTGCCCCATCTTCCTCAATACCTTCCTCAGGCAGTCCCTGAGATTCGTCACTAACTGTCCTTTTAATTTGCACAGGATACCTTTGCAATGTGTGTGACATCTATATTTTCAATGCTGGCTATCCAGAAGTTGTTACTAGCTTAGATATGTATGTTTTTAATGATTTAACTCCTCCTCCTTTAATTCTCTATTACTCAGGTCCTGTCTATCCAGCACCAAAAGCTAGTACTTTTCCAGCATCAAGGGGTTTCTGATTTGTAAAGATATTTATTACATCTAGCTTGCCTTTCACTGAAGGCCCAGAAGTTTTTCAGATGGCTGGACAGACAGGAGCTTCAGTCTTTGTGCTTAGAATTTACTCCATCTACCTAATCTCTACGGATATACATATATATATATATACATAAATATATATATATATTACTTTACTTATATACTGAGTATGTGTTGTTGGGGAAGATTTATCTAGGGGATTACAATCACAGAATCACAGAATGGCCAGGGTTGGAAGGGACTCCAACCCTGGATGTTGTGTTGAGGGACATGGCTTAGCGAGAACCATTGGTGAAGGGTGAATGACTGGACTGGCTGATCCTGTGGGTCTTTTCCAAGCTTATTGATTCTATGATTCTATGACTCAAGGATGACGAAGCTCCAACCCCTCACCACATACAGGGCCACCAACCTCCACATTTAACACCAGACCAGGCTGCCCAGGGCCCCATCCAACCTGGCCTTCAACACCTCCAGGGATGGACGGGGCATCCACAACCTCTCTGGGCAGCTGTTCCAGCACCTCACCGCTCTCTCTGTAAAGAATTTCCCCCTGACGTCCAACCTAAATCTCCCCTCCCTCAACTTAAAACCATTTCCCCTCGTCCTGCTGTCATCTCCCCTTCCCAAGAGCTGACTCCCCTCCTGTCTGTAGGCTCCCTTTAGGTACTGCAGGCTGCAATGATTCACCCTGCAGCCTTCTCTTCTCCAAGCTGAACAAGCCCAGCTCCCTCAGCCTGTCTTTGTAGTGGAGGTGCTGCAGCCCCTGCTCATCTCTGTGGCTCCTCTGGACCCTCTCCAACAGCTCCCTGTCTTTTTTGTCCTGGGGGCTCCACACTTGGACGCAGTGCTGCAGATGGGGCCTCACAAGAGCAGAGCAGAGGGGGACAATCACCTCCCTGTCCCTGCCGGCCACCCCTCTGCTGATGGAGCCCAGGATCCCATTTGCTTTCCCAGCTGTAATCACACACTGCTGCCTCACATTCAGCTTTTCACCCCTCAGGACCCCCAGGTCCTTCTCCGCAGGGCTGCTCTCAAGGACCGCTCCTTCCAGTCTGTATGGATGCCTGCGATTCCTTCAGCCCAAGTGCCAAACTCTGCACTTTGCCGTGTTGAACCTCATCAGGTTCACCCAGGCCCACCTTTCCAGCCTGTCGAGGTCCCTCTGAATGGCATCCCTTTCTTCCACCGTGTCAACCACACCACTCAGCTTCGTGTCATCAGCAAACTGGCTGAGGGTGCACTCAATTCCGCCATCGATGTCACTGATAAAGATTAGCAATGAAAACTTATCAGAGAACCCCAGTAAAGCAGAAAGGCCCTTGAAAAGAACCGTTAGTTCTAAAAAAGGACCCAAACGGTAGCAGAGGCCATGAAATTAACACAATTCTCATTTTGTTCTGATGCAGAAACAACATTCAATTCCCACAACCCCCGCTCCCACGGTCCGGCCGTGTCACGCAGCACAGCTGTGTCCTTGTCACACTTATGTCACCCATCAGAGCTGCTCAGCCCCGCTCCCACAGTCGGGCTGTGTCACGCAGCACAGCCCGCTGGAGCCGCTCACCACGGCACGGTGACGGAACGGTAACCGGAGCCACCGGGGCCATCTCCAGGGGAGCCCTCCTAGCAGCGCACATTAACACAGCTCACACCACCGCCCGGAGGCTGCGGGGTTGGGGTCGCTCCGGAGACCCTCCTCTGGGAGAGGGGGGGGAGAGAGGGGCAGGCACCGCAGCCACGATCGCCCCCTCCTCAAATCCGTGAGTAAACGGCACAGGGAAAAGCAAGAGGGGGTGGTTGGGGCTGGGGGGGGACTCCGAGCAGCCGCGGTGCGCCACGAGAGGGGACAGCCACGGCTCCATCCGCTGCTCACAGCCCCCAACCTCGGGCACCTCTGGGGAGAAAGGCAGCTTTCCTCCCGTTTTGGCAGCAAATTGGATTCACACTGAGCCGGGGGTTCGGGTCGGGTGTTGAGGTCCGTTTGTCCTCAGGAAGAGAGGTCGTTGGAACTGCTCCATTTTTGGGGGGGAGAGAGGGGGTTCACTGTCCGTGGAAGAGTCCAGGCACCGCGGAGATGGGGCACACAGGGACGTGCTTAGGGGGGATGGGGTGGGGGTGGGGGTCTTTTCCAGCCCTAATGACTCCATGAGTGAGAAGGGTGCCCACGGGTCAGTGGTTGGGCTTGGCAATCTCGGAGGTATTTCCAGACAGAACGATTCCATGAGTGGGGGCGGGGGGCGGTGGGGGGGGAAGGGCTGGATGGGGTGGCCCTGGGGGGTCTTTCCCAACCGGAGTGATTCCGTGATCATGCTCCCAGCGGGGATGGGCTGATGGTTGGACTCAGTTGTATGGCTGTCTTCTCACCTTAATGACCCTACGCCCCTTCGCTTGTCTCCAGGCAGACCCCCGGTGCTCCCCTCACAGCCGTCGGCTCATTTCTGCCCATGGCTTCCGAGGAGCCCACGATCCCCCCGGCCCCTGCAGCTCCCGGGAGGAAACGTCGGAGGAAAGGGAAGGAGAAACCCATTTCGGGGGAGGGGGACAACAATGGGGAGGACGGGGACGATGGAGCGGGGCGGGTGGCTGAAATCGAGGGGCTGACGCGGGCCGGGTGCCGGGCGCTGGGGCTGGGGGACACGCGGGGGGCACTGGGCTGCTTCAGGAGGGCGGTGGGGCTCTCGCTGCTCACCCCCACCCCATGGCTGCGCAGGGATTGCGCCTTCCGCCTGGGGGCCGCCTACGTGGAGGCCGGGAAGCCTGGAAAGGGGCTGAAATTCCTCCTCAAATCCCGACCCTCGGATGGGGAACGGCCGGAGGGGCTCCGTTTCGACATCGCTGCGGTTCACGAAGGGCTGCGGGATTTCCCGGAGGCTCTGCGGGATTTCCCGGAGTCTCTGCAGGATTCCGGCGGGGCGGGGAGCAGCGTGGCGATGGGCTGCTGCTACCTGGGCATGCGGGAGCCCGAGAGAGCCGCCCGCTGCTTCCTGGAGGCGGCGCGGGGCTACGCGGGGGTCCACTGCCCCGACGCGGCCGCCGTGGCGCTGAGCAGAGCGAGCGGCTCCATGCTGCAGAGCGGCCGATTTGGGGCCGCCGAGGTCGCGGGGACCCTCACCCGGTGCTGGGCGCTCTGTGACAGCATCTCCGATCCAGCCCTGCAGGGTAACTCCACACCGGGTCCTCTGCTCCCATTGCATGGGTGCAAGACCCCAACCCATCCCTCTGCTCCCATTGCATGGGTGAAAGACCCCAACCCATCCTTCTGCTCCCATTCCATGGATGCAAGACCCCAACCCATCCCTCTGCTCCCATTGCATGGGTGAAAGACCCCAACCCATCCCTCTGCTCCCATTACATGGAATACATGACCCTAACCCATCCCTCTGCTCCCATGGCATGGAATACACGACCCCTACCCATCCCTCTGCTCCCATTGCATGGATGCACAACCCCAACCCATCCCTCTGCTCCCATTACATGGAATACATGACCCTAACCCATCCCTCTGCTCCCATGGCATGGAATACACGACCCCTACCCATCCCTCTGCTCCCATTGCATGGATGCACAACCCCAACCCATCCCTCTGCTCCCATTACATGGAATACATGACCCTAACCCATCCCTCTGCTCCCATGGCATGGAATACACGACCGCTACACATCCCTCTGCTCCCATTGCATGGAATGCATGACCCCAACCCATCCCTCTGCTCCCATTGCATGGGTGCACAACCCCAACCCATCCCTCTGCTCCTATGGCATGGATACATGACCCCTACCCATCCCTCTGCTCCCATTGCATGGATGCACAACCCCAACCCATCCCTCTGCTCCCATTGCATGGAATGCATGACCCCAACCCATCCCTCTGCTCCCATTGCATGGGTGCACAATCCCAATCCATCCCTCTACTCCCATTGCATGGGTGCACAATCCCAACCCATCCCTCTGATCCCATTGCACGAGGTGCACGACCCCAGCCCATCCCTCTACTCCCATTGCATGGATGCATGACTCCAACCCATTCCTCAGGTACTGGTGAATGTTATGCATGACCCCAACCCATCCCTTTGCTCCCATGGCATGGATGCATGACCCCAACCCAACGCACACTCTGTGCCCCCCAGGGAAGCTCTACAACGACATCGGCCTCTGCTACTCCCAGCTGCGCATCTTCCTGCTGGCTGCAGAGAGCTTTGAGCGCGCGCTCGCCGCATGCCGCAGAGCACCAGGATGCAGCGGGGAGGCTGCAGTGCTGCAGAACCTGGGTGCTGCCCGCAATGCACTGCAACACTTCAGCGCAGCCCTGGCCCCACACCGGCGAGCAGCAGCGCTGCACGGTATGGCATCACAGCCTCACTCTGTGCAGGGGGGGTGGTACGGAAATGAACCCCCGGTGATGAATTGCAGGCACTGCGGGGAACCGGAGGGCGCAGGGGCAGTGCTTTGGGAACTTGGCGTATGCCTTCAGCCAGCTCGGGGAGCACGAGGCCGCTGCAGAGAACTACCTGCACGCCCTGCAGGCCTTCCGCGACTCGGGTAAGGGGCAGCATCCCCAAGAGACCCCGGTGCCACGTGCCGGAGCTGTGCAGCAGCCAGCAGAGTTTGCAGCGAGCCCCGTGATGCTTCACCGTGCAGCCAGAACTGATGCAACCCTTTGGCACGCAGGGGATGTGCTGGGGCAGTGCAAAGCATGTGAAGGGCTGGGGGCTGCCCGCTTTCACCTGGGGGACCCCCAGAGGGCCATCGGGCACTACCAGGAGGCCCTGAGGCTGCTGTCCCACTGCCAGGTACAGGGGACCCCAGGGATGGACCCTACATGCATGGCATGCACCAACCACTCCCTGGGGATGGCCTTAACGGGGTCTCCTGCACAGGGCACCCCCAGGGCAGATGGTGAGAGGATTGTCACTGGGCTGACCCGCACCCTCCAGATGCAACTCTGCCTCCGGCCCACCCCGGCCCTGGTGAGCAGCCCCCCCACCACGGGGGTCGGGATCGGGGTGCTGGTGGGGTATGGGGACAGCAGCAAAGCTCTGCGCCCTCCTGAGCCGTGCTTGCATGCACTGAGGGGGAGTTGGTTGGTTGGTGGATGGGGACGTCATGCACAGACCCCATGCCACCCCGTCATCATGCTGCTGCCCACAGGACCTCGTCCCGCTGCAGTTCTGCTCCCCGCTGCCCCGCATCAGTGGGACGCAGCCACGGAGACACACGGTGTGAGTAGGATTCTGCCCCGAGCTCCTCTGCAGGGCACTCCCAGCATCGCCCATGGGATAAATCTTCCCTCCTACATCCCCTGCAGGTCCTTCCGGGACACAGGGCAGGATGGGGGTGAAGCTGCACCGAGGGCACCACCCGTGGGGTCAGGTAAGGGGGTGTGCAGGGCCGGAGTGCGTGGGGTTATTGCCATGGGGGATGGAGCCCACCCATGCATGGGGAAGTGCTGTGTTCATCCCATCCTGGGCACAGCCCTGGAAAGAAATTTTCCTTCCAGAGATGGGGGTGGGCAATTTGAATGGGGGGGGAGAGGCTAGAAGTAAAATACCCCCCTCTCCCACCCAAACAATGATCCAACAAGGAACCTCCTGCAAACCATACCGATGCGTTTCCCCAGCACCAAAGCTTCGCCACCCCCCCGCGCTCCCACCCTCCATCCCCGCAGTGATAGCACTACGAACAGCCCCCGACCCCCCCCGCAGCACCAGGGCCGGACCCAAGGATCTGGGGGGCTGCACGGTGTTGTCTCAGCTCTGCAGTCTGCTGTGAGCACCAGGAGGAACAAAGAGCAGAGCTGCGCTTCCACCACCCAACGCGGCATGGAGCCGACTGCTCTCCTTGTACTGTAAGATCTCCCTCCATAAAGGTGTGCTTTCATAGAATCGTGGAATCATTACGGTTGGAAAAGATCCCCAAGAGCCCCATCCCCAACCCATCCCCCCAAACCACATCCCCACGTGCCACATCTCTGTGGTGCCTGAACGTCTCCAGGGACGGTGACCCCTTCTCCCTTCTTGGGCAGTTTCAGTGACTGCTTTCTGGGAGAAGAAATGAATCCCAAGGTGCGACCCAACTCCCCTGGCACAGTGTGAGCCACCACCTCTTGTCCCATCATTGTTACCTATGAGCAGAGGCTGACCCTCATGGGGCCACACACAGTCTGTGGCCAGGATCCCAAAAGCCTTCTGGGCCAACTTGGGCACAGTGCTGGCTCATGGGCAACTGTTGGTCAACCAGTGGCCAACCGTTGGTCAATTGCTGGTCAACCATTGGCCGACCACTGGTCAATTGTTGGTCAACCATTGGCCAACTGTTGGCCAACCATTGGTCAACCATTGGTTAGTGGTTGGTCAACCATTGGCCGATCACTGGTCAATTGCTGGTCAACCATTGGCCAACCACTGGTCAATTGTTGATCAATCATTGGCCAACCGTTGGCCAACCACTAGTCAACCACTGGTCAACCATTGGCCGACCACTGGTCAACTGCTGGTCAATCATTGGCCAACCACTGGTCAATTGTTGGTCAACCATTGGCAAACTGTTGGCCAACCACTGGTCAACCATTGGTCAGTGGTTAGTCAACCATTGGCTGACCACTGGTCAGTTGCTGGTCAACCATTGGCCAACCACTGGTCAATTGTTGGTCAACCATTGGCCAACCACTGGTCAATTGTTGGTCAACCATTGGCCAAACATTGGTAAACCACTCATCAACAGTTCGCCAACTATTGGTCAACTGTTTGTCAACTGTTGGTTAACCATCTGTCAATCATTTGTCAATCACTGGTCAAACATTGGCCAATCGTTGGTCAACCATTGGTCAGTCACTGGCCAACCATCGGTCAACTGTTGATAAATCATTGGCCAGCTGTTGGTCAACCATCGGTCAATTATTGGTCAACAGTTTGTCAGCCATTGGTCAACCAGAACACCATTGGCCTTCTGGGCCACCTGGGCACAACGCTGCCTCACGGTCAGCTGAGCGCCGACCAATCAGAGCAGAGGAAGGGGTGGGTTGGGGTCATGCACCCCATGCACCAGGAGCAGAGCAGTGGGTCAGGGTGGTGCATCTCATGCAATGGGAGCAGAGGAAGGGTCATGTCGGGGTCTTTGTCTCCTGGGGTCTCCATCTGTGCACCTTCGCTGAGGGTTCATTGGGAGGAAGCTGTGCTGTGCGTTGAGCAATGCATCCACTGCAACACAGAGCAAAGCGGTGCAACGCAGTGCAATGCAACACAACGTGGTGCAACACAATGCGGTGCAACACCATGCAGTTCAACACAATGCAGTGCAACACATAGCAGTGCAGTGCAACACAGTGTAATGCAACACAGAGCAAAGTGGTGCAACACAGTGCAATGCAACACAATGTAGTGCAACACAGAGCAAAGCAGTGCAAAGCAGTGCAATGCAACACAATGCGGTGCAACACCATGCAATGCAACACAATGCAGTGCAACACAGAGCAATGTGGTGCAACACAGTGCAATGCAACACAATGCAGTGCAACACAATGCAATGTGATGCAACATAGAGCAATGCAACACAGAGCAATGTGGTGCAATGCAGTGCAATGCAACACAATGTGGTGCAACACAGAGCAATGTGCAACACAATGCAATGCAGCACAGGGCAATGTGGTGCAACACAGAGCAATGCAACACAATGCAGTGCAGCACAGAGCAAAGCGGTGCAACACAGAACAATGCAACACAGTGCAGTGCAACACAGAGCAAGGCAACACAATGCAGTGCAACACAGCAATGTGGTGCAACACAGAGCAATACAACACAATGCGGTGCAACACAAAGCAAAGCAGTGCAATGCAGTGCAATGCAACACAATGCGGTGCAACACAGAGCAATGTGGTGCAACACAGTGCAGTGCAACACAGAGCAAAGCAATGCAACACATTGCAGTGCAACACAGTGCAATGCAACAATACAGTGCAACACAGAGCAATGTGGTACAACAGAGCAATGCAACACAATGTGGTGCAACGCAGAGCAAAGCAGTGCAACTCAGTGCAGTGCAACACAGTGCAGTGCAACACAGAGCAAAGCAGTGCAATGCAGCGCAATGCAGCGCAATGTGGTGCAACACAGAGCAATGCAGCACAATGCGGTGCAATAGAGCACTGCAGTGCAACACAACGCAGTGCAACACAGTGCAACACAGAGCAATGCAGCACAGTGCAACAGAGTGCAATACCATGCAGTGCAACACAACATAGTGCAACACAGGGCAACAGGGCAACATAGCATAGTGCAATACAGTGCAAAGCAGTGCAACATAGCACAGTGCAATGCAAAGCAATGCAGTGCAACACAACACTGCAATGCAACGAAATGCAACACAGTGCAACACAGCACAGTGCAATGCAAAGTAATGCAGCGCAAAACAACACTGCAATGCAATACAATGCAACACAGTGCAACACAGCACAGCACAGTGCAATACATGCAAAGCAGTGCAACACGGTACAGTGCAATGCAAAGCAACGCAGTGCAAAACAACACTGTGCAATGCAATGCAACACAGTCAGCACAGCACAGTGCAATGCAGCACAACACAATGCTGCAATGCAATGAAATGCAAGCAGTGCAACACAGCACAGTGCAATGCAAAGCAACGCAAAACAACACTGCAATGCAACGCAAAGCAACACAGTGCAACACAGCACAGTGCAATGCAGTGCAATGCAGTGCAACACAGCACAGTGCAACGCAAAGTAATGCAGTGCAAAACATTACTGCAATGCAATGCAACACAGTGCAACGCAGCACAGTGCAATGCAGTGCAACACAGTGCAACACAGCACAGTGCAATGCAAAGCAATGCAAAACAACACTGCAATGCAACGAAATGCAACACAGTGCAACACAGCGCAACTCAATGCAACGCAGCGCAGCGCAGCACAGCGCAGCGGAGCCCCGCACGGCTCTGACCGCTGCGGGGCAGCACCGCGTCGTTCCCCGCAGCTCCGCCCGCTCCGCGCGTGCGCCGTGCGCGTCCCCGCTCCTCTCTGCCGTATGCGGGCACGGCTGGGCTGGGGGTTGGGTTGGGGGCTGGGCTGGGGGTTGGGGCTGCTGGTGGCGGCGGGGGGCCGCTGCCCGAGGCGGGTCTGGGGTCCGGAGTGGTGCTGGGGCCGCTCCCCGCAGCGCGATATGCACGGACAGAGCGAGGGGAGACCGCGCTACCTCGGGTATGGGACGGGGGGGGGCGTCGTGGGGGTACGGGGGTGTGCATAGGGGGAGCAGGGTGAGACGGTGCGGGGGGATGGGGCTTACTCGGGGATGGGACGGGGGGGGTACGTGGGGGGGTCCGCGGCAGGTCGGGTATGGGGCAAGGTGGGGGGTATGGGGTGGATATAGGGGGGTGCATAGGGGGGTGCGGGGGGAACGCGTGGCCTCGGGTAATGGGGGGGCACGGGGGAGTGCGAAGGGGTGCATAAGGGTGCGGGGGTTGCCGCAGTATCTCGAATATGGGGCCGGGGGGCTGTAGGGGAGTGCAGGGGGAGACAGGTGGGGGACCGTGCTTGCTCAGGGATGGGGCAGTGGGGGTGTAGGGCGGGTGTAGGGGCGGTTGCATAGGGCATGCTTTCCCGGGTATGGGGGGGGTACATGGTGGGGGGGGGGGGGCTGTGCTTCTTTGGATATGTGGGGCACAGAGGTGAGTGTGGGAGCCACACTGTGAGAGGAGCAGAGGGGGTACGGGATGCAGAGGACCCCCAACCCCAGGTGCTTTGTGCTGCTGGAGGGCAGCGCTGTGACCCCGCTGCACTGGGGTCTCACGTGCCCCCCTCCCACTCTCACCCACCCCCCCACAGGCAGGAGGAGGCTCAGGCCATCGACCAGGAGCTCTTCACCGACTATAAATTCAGCGTGGACCAACTGATGGAGCTGGCGGGGCTGAGCTGTGCCACCGCCATCGCCAAGGTGGGAGCACAGAGGGGGAGGAGGGGGCTGCGGGGTGACCCCCCCCCCCCCCACCGCCCTGCACAACCCAACATGTCCCCCCCATCCTCCTCCAGGCGTACCCCTCAGGCTCCTTCCCCACGAGCCCCCCTGCCGTGCTGGTGGTCTGCGGGCCGGGCAACAACGGCGGTGACGGTTTGGTGTGCGCCAGGCACCTGAAAATGTTTGTGAGTGCCCCAAAGGGGGGGCTGCATTCAGGGGTCCGCATCCCCCCCCAAGTCAGTGCTGAGCACCGCCGTCCCCGCAGGGATACCACCCCACCGTGCACTACCCCAAGCGACCCAACAAGCCGCTCTTTGAGGGGCTGACCACGCAGTGCCAGAAGATGGACATCCCCTTCCTCACCGAGTTCCCAGCGGAGGTGAGCGGACAGCAGACACCGCTGGGGCCGTGGCTGCGTCCTGCAGGCCAGCCTCAGTGACCCACTGCTGGGCCTCAGCCTGTACTGCTCCTCACCCCATGCTGCTGCTCACCCTCTGCCAGGCCTCACCCCATATTGATCCTCACCCCCCCATAGTGCTCCTTACCACCCTGATGCTCCTCACCCCATACTGCTTCTCACCCCACTGCCAGTCCTCACCCCATACTGCTCCTCACCCCATAGTGCTTCTCACCCTATATCGGTCCTCACCACCCCACTGGTTCTCACTCCACTGCTAGTCCCTATCCCACAGTGGTACTCACCCCATGCTGCTCCTCACCCCATGCTGCTCCTCACCCCATGCTGCTCCTCACCCTCTGCCAGGCCTCACCCCATATTGATCCTCAGCCCCCCATACTGCTCCTTACCACCCTGCTGCTCCTCACCCCGTACTGGTCCTCACCCCACTGCCATGCCTCACCCCATACTGATCCTTACCCCCCCATACTGCTCCTTATCACCCTGCTGCTCCTCACCCCATACTGCTCCTCGTCCCACTGCCAGTCCTCACCCCATACTGCTCCTCACCCCTCTGCAAGTCTTCACCCCATACTGCTTCTCACCATATATCGGTCCTCACCACCCCACTGGTTCTCACTCCACTGCTAGTCCCCATCCCACATTGCTCCTCACCCCATACTGCTCCTCACCCCATGCTGCTCCTCACCCTCTGCCAGGCCTCACCCCATATTGATCCTCACCCCCCCCATACTGCTCCTTATCACCCTGCTGCTCCTCACCCCGTACTGGTCCTCATCCCACTGCCAGTCCTCACCCCATACTGCTCCTCAACCCTCTGCAAGTCTTCACCCCATACTGCTTCTCACCCTATATCGGTCCTCACCACCCCACTGGTTCTCACTCCACTGCTAGTCCCCATCCCACAGTGGTACTCATCCCATACTGCTCCTCACCCCACTGCTGGGCCTCAGCCTGTACTGCTCCTCAGCCCATGCTGCTCCTCACCCCACTGCCATGCCTCACCCCATATTGATCCTCACTCCCCCTATACTGCTCCTTACCACCCTGCTGCTTCTCACCCCACTGCCAGTCATCACCTTATATTGGTCCTCACCCCAATGCTGCTCCTCACCCTATATCGGTCCTCACCACCCCCCTGGTTCTCACTCCACTGCTTGTCCCCATCCCACATTGCTCCTCACCCCATACTGCTCCTCACCCCACACTACTACTCACCCTCTGCCAGGCCTGACTTCATACTGATCCTCACCCAACACTGCTCCTTACCACCCTGCTGCTCCTCACCCTACTGCCAGTCGTCATCATCACCCTATATTGGTCCTCACCCCGCACTGGTCTTCACCACCCTATTGATTCTCACTCCACTGCTAGTCCTCATTTCATATTGGTACCCATCCCATACTGCTTCTCAGCCCTCTGCTGGTTCTTACCCCATATTGGTCCTTGCCCCACTGCTGGTCATCACCCTATATTGGTTCTTACCCACTGCTGGTCCTCACCCCATACTGCTCCTCACCCCATATTGCTCACCCCCCACTACTGATCATCTTACTGCCAATGCTCAACACCCTACTGGTCCTCACCCCACACCATTTCTCATCCCATATTGCTTCTCACCCCACACTGCTTCTTACCTCATATTGCTCCTCACCCTATTTGTCCTCACCCTACACTACTTCTCACCCCATATTGCTCCTCACCCAACACTGCTTCTCACCCCAAATTGCTCCTCACCCCACTGTTCATCCTTACCCTGCTGCTGGATCTTATCCCATTGCTGTTCTTCACCCCATATTGCTTCTATGCCCAGTACTGATCATCTTACTGCCAGTGCTCCTCCCCCTACTGGTCCTCACCCCACACTGCTTCTCTCCCCACACTGCTCCTCACCCCACACTGCTCCTCACCCCACTGCCCATCCTTACCCTGCTGCTGGATCTTATCCCATTGCTGTTCCTCACCCCATATTGCTTCTACCCCCAGTACTGATCATCTTACTGCCAGTGCTCATCACCCTACTGCTCCTCACCCCACACTGCCTCTCACCTCATGTTGCTCCTCACCCCACACTGCTTCTCACCCCACACTGCTGCTCACCCCATATTGCTCCTCACCCTACACTACTTCTCACCCCATGTTGCTCCTCACCCCACACTGCTCCTCACCCCACTGCCCATCCTTACCCTGCTGCTGGATCTTATCCCATTGCCATTCCTCACCCCACACTGCTCCTCCCCCCGCCGCAGGCTGCGCTCATCGATGGGCTGTATGGGCTGGTGGTGGATGCCATCTTTGGGTTCAGCTTCAAGGGAGCAGTGCGGGAGCCATTTGGGAGCATCCTCAGCACCCTGCAGAGCGTCACGGTGCCCATCGCCAGCATCGACATCCCCTCAGGTGAGTACGGACAGACCCACTGCTGGGAGGGGGAGGGAAGGGGGGAGGAGCACGCTGCATTTGCAACACTGCAGCGTGCTCCAACACGGGCTGTGTTGCAGGCTGGGACGTGGAGAAGGGGCGGGCGGATGGGCTGAGGCCCGACATGCTCATCTCACTGACGGCCCCCAAGAAGGCAGCTGTGCATTTCTCGGGGCGCTACCACTTCCTGGGGGGGCGGTTTGTGCCCGCGGCGCTGCAGGAGAAGTACAGCCTCAACCTCCCCCCGTACCCGGGCACTGAGTGCGTCCTGCAGCTGCCGTAGGGGCTCAGTGCTGGGGTGGTCGGAGCCCCATCGAGTGCTTCCAGGTACAGAGCCAGGCACGAAGGGCTGCGTCTCACACTTCAGGATTGTTTGGTTGCAATAAAAATGTATTAGAAAAGACAAAAAACCCTTTGAAGAACCCAGTACTGTGCAGGCTCTGCCCTCGCATCGCTCTGGCCTCACACTGCTCCACCATGGGCTGACGGTAGACTGGTCCCATCCTCAGGGCTGGGTGGGAGCTGGGGTTCTCAGCCAGCAGGCAGATTCCATGGGGCACACAGAGCTCCCCAGACCCCTCTGAGCATCCAGTGCACCACAGGGGGCTCCGGACTCCCCCCAGCCATGTGGCTGCATTCATTCTGCCTCCCTCCGCCTCTTCTTCTTCTTCTTCTTCTTCCTCTCCACCCCAGGGTGGTGCTCAGCCTCCTCTGGCCCACCAGTGTCCTCTGGAGGTACCTCCATCTCAACCACCTCCTCCACCTTCTCCTTCCTCCTCTTTTTCTTCTTCTTTCTCCTCTCCTCTCTCTCCTCCTCTCCTACCTCCTCCTCTTCTCCATTCGCCTCCTGGCTCTGCAGCCCTTCCACATCAGCTCCATCCACCAACGGTTCCCTTTTCTTCTTTTTCTTCTTCTTCCTGCTGTCCTGCAGCTCTGCCGGGGGGCTGCTCTGGGGGGCCATAGGTTGCCCCCCCCCACCGTGTTGTTTAGCAGCCAGGAAGGCACGCTCCTGCTGCTCCAGCCGTGCCAGCTTGGCGCTCATGGTCAGCCCGTGCCGTGCACCTCTGCAACAACAGGGACACAGTGGGGAATGAGCCCCCCCTCCCCAGAGCAGGGAGCACACAGACCCCCCACCCCCACAACCAACCACTCACTTGTGTGCCGTGCGACCCCCGCACACCCGCACCAGCTCCTCATCTGTCAGCCTGCAGGGACAGAGGGGACACAGTGTCACCAGGCAGGAGGTGATAGCACGATGGCCCCCAACTCCTCCCACACCCTTCAATGCTACAGTGCCTCCGGGCTGAAGAGCGGTCCAGTTTGTCCTCCTCTTCCTCCTCGCTGCTCTCAGAGCCCCCCTGCTGCTTGGTGGGCTCCTCCCCATGGGCCGTGAGCGTGGCTGCCTGCGTGAAAAAGGGGAGCGTGGGAATTGGGGGGAGTGGGAATAAGGGGAGTCAGAAGAGTGGGGAAGAAATGAGGGCATGGAAAAAAGGGGCATGGAAGTGGGGGGGACAGGGGACAAGGAAATAGGGGAAGAAGAGGTGGAATGGGAAAGGTGAGTGTGGAAATAGGGGAGATAGGGGAGCATGGAAACAGGGATGGGAAAGGTGGGTGTGGAAATAGGGGCACTGAAATAGGGGGGATAAGGAAGCATGGAAAGGGGAAGGTATAGAAATGGAAGATGTGGAAAAGGGAGGGGGGCAGGGGGACATGGAAATGGGAGGGTGTGGAAATGGGAAGTGTGGAAATGGGAGGGATAGGGGGCATGGAAATGGTGGGATGGAAAGGTGGATGTGGAACTGAGGAGAATGGAAATTGGGGGAATAGGGGAGCATGGAAAGGGGAAAGCATGGAAATGGAGGGTGTGGAAAAGGGAGGGGGATGGGGTAATGGGAGGGCATGGAAATGGGAGGGCATGGAAATGGGGGGTGAGGAAATGAGAAGGAAAGGGGGCGTGGAAACGGTGGGATGGAAAAGGTGCATGTGGAACTGGGAGCATGGATATGAGGGGAATAGCGGGTGGGAAAAGAAGGGTATGGAAATAGGGGGTGTGGAAATAAGGGAGAGGGGAGGTTGGAAACAGAAGGGTGTGGAAATCGGGGGGGGATATGGGAGCATGGAAACGGTGGGAGAGAAAAGGCAGGTGTGGAACTGAGGGGCATGGAAATGGAAGGGATTGGGGGGGACATGGAAATAGGGGAGATAAGGGATCGTGGAAATGGTGAGGTGAAAAAGGTGAAAGGCAGAAAGTGGGCACAGAACTGGGGACATGGAAATAGGGGGGATGGGAAAGCATGGAAACAGGGGTTGGGAAAAAGGTGGGTGTGGAACTGGAAGCATGGAAAAAGGGGGGCATGGAAATAGGAGGAAGGGGGGGTATGGAAACGGGAAGGGGTGCAAGCAGCAGCAGGCTGGGAAGCAGCACTACTCCAGGTCGTTACCTTAATGAAGTGGCCATACAGAGTGCTGCCTGGGGGGGGGACCTTGTGGGGCTTCTTAGTGCTGACCCCAAAGCGCTGCTCTGAACGTGCCTCCACGCAGACCCCGTCCTGGGGGTGAGGAGGGGGCAGAGAGAGGGAACGGAGCGTTTGGTCACAACACAGAGCCTCACTGAACTGTTATGGAGGGGTTTAGGCACAACGGGGGGCACTGGGAGCTCTGGAAAGCCATAGGGGGAACCCAGACAGTACTGGGGGGGGAATGGGGGGGGGGAGGGGCACGTGGCTTTGTATTACAAGGCAGCCCTGGGGAATGCTGGGGGCACTGGGATCCTATAGGCAGTACATGGGGGCACTGGGAGCATGCTAGGACATCTTAGATAGGGCACTGGGGAGCTACAGGCAGTACTGGGGGCACTGGGAGGAGCTCTGGGCAATACTGGGGAGCATAGGGATTGTGCTAAAAGGTTCCAGACAGCACTGCGGAGCTCTGGGCAGTACTGGAGGAACACTGGGAGCGTGCTTGGGGCCTGCAGGCTGTACTGGGGGGGCACCAGGAGGGGCTCGACGCAGTACTGGGGGGGGGGCAGCAACAGAGGTCTATTGAGGGGCTGCAGGTGGCAGCAGGGGGGCTCTGGGGAGTTTTGGGTGGCACTGGGAGCATGCTCAGGGTCTGCAGGTGGCACTGGGAGAGGCTGGAGGTGGCACTGGGGGCACTGGGAGAAGCTGGAGGTGGCACTGGGGGCATTGGGAGAGGATGGAGGTGGCACTGGGGGCACTGGGAGAGGCTGGAGGCGGCACTGGGGGCGTTGGGAGAGGATGGAGGTGGCACTGGGGGCACTGGGAGAGGCTGAAGGTGGCACTGGGGGCACTGGGAGAGGCTGGAGGTGGCACTGGGGGCACTGGGAGAGGCTGGAGGAGGCACTGGGAGAGGCTGGAGGTGGCTCTGGTGGCACTGGGAGAGGCTGGAGGTGGCACTGGGGGCACTGGGAGAGGCTGGAGGAGGCACTGGGAGAGGCTGGAGGTGGCACTGGGGGCACTGGGAGAGGCTGGAGGTGGCTCTGGTGGCACTGGGAGAGGCTGGAGGTGGCACTGGGGGCACTGGGAGAGGCTGGAGGTGGCACTGGGGGCAATGGGAGAAGCTGGAGGTGGCACTGGGAGAGGCTGGAGGTGGCTCTGGTGGCACTGGGAGAGGCTGGAGGTGGCACAGGGGGCACTGGGAGTGGCTGGAGGCAGCACTGGGGGCACTGGGAGAGGCTGGAGGTGGCACTGGAGGCACTGGGAGAGGCTGGAGGTGGCACAGGGGGCACTGGGAGAGGCTGGAGGTGGCACTGGGGGCATTGGGAGCAGCTGGAGGCGGCACTGGGGGCACGGGCAATGCTGGGGGCGGCACTGGGGGCACTGGGAGAGGCTGAAGGTGGCACTGGGGAATCTGGAGGTAGCACTGGGGACATTGGGAGAGGCTGGAGACGGCACTGGGAGAGGCTGGGGGTGGCACTGGGGGCAATGGGAGATGCTGGGGGTGGCACTGGGGGCACTGGGAGAGGCTGGAGGTGGTACTGGAGGCACTGGGAGAGGCTGGAGGTGGCACAGGGGGCACTGGGAGAGGCTGGAGGTGGCACTGGGGGCATTGGGAGAGGCTGGAGGTGGCACTGGAGGCACTGGGAGAGCCTGGAAGTGGCACTGGGGGCAATGGAAGATGCTGGGGGTGGCACTGGGGGAGGCTGGAGGTGGCACAGGGGGCACTGGGAGAGGCTGGAGGCAGCACTGGGGGCACTGGGAGAGGATGGAGGTGGCACTGGGAGAGGCTGGAGGTGGCTCTGGTGGCACTGGGAGAGGCTGGAGGCGGCACTGGGGGCACTGGGAGAGGATGGAGGTGGCACTGGGAGAGGCTGGAGGTGGCTCTGGTGGCACTGGGAGAGGCTGGAGGTGGCACTAGGGGCAATGGGAGATGCTGGGGGTGGCACTGGGAGAAGCTGGAGGTGGCACTGGAGGCACTGGGAGAGGCTGGAGGCAGCACTGGGGGCACTGGGCAATGCTGGGGGCGGCACAGGGGGCACTGGGAGAGGCTGCAGGCGGCACTGGGGGCACTGGGAGAGGCTGGGAGTGGTGCTGGGGGCAATGGGAGATGCTCGGGATGGCACTGGGGGCACTGGGAGAGGCTGGAGGTGGTACTGGGGGCACTGGGAGAGCCTGGAGGTGGCACTGGGGACATTGGGAGAGGCTGGAGATGGCACTGGGGGCACTGGGAGAGGTTGGAGTTGGCACAGGGGGCACTGGTAGAACCTGGAGGTGGCACTGGGGGCAATGGGAGATGCTGGGGGGGAGGCACTGGGAGAGCCTGGAGGTGGCACTGGGAGAGTCTGGAGGCGGCACTGGGAAGTTACCGAGGGGCTGCAGATGGCACTGGGGGCTCTGGGTCGCACCACTGGGGGTGGGGTGGGGCTCCAGGCAGCACCGGGGGCACTCAGAGCTCACGGGGAGGGGCCGCACCCCTCGGAAGGGGCTGCAATGATTCCCGCACCTGCCCGTCCCGCACGGCGATGTTGGCCGCCGCCTCGTTGAAGACGTGATCCCACCAATGGAAGGAGAACTGCTCGGCAGCGTCGTGCCCCACCTGCGGGGGGGGGGGAGATGACGGTGAGGGTGAGGAGGGGCGGCGGGCCGATGTGGGGGGGGCTGCAGGCCGCGCTCACCCCCGCGGTGCCGCACTTGACGCTCGGGCGGATGGGCCGCGCGATGCCGTCCTCCCGCTTCCCCAACCCGCGGCCTGCGGATAGAGAGACCCTTCAGCCGCGCCCCGCCGGTCCAGCGGCGGCAGCCGGGCCGACGCTCACCCCGCGTCCATCCGTGCCGCCTCAGCTCCCGCTCGGCGAAGCGCAGCCCGGCGCCCGGCGGCTCCGCCGCGCTCATGGCGGCCCCGTTCCCCTCACGGCCGGGCCGTGCCGCTCTCTGCGCATGCGCCGCGCACGCTCCGTAGAGCGCCCCCTTGGCGGAAGGAAGGGGGTGGAGCGGGTGCTGCGCATGCGCGTGCACGCCTTCCTTCGGGTGTGCGCATGCGCACAGTCCGAGAATCGGAGAGACCCAGAGGGCGCCATAGGGACCCATAGAATCATTGACTCATAGAATGGCCTGGGTTGAAAAGGACCACAGTGACCATCGATTCCAAGCCCCTGCTGTGTGCAGGGTCGCCAGCCAGCAGATCAGGCTGCCCAGAGAACCCATGGGATGCCATAAGCATCCATAGGGTGCCATTAGGATCCATGAGGTGCCATTAGGATCCATAGAATCATAGAATCCTAGAATGGCCTGGGTTGAACAGGAGCACAATGACCATCAGTTCCAACCCCCTGCTGTGTGCAGGGTCGCCAACCACCAGACCAGGCTGCTCAGAGAACCCATAGGGTGCCATAAGCATCCATAAAGTGCCATAGGGACCCATAGAATCACTGACTCATAGAATGGCCTGGGTTGAAAAGGAGCACAGTGCTCATCAATTCCAACCCCCTGCTGTGTGCAGAGTTGCCAACCCCCAGACAAGGTGGCCCTGAGAACCCATGGGGTGCCATAAGGATCCTTAGGGTGCCATAGGGATCCATAGGGTGCCATAGGGTGCCATAGGGTGCCATAGAATCATTGACTCATAGAATGGCCTGGTTTGAAAAGGACCACAATGACCATCAGTTCCAACCCCCTGCTGTGTGCAGGGTCGCCAACCTCCAGACCAGGCTGCCCAGAGAACCCATAGGGTGCCATAAGGATCCATAGGGTGCCATAGGGACCCACGGGGTGCCATAAGGACCCACAGGATCATAGAATCACAGAATGGCCTGGGTTGAACAGGAGCACAATGACCATCAGTTCCAACCCCCTGCTGTGTGCAGGGTCACCAGCCACCAGCCCAGGCTGCCCAGAGAACCCATAGGGTGCCATAAGGATCCATAGGGTGCCATAGGGTGCCATAGAGACCCACGGGATGCCATAGGGACCCATAGAATCATTGACTCATAGAATGGCCTGGGTTGCGAAGGCCCCCAATGCCCATCAGTTCCAACCCCCTGCTGTGTGCAGGGTCACCAACCAGCAGCCCAGGCTGCCCAGAGCCACATCCAGCCTGGCCTTGGATGCCTGCAGGGATGGGGCATCCACAGCCTCCTTGTGCAACCTGTTCCATTGCCTCACCACCCTCTGTGTGAAAAACTTCCTCCTAATATCCAACCTAAGCCTCCCTGGCTCAGTTTGGTGATGGTCCTTTTTGACCCAGGCCATTCTGCGTTTCTACGATTCTATTAAAGCATTTTAGAGAGGACAGGAATCTAATGAATGATTTAGAAGGGAGGAAAGCAAGCTGACAGATGGGTGCATATGCAGATGGACGCGCTGTGCTGCCCTTGAGTATTTTATGGAAATTGATCCTAGGGGAACATAATAAAACACACCGAGGGAACAGACACTGCCAAGTAGTTGTAGGAACCTGGTAGCAGGAACAGGGTACGAACAGGGCCTGTTAGGAAAGGGAACCTTCCAGGGCATGCAGCCGATAGAAGGGAAGTTAAAAGCAGGAGGCTTTTTTTCAGGGTAAAGCGGTGCCCTTAGAGGACACGAGGTGTTGGAAGGATGAAAAAAAAAGATCCATGGCAAATGGATCTTTTTCAGAACTGCCAGGGAAAAGCAGGGTTTCATTCTACGCTGGTTGTAACCAGTGCAACCTTTTCAGCGTGGAGGAGAGGAGGCTCAGGCAGACCTTATTGCTGTCTGTAACTACCTGCAGGGAGGCTGCGGTGAGCTGGGGGTCGGCCTCTTCTCTCGTGTGACAGTGACAGGAGTGGAGGGAATGGCTTCCAGCTGCGCCAGGGGAGATTCAGGCTGGATGTTAGGAAATATCCAGCCTGAATGAGTGAAATATCCAGGCTTGTCTGAAAGAGCGGTCAGGCACTGAAACGGGCTGCACAGGGAGCGATGGAGTCACCTGGAGGTGTGCGAGGAACGTTTGGATTTTGTGCTGAGGGACGTGGGTGAGTGAGAGCTGGTGGTGGTGGTTGGACCGGGTGAGCTTGGAGGTCTTTCCAACCTCGGCGATTCTGTGATTCTGTGATTCTGTGATTCTGTGTTTCTGTGATTCTGTGATTCTGTGTGCCTGTGATTCTATGATTCTGTGATTCTGTGTTTCTGTGATTCTGTGATTCTGTGTGTCTGTGATTCTATGATTCTGTGATTCTGTGTTTCTGTGATTCTGTCATTCTGTCATTCTGTCATTCTGTGTTTCTGTGATTCTGTGTTTCTGTGATTCTGTGTTTCTGTGATTCTGTGATTCTGTGTTTCTGTGATTCTGTGATTCTGTGATTCTATGATTCTGTGATTCTGTGTTTCTGTGATTCTGTGATTCTGTCATTCTATGATTCTGTCATTCTGTGATTCTATGATTCTGTTTCTGTGATTCTGTGTTTCTGTGATTTTATGATTCTGTGATTCTGTCATTCTATGATTCTGTCATTCTGTCATTCTGTGATTCTGTGATTCTATGATTCTGTCATTCTGTGTTTCTGTGATTCTGTGTTTCTGTGATTCTGTGATTCTATGATTCTGTTTCTGTGATTCTGTGATTCTGTGTTTCTGTGATTCTGTCACTCTGTGTTTCTGTGATTCTGTCATTCTGTCATTCTGTCATTCTATGATTCTGTGATTCTATGATTCTGTGATTCTGTCATTCTGTCATTCTGTCATTCTGTCATTCTATGATTCTGTGATTCTATGATTCTGTGATTCTGTGATTCTGCCATTCTGTCATTCTGTCATTCTATGATTCTATGATTCCGTGATTCTGTGATTCCGTGATTCTGTACCTTTTCAGGGTGGCAGAAGCATTCCCTCAGGATCAACGAAGCCAAAGAAGTAACCAAAGTATCGCTGCAGGAGATTACTCCGAGGTTTGTGTTTCCTGCAGTAATATCCTCCGACCGGGGAACTCATTTTATTGCAAAGTCCAGCAGGTCAGCGAGCTACTGGGAGCAGACCAGCAATCGCACGCACTGCAAGGCAAGATGGAAAAGGTGAAAGCACCCGATTAAAGCACAGCTTGCAGAGCCGGGCCGGGAGGCTGGGCTGTCTCGGCTGCATTTGGCTCCGCTGAGGATCAGAGCGAAACCCCGAGCCGAAAGGGGTTGAGTCCTTCCGAAGGGAAGCAGGCGGAGCCGGCAGCCCCAACCCGGCGGCTCGGAGAGAGGAGCGAGCAGCGCCGGCGGCAGCGAGAACGGAGCGGCTGTCGCCATTTCACGGCGAAACCTGCACGGGTCAGCCCGTGGGGAGTATCCAAATAATTTAATAGGACGGTATCTCTGATAAAGCGGATTTTATTCGCAATTGCAATGGCGGGCATCCTGCAAGCGGGAGAGCAGCCAGAGTTACATCTGTTATCTCCTTCTCCTTATCTCCTTCTCCCCCGGTTCCTCATTGGCTGAGTGCTTTAGGTTCACAATCTCGACGCTTCATTAAACATGGAAACACGGGACAAACATAAATTTTTGCTGCATAAGCATAAATCCGTAGTTAATTAATCACAGAATCATAGAATCATAGAATCACCAAGGTTGGAAAAGACCTAAAAGATCATCCAGTCCAACCCTTTACCAATAGCTCCCACTAAACCATGTCCCTCAACACCACATCCAGTCATTAATTAATTAACTTATTCCACACCTGAGCATCATTTTGCGGATACCTGCTTGTCCTTCTTTCTACAAAGGGAGAAAGACAGGGGAGGATCCTGGTGCCTGCCTTCACACCCCAACCTTCTCACGGAGTGAGACAGTTCACAGAATCACAGGATCACAGGATCACAGGATCACAGGATCACAGAATCACAGAATCACAGAATCACAGCATCAGTTCAGCCTTGTGTACAGCCCCAATTTCTTCGATGTTTGCTAAATCTGCCTTTCTTTTGCTGGGAGTTTCTTGTCCTGACAGAACAGCTCTACAATATGTTTTCTAATCCCTAACACTACACTCGCATTGTTTGGAACATTTAACAATTATTCCAGTTTTGCAAGAAAGAATTAATCACATAATTCAGTAATAATGTTTCTAAAACATGCTGCTAACATATATAATATTTTACTTCTTAGATACACTGTTTCTAAGGATGAGTTACAGGATACAAATGCATGACGTTCTACTTCTTCAAACCAATTGCTCTTTTTAATATCAAATGCAGAAGCAACATTCCATTCCCACAAGCCGGCTGGCCGAGCCTGGCTACAAAAGAATTACCATCTGCTACCAAAGAATTATCATCTGGAGGTGATTTTTGTAGCAGCAGTAGGAGCTGCTGGCCAACAAGAAAAAATCAATTAAATACAAAATAAAAAAAATTTTTAAAAAAATTTAAAAAAACGGGGCTAAGGGTAAAGCAAGACCAACAGATCGGAAATTTTAAGTCTGGCTTCAAGCTGGGAAGAACAACGTTGTACCAATCTTGAATCGGGTTCACCCAGCATCGGGGCACCGGGGGCGGCTGGCAGAGCCGAAATGCAGCCCGATAGAAGGGAAGTTAAAAGCAGGAGGCTTTTTTTCAGGGTAAAGCGGTGCCCTTTGAGGACATGAGGTGTTGGAAGGTTGAAAGAAGTAACAGAACACTTTTTGGAGTTTGGATTATTCATCAAATGTGAATCGAAATACAGCACCCCGGTCTTGCCGATGAAAAATCGGATGGCAAGAGCTACAGTTTGGCACAAGATTAGAGGGCAGGTAATAGAATTGTTGAAGATACGCAGCCAGTGGTAGCAAAGCCATCAGCCAAGTTAAGGAGTGAGTAGCTGGGGTTCACCTTCTGGATTTGAAGGATGCCTTTTTGCCTGGTGAAGCCCAAGGTTATTTGCCTTTGAGTTTGAGAACCCCGATACAGGGAGAAAAAAACTCAGTTGACCTGGGCACTGTTACCCAGTGTGAGAGAAAATCAGAGTCAAAAATTTCAGTTTAGGCAAGGATCTTGGTGATAGCAGCAACGTTTATTCATTACTGCAGTATTGGGCACGTGGTCCCTGTTGGCAGGGGATGAATTGTGCCTGGTCAGTGAAATCCATCCTGTGACCTATCCTAAACCCAACACAGGTAAGGCTCTCATGGTGCTCAGTGGTTCAGCATCTCAGGCTCACAATCTCCCCGATGCCATTGCTCTGATACATTTCCTTATCAGGCCCGTTACCAACCTGTTCTTTGGTGTAATTTGTACTTTCCCATGGAGATAGGAGGGCAATAATTCCAAGAATGAGCACGTTTGTTCTGTCTCGTGCTGGGTTCTCTCTCCATCCTCTGTATTTGCCTTATTTTGTGCCTGGCTCAAACCTACCCCAGTCAGAGCACCCCAAATCTTTAACTTTTTACTCTGTTCAGTAACTTTCTTAGTGGAAGAAAAACAACTATTTCACATGTAAGTTCAGTAAAGGCCAATACTACATACAGAAAATCCTGGAAGCTGGAAGCTTCTACTGCAAAACCGCCATCTACCCAGTGATTTGTGAGAACCAGTCAGTTTGTGAGCCTGAGATGTGGGTGCCTCCATCCCAGGGTGGAACTTTACAGCAGTACATTGCGGATGCCACAATAATAAGAGAGGAACTGCGTACAATGGGCTGCGAGTTTGCTGAATCTCTTGGTTTAAATGGCCATCAAGTTTCTCAACGGAGAGCTCCACTGATGAAAGAGAAGGAAGGAAGCAATTTGCCAGACTCCCAGAGCACCAACACGGAGCCAGCAGTGTGACTGATGGAGACTGACTGTGCCAGTGGGCCAGACCTACAGGGGGGACCACTGGGAGATGCTGAGGATTCATGGATGGAAGCACTTTTCTGAGACAAGGGAACGTAATGTGGGATGTGCAGTAACTGCTACTGCCAAGGTAATCCAAGCACAGCCATCACCTGTGCGGTCGACAGGGTTGAAGGAAGGGATGCCATTCAGAGGGACCTCGAGAGGCTGGAAAGGTGGGCTGGGTGAACCTGATGAGGTTCAACACGGCAAAGTGCAGAGTTTTGCACTTGGGCCGGAGGAATCCCAGGCATCCCTACAGACTGGAAGGAGCGGTCCTTGAGAGCAGCCCTGTGGAGAAGGACCTGGGGGTCCTGATGGATGAAAAACTTAATATGAGCCAGCAGTGCGCCTTTGTGGCTCGGAAGGCAAATGGTGTCCTGGGCTCCATCAGCAGAGAGGTGGCCAGCAGGGACAGGGAGGTGATTGTTTCCCTCTACTCTGCTCTTGTGAGGCCCCATCTGCAGCACTGCGTCCAAGTGTGGAGCCCCCAGTACGAAAAAGACAGGGAGCTGTTGGAGAGGGTCCAGAGGAGCCACGAAGATGAGCAGGGGGCTGCAGCACCTCCCCTATGAGGACAGGCTGAGGGAGCTGGGCTTGTTCAGCATGGAGAAAAGAAGGCTGCGGGGTGAATCATTGCAGCCTGCAGTACTAAAGGGAGCCTACAGACAGGAGGGGAGTCAGCTCTTTGAAAGGGTTGATAACTGCAGGACGAGGGGAAATGGTTTTAAGTTGAGGGAGGGGAGATTTAAGTTGGACGTCAGGGGGAAATTCTTTACTGAGAGAGTGGTGAGGTGCTGGAACAGCTGCCCAGAGGGGTTGTGGATGCCCCGTCCATCCCTGGAGGTGTTCAAGGCCAGATTGGATGGGGCCCTGGGCAGCCTGTCCTAGCTGTCCTGGTCTAGCATTAGGTTGGTGGCCCTGCGTGTGGCGGGGGGTTGGAGATTCATGATCCTTGAGGTCCCTTCCAACCCTGGCAATTCTGTGATTCTGTGACTTCTGCTCAGAAGGCTGAAATACATAGACAGATGCTAAACATGCTTTTGGGGTGGTGCACGCTCATGGAAAGAGCGAAGATTGCAGGCACATGAGGAAAACGAATTCAGCACGGTGTGAAGTGCTCTGCACCACGAACAGACGCTGCACTTTGCAGCGGCCCCATTAACCCCTCTGGCTGTGGCTGTGGTTGCCTTCAGGAAGAGCGTTTTCTCCCATCCACCGTGCGGTGATTTGAAGCTGCAGACACACAGTGCCTTCTAGTGGCTCGTTTGTAGGAACAGAGCTGTTGCATCGTTGCATTACGCGCTGAGCTCTCACTTGCAGAGCTGCAGCAGCTTGCAGATATTACGGCTGGTTACGGATGCAGCATGACAGACTAGAAGGCATGTTGGAAGGCATTCTGTTCCAACAAGGGATGTTCAGCAGGAGAAACGCAATAATGGAAGAGAGAAGCAGCCGGGCCTCCACCCGAGGCCAAGCATGTTGGTGGGATGCGATGGGCGGAGATATTCCCCTCCATCCTCCTTATCTCCCACCACCCCGTCGGTATCACCCAAGGACAGCAGCCAGACTGATCGGATGCTCCGAAATGAGGGCTGAGTGCTGAGCTACGAGCCGTGGGCAGGCTGAGAGCTGGGCAGCAGGAAACCAGATGGGGTTGGACAAGAGCAAGTGCAGAGTCTTGCAGCTGGGGAGGAGTAACTGCATTGGGGTTGAGCTGCTGGAGAGGAGCTCTGCAGAGAGCGACCTGGGGGTCCTGGTGGGCGACAGGTTGGCTGTGTGTGCCCTGGTGGCCAAGAGGGCCCACGGGACTCTGGGGTGCATTAACAGCATTAGGAGGAGCGTGGCCAGCAGGGCAAGGGAGGTGATCCCCCCCCTCTGCTCTGCCCTGGTGAGGCCACGTTTGGGACACTGTGCTCAGTTCTGGGCTCCCAGCACAAAACAGACTGGGATCTCCTGGGGAGAGTGCAGCGGAGGGCACGAAGGTGATGCAGGGCCTGGAGCATCTCCCTGTGAGGAAAGGCTGAGCGACCTGGGGCTGTTCAGCCCTGAGAAAGGAAGATGGGAGGCCATCTGATCAGCGTCCATAAATCTCTGAAGCGTGGGAGTCAAAGGGACGCGGCCAGCCTCTTTTCAGCGGTCTGTGGGGACAGGATGAGGGGAAACGGCCACAAACTGGAGCCTGGGAAGGTCTGCACCAATGTGGGAAGGGGCTGCTTCACGGTGAGGGTGATGGAGCGCTGAACTGCCCGGGGAGGCCGTGGTTCTCCTTCTCTGCAGATGTTGCAGACCCTCCTGCACGCCGAGCTGCACAGCCTGCTGTAGGAGCTGCTCTGCAGGGGGTTGGACTCAATGACCTCTGGAGGTCCCTTCCAACCCCTACAGCTGTGTGATAGGTTATGATTTTGGCACCTATGCTTTACTCATCATTGGCATTCTCCTTCTGAGTCAGTGAGGAGAGCTCATCCATAGGGCGAGCGAGGAAGAGCGTGGGATGAAGGCAGGGGCTGCTGGCTGGGCACTGCAAGGACATCGGGAGGCAGAACAGAGCATGGGACAGAAGACTGGAACCCCATGGAGCACTGCCTGGGACAAACTCCCAGGCCCCACACGCTGCCCCAGCTCCTGCAACCTCAGCTCCACGCTGCGGTGCTGCTCACCCCCACCCCGATGCACTTTGTTTTGCAGCTATAGAGTGCTGCCCCCATCCTCTCCTACTGAAAAAAGGGAAGAATTACATTAAATGTGGGATTGCTGCGGCAAAGGGAAGGACCAGGCAGCCTGGTCTAGTGTTAAACGTGGAGGTTGGTGGCCCTGCATGTGGCAGGGGGGTTGGAGATTCATCATCCTTGAGGTCCCTCGCAACCCTGGCCCTTCTGTGATTCTGTGAAAGAGGGCTGGAGAGGTGGGGGCTGCACCGATCCCCACCCTCTGCCCAAGGGTGAGAAATTCATCAGGAGTTAATGAGGAAAACTCAATCCAGCCTGGAGCAGGAGGTGGCAGCCCCCCAGCGTGCCAAGGGCCCCATTCGTCCCACGGAATTATTAGGACAAACGACATCAGAAATTTCCAAGGACGATACACAGAGCGCAGGTGAGACGGATGGTTGTGCGCATTTATTATTTGTTGTTGTTTTCTCGTTGATAAACCTGGTCTGCAAACCACACGGCCCCGGAGACCCTGGGGAAAGCACGGCCCTGTTGGTCCTCCACGGAATGCAGCATGGTTCAAACGCACCACAACGGGGGGGGGGGGGGAGAAATGAGGATGGCTCCGGGCTGGGAAGCACACGGACACCGATGCTTTCCAGTGGAGAGATCTTATCTTTCCTTATCTCCTTATCTCCTTTTGTTTTTACAGATATTGAACCCGCAGAGCAGAAGAGCACCGAACGCCCGACGCGGCCACGCGAGGAGCAGAGCGCTGGGGCAGCAGCACGCCTCTCTCCAACGCCTTCTTCTGCACAGCACCTTCAGCTCGGCTTCCACGACAGCAAACCCCATCCCTGAAGGGCCGCCGGGGCTCGGTGACGCCATCCCAACTGCGTAAAGAGACCACAGTTCAGGCGTGGTTTGCACGCAGGCCAACCCTGGAGCAGGAGGTGGCAGCCCCCCGGCGTGCCGAGGGCCCCATTCGTCCCATGGAATTATTAAGACAAACGACATCAGAAATTTCCAAGTCGCTGCGATTTTTTCTTTTGCTCTATTATCCCCAAGAAGATGCCGGGAGAAAGAACCGGAAAGCAAACTTGGCTCAAGTTTTAAATATTTGCCTGAAAGGAGGGCGAAGGGAGGGAATCATGTACAGTTAAAATCAAGCTACTCAAAACACAATCATTCAGGTAAATAACTAGGAGTATCGCCTCTACCATCTAGAGAGAGAGAGAAGAGTGTCTGAAACAGAGGGCATATTGAGGAAAAATACACATCTGAAGTCTCTGTGGCCACGATGAGAACTGGAATCCACATACAAGCCAGTTAAAGAGCATTTCAACATGAAATCTTAACTTAGTAGGAAGGTCAGGGGTTAAGCTGTATCTTTTTTGTTTTAAATACATGGACAGCTGTCAGATATGAAAATGACGGCGGGCTTTCCTGAAAGATCCCCCTGCGCATGTGAATGGATGCGTGTGCTGACATCTGCGGGGCGGCGTGACGGGAGCTTAGGAAGGCTGGGAGCCCAGCAGTCTCTCAATAGCTGCGTTGATGTCCCCGCCCGTGGCAATAAGAGCCTGGAGGTTGGCCTCACGGTTAATGAAGCCCATGGCATTCAGCTGCTCCAGCTGCTGTTGGAATCGCACTTCAGGACTCTGCGCCTGCAGGGGGAAAGGACAAAGACCTCAGCTGCAGACGGCACACATCCGGGGAGAAGGGCAGAGCGGAGACACTGCTGCAGCAGCACTGAAATTCCTGAGATGTGTTTAGTGGTATTATCCACCTCCCCGGATCATCAGTGGATTTGGCAGAGCAGCCACGCTGCACACAGGGCCGGTTCCATGCCTGCAGCAAGCAGGATGGCCGGCACTCTTAGTTTCAAGCCCAAAGAACTAACCTGGCCTGGGACCAAAGCCAGCAAACTCAGCAGAAAGCATCAGAGCCAAAGGAAGCCTGCTGCAGAACCACGGCCCTGGAGCGGGGTGGGACCAGGACGGGACCGGGACAACCCCGAGCTCACCCCAGAGATGTCCCAGAGAAGCCCACCAGCACATAAATGGGCATCCAGGACTTAGGGGGAGCTCATAAATTGGAGGGAGAGTGATCTGTGTGGGCATACGGTGACGGGACAAGGCCTTCAAGTAAAGGAGGGGAGATTTCAGATGTTAGGTAGAAATTCTTTACTCAGAGGGCACTGGTGCTGTGGCAGTGCTGCCCAGAGCTGTGGGTGCCCCATCCTTGGAGGTGCCTGAGGCTGTGGATGGACCTCGGGCATGCAAAGCTGGGGTGGGCAGCCAGCCCACGGCGTGGGCATTGGAAGTGGATGATCTTTGAGATCCCTTCCAACCTAAGGCATTCTATGACTCCACGATTACATACTTGAGAGCTTCCTCCGGCCAGCAGCTGGATCATCTGCTGCATGAGCTGCTGTTGGGGGTTACCACCCCCGGCTGGAGAGGCACTGGCCGGCGTCGAAGCGGAAGGAACGGGGTTCTCCGGGATTGTGCTTCCTCCTGTGGAGGACGGGGGCATTCGAGGCATGCCAAAGGAGCCGAGGCTGCAGAGGAAGGCAGGGTTTGCTCAGAGGCGAGCCGGCACTTCTGGCTGTCCCCTGCCTATCTTGTGAGAGCGAGGCAGCATGGGGAGCCAGCAGGCTCAGCCAAGCTGGTCATGCTCGATGACTGCCTGTGCTCGTATCCCAGCCACAGCACCACTGGGAGCAAGCCATCCTAAATAGGCACAGCCCCAAAAAACTGCAGAGACTGAGCGTGACCCATATGGACAAAGAGCAGAGGACCCGAGGGCACCTGGCAATGCAATGTGCCCTAACTTAGCCACACAGCCCCACGGTGTGCATCTCAAACCATTCCTCAGAGTAAAACTGAGTCCACCCGACACTTAAATACCTCAAACAAAAGGCAGAGGAGGGACAAAACGGTTCCCAAATCTTTTCCCCAAAAAGAAAAGATCAAGGACTTCCCGCATGAAGTGCAAACAAACGAGAAGTGCCCATCAGCTGGAGCCCACAGAACCCTGTAGGCGCACACAGAGCGTTCCCCGAGCAGATCTGCTGGGTAAATGGGCAGCCAGGCTGCCTGCTGGCATCGAGCACGCCGGCTCTGCCTGCAGCATCCCCCTCCAAGGAGCACTCGTTACCTTGGCACGAGTCCTGGGGCCTCCGTTTGCAGCGTCTGGAGTCCCTGCTGGATCTGGAGGAGCGCCTGCATGGCGCGGGGGTTGGTGAGAATGGACAGGGAGTCTGGGTTCTGCATCTGGGAATGAAAGAGAGGGAGACAGCGGTGGTGAGCAGTGAGCGCTCCTGCAGGCGGTGCGCCACCAGCCGGCAGTCTGAACAGCCATCAGCACAGCGCTGCAGCCACAGCCAAGCCACAGGTCTGGGCTCTCCTTCCCGTCCCTACACCACCGGGCTCATCTGCGCAGACACACTCCAAGAACTTCGATCAGATTTCCTACATAAAGTAGGAGAATCAGATTAGGACGGGGCACGCGTGCCTCCAGAATTAAAGCCGTTTTGATCCACTTGAGTGAACCGGCTGCTCAAGCGCAATTAGCCAGTCTAATTTTCGTAAACTCATTACTAGGAGAGAGCGTCCACACAGGGGTTTCATGCAGCTGAACTCGTCTCACTTCAAGTCAACCTTGAGGTAATTTAGATTGCCTCGTTTACATTGCCTTGTCCAAACAAGCTCTCCTCTCCTTCCCCTGTGCCAACCCCTCGCTGTCGCAGCCCAACCCACCCGAGCCCACAGGGCCAGACAGGGGCTGTTACCTGCTGCAGGAAGACTGGGAGCTGAAGGCGGAGCTGTTCTTGAAGCTGTGGATTCCCAGCAAAGAGAGGAACATTTACCATGATCTAGCAAGAGACAGCACACATAGGGAGGTTTAGAGCATTGCTTCCTATGGCTGTTACACTCTACATAACTAAGCCACAGAGAACATGACGCTCATGCCCCCAACTTTCTCCCCATGCTTTCATCATGTTTTCCTGCCTATAGGAACTGAAAGACTGACACAAGACAGCTCTGTTCCTGGCAGCGTTGTTGAACGGGACCCACGGGCAAAGAGAAGGGCCACTCCTATGCTCCCCTGAAAGCCACCTCTTCCTGTTAGTGGCTCTTCTAAAATACAGGGCTCACCGTCGTGTCTGCCTTCAAGCTACAGAGAAATTAAACAGAATTGTCTACACTCACTCAGCTCTCAGCTTTCTGCAAGACAAACCTCTCTGACTACAGGAGCAAACCGTTCTCACAAGCACTGTGCTCAAGTCCTGCCTGATAATAAATAGCAGATACAACTGCAACACTTTTACCTGTGCTGCAAAGTCTGGGTTCTGGGCAAGGGTCTGCATCATGCTCCGCATGTAAGGGGCAGAGATCATGTTCTGCATCAGCTGAGGATTCTCTGAAATCTGCTGCAGGAGACCTTGCATCTCTGGGCTGTTAAACATGCCTGCAAGGGTAAAGGAAAGAGAAAACAAAGGAAAACTCCTTACAGTGCAATGTAGAGCAGTGCCACCATGCCTGAAGTGCAACAACACCTTTGCTTCACCCACAGGCCAACAGGGAACACTTTCCCTCTCTCCTGTGCTCTCAAGGGCTGCAGGGACAGTGGAGCTCCTGAAGTGCTCCTCCACAAGCACACAAGAAATAACCCAATTTTGGACCAGTTGCAGTAACATTTGCCTGCAGAGCAGACCCATTCTGCAGCAACCCCCACCAACGCCTGGCTGGTCTGTGCCATCTGCACCCCCCCCGGTCCCTCTCTTGTTATGTACCTGCCCCAAAGCTAGCAGCATTGAGCCCAAAGGGGTTGGACACGGTCGGTGTGCTCTGGGTGCTTCCTGAGCCAGTGCTCCCTTCGCTGCTGGGCGCCTGGCTCTGTGAAGCAGGGGGGCTGGGGCTCCAGGGGTTCGGTAACGGCTCTCTGTTTTCTGTCCGCAAAGGCTGAGAGCTGGAGCTCTCAGAGTTCCCCGTCAAGGAAGAGAAGGGGTTGTTGCCAAACTAGGGAAGAGAGAGAGAGAGAGAGAGAGAGAGAAGAAACAGCCTAATTAATCAGCCTGAATAGGGAAAGCCGGACTCACCCCATCACTCATACTCAGTTTGCTAAACACACACCAGAATTTGCTTCCTGAGAAGCGTGCAATCCACAACACGTCACATTCGGAGAAACCCCCAGCTCAAGAAATGGCCAGAGCCCCAGACTGGGCTTCCAAACAGCCACGTGCAATCAGCACCCAGCCATACCCACAGGTAATGTCAGCCTGGAGGACGTCTGCACAGCTTGCAGACAAACCTGCGCTCGCTCCTCCCGTGCTCCAAAACCAACCCAAAGGTGTCAGGCTGGAGCTAAAGCAGAGAGCCCCACCGTGCTAACGGAGCTACAGCGATGCTGGGCATCCTGCCTATTTGGAGAGCACAGGAGCAGCAGCAGGTCCCTGCTCACATCCCCAACCCGTGCACTGAAAGCAGACAGCCAGCACCACACCTCCTTCTCCTACCAGCTGCGTTCATCATCTCCAGAGGGAGAGGACCGGGAGCTGTGGTTGGAGAAGGAACAACCAGCTTCCCTCCTCAGCGTGCTATGCTGTGCTGCAGAGGTGTGCTCCATACCTGCTCCCTGGCAGCACTGAACATGGGCTCCTGGATGTCCGTGTACATGCGGCGCAGGGCGTTGTACCCTCCTGGAATGCTCTCGAGGTTGCTCAAAGCACGGTCCTGGTTCCTCATCATCTCCTGCATCATGGCGGGGTTACGAGCCAACTCCATTGTCTGCCAGAGAAGAGGAGAACGTGGAACAGTTGGGCCTGTGTGCACCGCAGCAGAGCGAAGTGCACCCAGAGGTTTGTGCGCAGCCCAGCAGTGCAACACTGAGCTGCCAGCCGAGCACTGAAAGAGTTAACTCTCAGCTCCCAGAAGGAAGAGTATAATTAAACCCGTTTCACAGCCGGGGAGCAGAGAGATCATTTATCCAAGCAAAGAGAGCCCGGGGATGCTGGCTCCTCCCACCTCGCTCAGCTCTCTGCCTTTATAACCTCAATTCAGCTCTATGGGATTGTCTGATTTCTAAGCAGTATCGGAACATCCAAACATCTAACAGCCACATGTTCCCACTCAAAGTAGGTGGACTGCATTCAAAAACCTAAGATGGAAGAGCTGGGATCCTTCCTGCTGGAGGAAAAGCAGTTCGTCAGCTCCAGGCTCCTGACAGCTCCCTCCTGTTCAAGGAGCATTCGGACATCCTTTGAGCTGCATAAATACGAAACATTCACAATTCAGCCCTGCAACTCTGCAATTTCACGTGGGGCCGACACAGCTGAAATTAAAAAAAGATAATGGGAAGTACATGGGAACTGGGCTCCTTCAGCAGCCACGTGGAAACACATCCAGAGCAGTCCTCCTGGGGAGCAGCAGAGCCCTGCTGAGGGCTACGTAATGCTCAGGCTCTCATTTTCCCCTCATGCTGCCTCCCCGTGTCCTCCACCTCTCCTCTGGGGCTGTACAGAAAATAAAGCCCTCCAGGACCCCAGCCCATCACCAGTGCAATATTTTACTGATACCACAACAGAGCTGTACAGCCGTGCAGTCTGTATTAATCTCTGTATTAATCTACCAGCAGAAAAAGAGAAGAGCAGAACACATTCATGGCAGCTTCACTTCTCCGTGACTCCTTTTGCTCCCATGCACAGATCAGAACACAGCAGCCTCGTGTGCGGCGCACTACAGTGATCCAAGAATCCTTTTTTGCCCTGCACACAATAGAATCAGCAGCTCTGAAAGGGAGATAAGAGCCGCAAGCACGTGGGCTGAGTAATCGCTGTTTACTTCACTCGAGACCACCATCTGTCTGTGAAGGGTTTACAGTGGGAAGGAAAAGGAAGAGATCCCTAAATTCACCGTTCTGGTATTCCCACGCTCCTTGCTGAGAGCCAGCTCTGAAGCTGATCCACCACAAAGCTGTGGGACGTGCTCGGATCGGTCCCGGCGCGCTGACCCACCTGCCTCATCAGCTCCGGGTTGTTCAGCATGTGGCTGATCTCCGGATTTCGCTCCATCAGCTGCTGCATCTGTGGGTTGGCCATGATCATCTGCCGCATGAGATCGGGGTTCGACATCATGTTTTGCACCAAGGGGTTCTCCATGATCTGAGAGAGCATCTCTGGGTTGGACATCAGCTGTCGCTGCATCTGCTGCTGGAGCTCCATGAAGTTGGCAGAGCCCATGCCCAGGTTGCCCAGCCCAGTGATGCCACCAAAGCCAGCTGCAGAGGGAACAACACGGGAGGGAGGAGAGAGCTGTGGGTCAGGAACTGATGGCAGCAGCAGCAGCAGCAGCAGGAGAGGATGTGCGTGGGCTGAACTGCGCCCACACTGATCTGGGGGTGCCCTGATCCTGCAGCAGGCAGCTCTCAGGGAGGACACCCCCTGCACAAAGGGTTTGGGTGCTATCCTGAGCAGGCAAACCAAGCCGTGCTGAGGGAAATTACTCAGGTGAGCAGGAGGAACAATCACAGGGTCAAAAACCCCAACTCCTCCATCTACACCTCAGGAACACTTCTTTCCTGACTTTCTCGTGGTCCCCACTTACAAAGGATTGACGTAGCACTGTTGGGGCCTCCATCTCCAGGACCTCCCAGAGTCCCCGACCCACTGCTCCGTCGGCCACCGCTCCCGGCGTCTGGAGCGGCACTGTTGGATGTGGAAGGCTGAGATGGGGCAGCAGGAGAAGGGGACGTTGTGGTGGGGGCAGAAGCAGCACCAGGGGCAGAAGCAGCAGATGTTGGATCCTGGACCCTACAAAGAAACAAAACGAGCCGTTACGCTTCTGGGATTTGGGAGAGTTGAGCAGCCTTCTCTGGGCAGGCTTCCCTCTGAGCTTGCAGCAGGCAGCTCCTGCAGGCTGTTCCCATTCCCATCTGTATGGATGCACGGCCGTGGCTCCCAGCTGCCTTCCATCTGCCAGGACCTGCCTCCCACCCTGCTGCACAACAGCCCTCACATTTCACCCCGGCCCACATGAAGCAGCCCGACTGCTCTCACTCTGAGCCGTATGAGCTCTGGTCTGAACCACGTCAAACTGTTTACTTCGGCCGTATCCTTGAGCAACGAGTTTGCTCCAAACAGGAAAATCCTCCTGCAGCTCCCACAGAAACCACAGGAGGTTACAGCACGGCTATTGCAAGGGGTAAACAGCAGCTGGCCTGGCTGCAGCTTCTCTTGTGTGCTGAATGTTATTATCGTGTTCACTGGGGCAAATAAGTCCCTGTCTTACTGTACAGACAGAGAACACGAGGCAGAAGGCAGTGAGCATCCCATGGAGCTGCAGAGTATTTCTGTCTGAGTGGCTACGAATTCACCTCTGCTATTTATTGGCCGTCCCTCATAAAGGAGATTTCTCATTCCAACACAAGTTTAGCACAGCTCCCTTCACCAGGCACACACAGCTCCACAAGCCACAGAGCAGCAGATGCAGCACATCGGCTTTACTCAGTTAACCAACCCCAGCAGTACCTCATAATCACAGCTTTCCCTCAGGACTTTCACAAGCCTTTTTTTTTTTAAAAAAAAAAAAGAGCTTTTAAATGGTTCTCTGAGGCATCTGCAGTCATGACAGCGACAGTCCTGGGCTCAAGAACACTGAGGAGCTTTCAAATGAGACAGAATCCAACATTCCCTTTACTCACCTCAACTAAGAAACACCATTATGTCACTCCAAATAACCAAGAGTACATTATTTCCTCTTTCCCAAACCCAGAAGGATTCCCTTGTCCACGTCCCTTTCCCTTCCCACATGTATTCCAGGACTTCTGAACACCAAACCCGAAGGTCCCTTTGTGTTTTCCAGACCCATCTGACCGATGTTGAAAACCCCTGAGCAGGAGCAGAGGACAAAGCAGACAGGCAGCTTAACCAAAGAAGGAAGGAGGAAGCAGGAAAACGAGCAGTTGGTTTCTCTCAGCACAGGAAGGGGCTGTAATGCCTTCAGAGAGCACTTCCCTACGGTGGGTAGAGAACAAAATGAAAAGCCAGGACAGTGCTCTCGTTACCTTTGGAGATGGTACCGCAGTTTGCAGGGTGAGGGTAAACAGCAGGAAGTGAAATAAACCCTGAGTATTGCTTTCAGCATTACTACTAGCTTGCTGGGAAGGTAATTTCTGCTAACAGTGAGTCATCGTTATCAGATCGAGGACACAACCACGTTCCAATGGTTTCTTCCCAGACTGCCAGTTGTGAAGGCTCTGCACACACAAAGCCACGTATGCTAATTGCATTAAGGATGCCTTCACCTCCCCCCCCCATAGGCTCACACAGGTGCACAACCCAGGGAAAAGCTGGGCCAAACGATAAACCCAGAGCTGTGCAGCAATGCTGCAGCAAGGAGAGCTCATGTGCCGGAGCTTTTCTTCTCACCACCCGCTCACTCCCAGTCCCCCCGCCACAGAACAGTTTCTTACTTCTGTGGAGTCTTAATGACCAAATGCACGGTCAGCCCATCTTTGATCCCGTGTTGATTCAGAGTGTCTCCATCCTTCAGGATCTTCCCAGCGAAGATCAGAACCAGCTGATCCTGTTTGGCTTTGAACCGCCTGGAAATCTCTTCTTTGAACTGAAAAACAAACGTGGCGTTTTTCAGGCTGAAGAGCGAAGGCAGGAATCTGGAGGTAACGCTCCAGATACCCAACATTCACTGCACAAATGGCAAAAGGAACCAAAAGAGCTTCAGCAACGCAACAGAACGGAGCCATGCAGGCAGCAACGCAGCTCCAGCTGCTGAGTGCCCGAGGCATGAGGGGAGAAAGCAAAGGCGAGCACCGCACTGCTTCAAAACATGGGGAGAAAACTTCAGAACGGTTACCTGAAGATGAACTGAAGGCTTCCAAAGCAAGCGTGCCCCTGAGGCCTGATCCAAACCTACCGCTTATCCATGGGATAACTGAGCTTTATTCCTCTCTGCTCATCTTATTTTTTCCCCAAGGAAAGCCCAATTCTGATTTAATACAGGACAGAGCTCCGCAGAAAAGGGCACGGTCCTTTATCAGCCAATGGATGTAAACTAGGTCTTCTCCAATTCCTATTCCTGTGACTGTTCTCCCTGTGAGCATCCACACCACCCAACACCAACATCTCTGTGCTGTGTGATGGGGAGGGTTCAGCACCCGCCAATGAAGCTGTCAATGCCAGCTCAGCTGGGCATTCCCGAGTTAATCGGTTGAGGAAAAAAAAAAAAAACCCCAAAAACTTTGCATTTGGAAGCCACAAATTTCAGGAAATTCTCATGGAAAGGTCAGGACCAGAAGTGCACACCTTTCCTGGGGCAGCTCGCAGCTCTGGCACCAGAACTCCCCAGAAACTGCCTGGGAGGACAGACTGCTGGAGCTGAGGTGATCCGGGCCGCAAAGCTTCGCCCTCTGCTCTGCACACTCACAAGAGAGGGCTGGGAAGCAGCAGAAGGGCCACGCACAGCACACAGCTCCTGCCCAGCTCCCAGCAGCTCTGGCACACCACGACCTCGTGTCCTAAAGCCCACGTCAAAGCACACACAAAGCCAAGACCCACACCGCTGACACCTTGCACCAGTGGGCACCAACACCTGCACAGCTCTTCTCATCAATCCCCTCCTGCCCTCCAAATGCACAGTGCTCTGTGGAGCTCCCTGCCTGGAGCAAACCCTCACATGTCTGATGTTCCCTTCTCTCTGCTTCACCCTACCTTTGCTCCAAAGACCCAAGAGGAGCGGGAAGGAGGGAGGGAGGGAAGGAGGGAGGGAGGGAAGGAGGGAGGGAGCCTCTGGCCTCAGCCCCACCACACACCACCTGTCCATTGCCCCACAGCACCCCACGCCTCCCTGCAGCACAGCTCCAGGGCCACGTCCCCCCCCTTCCCATCTCCCCCAATCTGAGGCATCTCCTGGCCCGAAAGGAGCCGTGCCCCCCACCTCCCCCGACCTGAGGCATCTCCCGGCCCGAAACGAGCTCCCTCCACCGGCTGCCCCACATCACACCCACCCGCAGCAGCACAGCCCCAGGGCCGTGCCCCCCATTCCCCCCAGCCTTCACACCCCTCCCGGCCCCCACATCCCGTTCCACCGGCACTGCCCCAACCGCCCCCTCCAGCACAGCCCCGAGAACGCCCCGTTCTCACCCTTCCGCGGGTTTCAGCTCCCCCAGCCCCCCCTCAACCCAACGCCCGCCGTCACGCAGCCCAGCCCAGCCCCCCCGGACCCTGGCAGCCCCCCAGCCCCCTCCTCAGCCCAACGCCGGCCGTCACGCAGCTGCAGCGCAGCCCAGCCCCCCCCGGCCCGGGCAGCCCCCCCAGCGCCCCCCAGCTCCACTCCGGCCCCGCGCCACTCCCCGCCCCCTCACCTTCCACCCCCCCCGAAGTTCCTCCCCTCCAACTCTCAGCCTCCTCCTCCTCCTCCTCCTCCTCCTCCCCCTCCTCCCCCCCGGCCCGCCCCCCCCGCCCCCTCCCACTGCCCACCCCGGCCCGGCTCCCCTCCGGCCCCTCTCAGCGCCAAGGCCTAGGCCCGATCCTCCGTCCCGCCCCCACCTCGCGCACGGAGGCGCCGTCCGCGATAACGATCTCCTCCTTGTCCTTGGGGGTCTTCACCGTGACGCGGATGAGGGCCCCGCCGGGACCTCCCAGCTCCGGCCCGCCGGGGCCCGGCCCGCCGCCGCCGCTCGGCTCCGCCATCTTCGCCGCCCGCCCCGCCAGCCCGGGCCGACAGAGAAAAAGGCGGGGACAGAGCGCCGCCACGGCCCGCGTCGCCGGCGAGCGCCCCCTTGCGGCGCGGAGGACCGAGAGCTGCCGGAGCGCGGAACGGAACCTCGGCCCGCGCTACGCCGAGCCGCCCAGCGCCGCGGCCTACACCGAGCGCCGGCCCCGCGCCCCGCCGCGCCCCGCGGGCTGCCATGCTGCGGCCCAAAGCGCTGACGCAGGTGCTGAGCCAGGCCAACACCGGCGGCGTCCAGAGCACGCTGTGAGCGGGGCCGGGGGGCGGCGGGGGGGGGAGGGGAACCTCGGGGTGTGAGCCCGCGGTCGTTAGCGAGCTCATTAGCGAGCTCGTTAGGGAGCTCGGCGGCGCCGCTCTGTTCCAGGCTGCTGAACAATGAGGGCTCGCTCTTGGCCTACTCGGGATACGGGGACACGGACGCCCGCGTGACGGCGGCCATCGCCAGCAACATCTGGGTGGCGTACGACAAGAACGGGCACCACGCCTTCAACGAGGACAACCTGCGCTTCATCCTCATGGACTGCATGGTACGCCGGGCTCCGCGGGGCTCACTCGCAGGGATCCGCGTGGGACCCCCATAGGGATCCGTGTGGGACCCCCATAGGGATCCGTGTGGGACCCTCACTGGGATCCGTGTGGGACCCCCATAGGGATCCGTGTGGGACTCCTGGCAGGATCTGTGTGGGACCCCCGTTGGGGTCCGTGTGGGACCCCCATAGGGATCCGTGTGGGACTCCTGGCCTGGCAGGCTCCATGCAGGACTCCCTGTAGGGATCGTTGTGGGACCCCTGTAGGGATCCATGTGGGATCCGCACTGGGATCCATGTGGGACCCCCGGCAGGCTCCATGCAGGACTCCCTGAAGGCTCCGTGGGACCCTCACTGGGATCCGTGTGGGACCCCCATAGGGATCCGTGTGGGATTCCTGGCAGGATCTGTGTGGGACCCCCGTTGGGGTCCGTGTGGGACCCCCATAGGGATCCGTGTGGGACTCCTGGCAAGATCCGTGTGGGACCCCCATTGGGGTCCGTGTGGGACTCCTGGCACGATCTGTGTGGGACCCCCATAGGGATCCATGTGGGACTCCTGGCAAGATCCATGTGGGACCCTCATTGGGATCCGTGTGGGACTCCTGGCAGGCTCCATGCAGGACTCCCTGTAGGGATCGTTGTGGGACCCCTGTAGGGATCCATGTGGGATCCGCACTGGGATCCATGTGGGACCCCCGGCAGGCTCCATGCAGGACTCCCTGAAGGCTCCGTGGGACCCTCACTGGGATCCGTGTGGGACCCCCATAGGGATCCGTGTGGGACTCCTCCGTGGGACCCGTGTGGGACCCCCGTTGGGATCCGTGTGGGACCCCCATAGGGATCCGTGTGGGACTCCTGGCAAGATCCGTGTGGGACCCCCATAGGGATCCATGTGGGACTCCTGGCAAGATCCGTGTGAGACCCCCATTGGGGTCCGTGTGGGACTCCTGGGACTCCTGGCAGATCTGTGTGGGACCCCATTGGGGTCAATTGGGGTCCATGTGACCCCCGGTGGGATCCCTGTGGGATCCGTGTGGGACCCTCATTGGGGTCCATGTGGGACCCTCATTGGGATCCGTGTGGGACTCCCGGCAGGCTCCATGCAGGACTCCCTGTTGGGATCGTTGTGGGACCCCTGTAGGGATTGTTGTGGGACCCTCACTGGGATCCATGTGGGACCCCCGGCAGGCTCCACGCAGGACTCCCTGAAGGCTCCGTGTGACCCCCAGCAGGATCCGTGTGGGACCCTCATTGGGGTCCATGTGGGACCCCCGGCAGGCTCCATGCAGGACTCCCTGAAGGCTCCGTGGGACCCTCACTGGGATCCGTGTGGGACCCCCATAGGGATCCGTGTGGGACTCCTGGCAAGATCCGTGTGGGACCCCCATAGGGATCCATGTGGGACTCCTGGCAAGATCCGTGTGAGACCCCCATTGGGGTCCGTGTGGGACTCCTGGCACGATCCGTGTGGGACACCCATTGGGGTCCGTATGGGACCCTCATTGGGATCCGTGTGGGACTCCTGGCAGGCTCCATGCAGGACTCCCTGTAGGGATCGTTGTGGGACCCCTGTAGGGATCCATGTGGGATCCGCACTGGGATCCATGTGGGACCCCCGGCAGGCTCCATGCAGGACTCCCTGAAGGCTCCGTGGGACCCTCACTGGGATCCGTGTGGGACCCCCCGGCAGGATCCGTGTGGGTCCACCGGCAGGATCCGTGTGGGCCCCCCATTGGGATCCGTGTGGGCCCCCCGTTGGGGTCTGTGTGGGACCCCCATAGGGATCCACGTGGGACCCCCGGCAGGCTCCATGCAGGACTCCCTGCAGGCTCCGTGGGACCCCTGTAGGAATCGTTATGGGACCCCCATTGGGATCCATGTGGGACCCCCGTTGGGGTTCATGTGGGACCTCCATTGGGATCCATGTGCGACCCTCATTGGGGTCTGTGTGGGACCCCCGTTGGGAGATCCGTGTGGGACCCCTGTAGGGATTGTTGTGGGACCCTCACTGGGATCCATGTGGGACCCCCGGCAGGCTCCACGCAGGACTCCCTGAATCCGTGACCCCTGGGATCCATTGGGATCCATGTGTGGGACCCCGTTGGGGTGTGGGACCTCCCCTCCATTGGGGTCTGTGTGGGGTCCATGTGGGACCCCTGTTGGGATCCGTGTAGGACTCCTGGCAGGATCCGTGTGGGACCTCCGTAGGGCTCCATGCAGGACTCCCTGAAGGCTCTGTGGGGATCCGTGTGGGACCCCTGTAGGGATCCATGTGGGATCCTCACTGGGATCTGTGTGGGACCCCCATTGGGATCCATGTGGTACTCCCTGCAGGCTCCATGCGGGACTCCCTGCAGGCTCTGTGGGATCCTGTGGGTGGGATCACTGGGTCTGTGTGGGACCCTCATTGTGTGGACCCCCGTAGGATCCATGTGGGGTCTGTGTTGGGACCCGCAGGCTCCTGGGATCCGTGTGGGACCCCTGTAGGGATCCGTGTGTGACCCCCAGCAGTATCCATGTGGGACCCTCATTGGGATCCATGTGAGACCCCCGTAGGGATCCATGTGGGGTCCTCACTGGGATCTGTGTGGGACCCCCATTGGGATCCATGTGGGACTCCCAGCAGGCTCCGTGGGACCCCTGTTGGGATCTGTGTGGGACCCCTGGCATGATCTGTGTGGGACTCCCTGCAGGCTCCGTGGGACCCCCATTGGGATCCATGTGTCCCCTGGCAGGCTCCATGTGGGACTCCCTGAAGGCTCCGTGTGACCCCCAGTGGGCTCCATGTGGGACCCCTAGCAGGCTCTTTGCAGGACCCCCAGTGGGCTCCATGTGAGACCCCCAGTGGGCTCCATGCAGGACCCCCGGTGGGCACCGTGTGTCCTCTGGTGGGCTCCATGCAGGACCCCCAGTGGGCTCCTTGTGGCACCCCCAGCGGGCTCCATGCGGGGCACCCAGCAAGTTCCATGCAGGACCCCCAGTGGGACCCCCTGTGGGCTCCGAGGTGTTCACCAGCAGGCTCCATGGTGACCCCGTGTCCCCCAGCAGCCTTCATGCGGGACCCCCAGTGGGCTCTGTGTGGCCCCCAGTGGGCTCCATGTGGGATCCTCAGCAAGTTCCATGCAGGATCCCCAGTGGGACCCCCAGCAGGCTCCATGGTGACCCCCAGCAGGCTCTGTGCAGGACCTCCAGTGGTCTCCATGCAGGACTCACATGCTCCTGTGGGACCCCTAATGGGACCCCTAGTGGGCTCCGAGGTGTTCACCAGCAGGCTCCATGTGGGATGCCCAGCAGGCACCATGCAGGACCCCCGAAGGGCTCCGTGTGACCCCCAGCAGGTTCCATGTGACCCCCAGCAGGCTCTGTGTGACCCCCAGTGGGCTCAGTGCCATCCTGGTGCTCTGGGGTCCCGCTGGGGATCCTGCATGGAACTTGCTGAGGGTCCCACAGAGCCTGCTGGGGGTCACCATGGAGCCTGCTGGGGGACACATGGAGCCCTTAGGGGGGTCTCACATGGAGCCTGCTGGTGATCATCTCGGAGCCCACTAGGGGTCCCATTGGGGGTCCTGAATGAAACCTGCTGGGTGTCCCACATGGAGCCTGCTGGGGGTCACACAGAGCCCTTGGGGGGGGTCCCACATGGTGCCTGCTGGTGAACACCTCAGAGCCCACTGGGGATCCTGCTGGGGGTCCCACAGAGCCTGCTGGGGGTCCTGCATGCAGACCACTGGGGGTCCCGCAGAGAGCCTGCTGGGGGTCACCATGGAGCTGCATGGAAACCTGATGTGAGAGCAGTGTGTGCTCAGAGCCTGAAGCCCCCAGTCTGCATCAGGGGCTGGCAGTGGGGCACAGAGGGGACCGTCCCCCTCTGCTCTGCTGTTGTGAGGAGTGCATCCACAGGATGGATGGAATGGAGCTGTGGCAGTGGGGCTGGCCGGGATGCTCTGTGATGGAGGGGCTCCAGGGGGAGCTGAGCGTGCGCTGCTCCGGGGGTTGGGAACGGGAGGGGAGCGATGGGAACGTGGTGTGGATCTGAATGAAAGGAGGAGGGTGCAGGGGGGTGCGAGAATGGCCCTGGAACTGCTCAGAGCTGTGGGTGCCCCATCCCTGGAGGTGCCCGAGGGGCTCTGAGCAGCTGGAGTGGGGGGGCGGGCAGCCCACGGCGTGGGGTTGGAAGCAGATGATCGTTGAGGTCCCTTCAACCCAACCATGCTGCGATTCTCTCCGGGCAGGAGGGGCGCGTGGCCATCACCCGCGTGGCAAACCTCCTGCTGTGCATGTATGCCAAGGAAACGGTCGGATTTGGGATGCTGAAAGCCAAGGTGAGGGGATGGGGTGGGAGATGGGGGGGGGCTGCATTCATGCAAGGTGTGAAAGAGCCACGGGGTCAATGCTGGGAGGAAGAGGATGGGAGCGGTGGGGGGAAGCGGCCATGCTGGCGAAGCCTCCTTCCTCCGTGCAGAGGTTTTGAGGTGTCCCACGCCAGCTCAGCCACAAAACTGCACTTTTTTAAGGCTCTGCGGTTGAAATTTAAATCAAAATGAGAGCCGTCTGCGTGGATCCCAGATCGGTGTTGGGGCAGGACGGGGGTTTGCCCACGGTGTGTGGGTGCTGGGGGTGCGGCCCCGTGTGCTCAGCACCCCTCAACACCCATCCCTGCCTGCAGGCGCAGGCGCTGGTGCAGTACCTGGAGGAGCCGCTGACGCAGGTGGCCGCATCCTGAGCTGAGCTGCATCCTGAGCTGCATCCTGAGCACGGAACCGCGGTGCCACGGCTGAGCAGCAACGCCTGCGTGGGGGGAACCACGGTGGGAGCCCGGCCGTGCTGCTGGGTGGCAAGGAAGGGGGAATAAAACCACGTCTGGTGCTCGTGTCCTTCTGAGTCTCTCTCAGATCAATGCAGGGTGTGAGGGTGGGACAGGGGCGGTCGTGCGCCTGGCAAAGCGGGCTGAGGGTCTGTGGTGCAGCACTGCTAGGAGTGCTGTTCCTGCTGGGGCTGCTTCCCCCCTCTTCCCATCACTCCCAGCAGAGGTGCAGAAGGCCATTGGTGCCCGGCCAGCTCTGCGCTGAGCCCAGGGCCCCACTGCCCCAGCCTGCCCTGCGCCGCGTGGCCTTGGCAGCCAGGACCGAGCTCGGCTCCTCCTCCGGGTGCCCCGTGACGGTCCCAGGGGTGACATTACCTGCCCAACCTGCGCCGCCGCTCCCACGCCTGGAGTCAGCCAGCCTGGGCCTCCCTGCTCCTCCAACGCCGCCCGCGTCGCCTTCGCTCCCTGAACCGCGCTCACCACTGGGACCCCCATCACCGCTGGGACCGCACCCCCTGCTGGGACCCCGCTCACTGCTGGGACCCCGCTCACACCCCAGCAGTGAGGAGACTTTGCCCCCCGTATCACTTCCCTGCAGCCCGCCCCGCTCCGTGCTCTGCAGAGGGAAGGAGGAAACCTCGGGCAGAGGGAAGGAGGAAACCGGGCGGCAGCTGGGAGATATGAGCAGTGCCGAGGAGGACTACAACTTTGTTTTCAAAGGTGAGGCGGTTCCCAGGAGGATGGGGCAGGAGGACGTGGGGGGTCCCGGCTTCGGAGTGCCCTCCCCAGGCTGTGGGTTCCCAAAGCAAGATGGGACCAGGGCTTGTGGCTGATGTGGCACTGCAGAGGGTCTTGGGACCCGGGGGGCACACGCTGGCCTCAGTTGTGTCCCATAGCTGGGAGGGAGTTGGGGTTTCCCATGGTGGTGGGGTCAGGGTGGTGCCTGGTGTTCCATAGTGGTGGGATTGGGGTGCTGCCCATAGTGCTGGTGGTGTCAGGGTGCTGCCTGGTGTCCCATAGTGCTGGTGGGGTCAGGGTGCTACCTGGTGTCCCATGGTGATGGTGGGGAGGTTGGGGTGCTGCCTGGTGTCCCACAGTGCTGGTGGGGTCAGGGTGCTGCCTGGTGTCCCATAGTGGTGATGGGGAGGTCAGGGTGCTGCCTGGTGTCCCATGGTGCTGGTGGGGAGGTCAGGGTGCTGCCTGGTGTCCCATGGTGCTGGTGGGGAGGTCAGGGTGCTGCCTGGTGTCCCATGGTGCTGGTGGGGAGGTCAGGGTGCTGCCTGGTGTCCCATGGTGCTGGTGGGGAGGTCAGGGTGCTGCCTGGTGTCCCATGGTGCTGGTAGGGAGGTCAGGGTGCTGCCTGATGTCCCATGGTGCTGGTGGGGTCAGGGTGCTGCCTGGTGTCCCATGGTGGTGCTGGTGAGGAGGTCAGGGCACTGCCTGGCATCCCATGCCAGGTTGGGGTGCTGCCTGGAAGTACAGGGAACCTTCAGCCACCCTGAGCCACCAGCAGGCAGAGAAGGGACATGGATGGGGACACACACACATCTGCAGCTGCCACAGCAGCAGATCGGGCGCAGGGAGCAGGGGGCTCCAAAGTCATCCTGCTGCGATGCCCAGGAGGGGGGCTGCTGCAGCCGTCCTGTCCTCTGTGCCCACCCCTGAGGAACACCAACCCAGGGCACTGGGTGCCACCGCAGCGATGTCCCCGTGGCTCTGCAGCACCCTCACCCAGCTCCTGCAGCTGGGACACCCCGAGCAGTGCGGGGGCTGATGGAGACCCCCGAGACGGGCTGAGAGCTCCCAGCATGGGGGTGGGGATTCCGTGTGCTTAAGGATCAACCGTGCTGGGGCTGAACCCATCTGTCTGCCCATCTCTGGGCCTGCTTGAGGACCATTGGGGGCAGGGGCAGGGTGGGCAGGGGGCTGCTTTTCTCCTTTTTTTTCCTTTTCTATAAGGCTCCCAGGGGTGTCTGTGCACCCCGTGGCAGCGGGGACGTCCCAGTGCTGCAGTGTCACAGCGGTGGGGTGCCGGTGGGTCTGGTTGAGGCCGGGAAGGGATATCTGAGCTGATCTGAAGTCTGATGGGGTGTCTCTTCCCTCCTCAGTGGTTCTGATCGGGGAATCCGGCGTGGGCAAAACCAACCTGCTGTCCCGCTTCACCCGCAACGAGTTCAACCACGACAGCCGCACCACCATCGGCGTGGAGTTCTCCACCCGCACCGTCCTGGTGGGAGACGCCGCGGTGAAGGCACAGATCTGGGACACGGCAGGGCTGGAGCGGTACCGCGCCATCACCTCTGCGTAAGGATGGATGGCACCCGAGGGTGCCCTGTGGATAGATGGGTGCCCCATGGGCGGGTACCCCATGGATGGATGTCCCATTGGGTGCCTCATGGGTGGATGGGTGACCTATAGGTGGATGGATGCCCCATGGATGGATGGGTGCCCCATGGATGGATGTCTCATTGGGTGCCTCATGGATGGATGGGTGACCTATAGATGGATGGATGCCCCATGGATGGATGGATGCCCCATGGATGGATGAGTGCCCTGTGGATGGATGGGTGCCCCATGAATGGATGGGTGCCCCATGGATGGATGGATGCCCCATAGGTGGATGAGTGCCCTGTGGATGGATGGGTGCCCCATGAATGGATGGGTGCCCCATGGATGGATGTCCCATTGGGTGCCTCATGGGTAGATGGGTGACCTACAGATGGATAGGTGACCTACAGATGGATGGGTGCCCTATGGATGGATGGATGCCCCATAGATGGATTAGTGCCCTGTGGATGGATGGGTGCCCCGTGGATGGATGGGTGCCCCATGGATGGATGAGTGCCCCATGGATGGATGGTTATCCTATGGATGGATGTCCCATTGAGTGTCCCATGGATGGATGGGTGCCCTATGGATGGATGGGTGCCCCATGGATGCGTGCCGTATGGATGAATGAGTGCCCTATGGATTCAGGTCCCACTGGGTGCCCCTTGGTTAGATGGTGTTCCTTGGATGGATGGGTGCCCTATGGATGGATGGTTATCCTATGAATGGATGAGTGCCCTATGGATGGATGGTTATCCTATGGATGGATGGGTGCCCTATGGATGGATGGTTATCCTATGGATGGATGGGTGCCCTATGGATGGATGGTTATCCTATGGATGGATGGGTGCCCTATGGATGGATGGTTATCCTATGGATGGATGGGTGCCCTATGGATGGATGGATGGTTATCCTATGGATGGATGGGTGCCCTATGGATGGATGGTTATCCTATGGATGGATGGGTGCCCTATGGATGGATGGTTATCCTATGGATGGATGGGTGCCCTATGGATGGATGGTTATCCTATGGATGGATGGGTGCCCTATGGATGGATGGTTATCCTATGGATGGATGGGTGCCCTATGGATGGATGGTTATCCTATGGATGGATGGGTGCCCTATGGATGGATAGGTGTCTCATAGATAGGTGCCCCATTGAGTACCCCATGGATGGGTGCCCTATGGATGAATGAATGAATGTCCTATGGATGCATGTCCCAGTGGATGCCCCATGGATGGATTCCCCATGCTCACATCCCTGTCAGGATGCTCCAAGGCTGCCTGGAGCACGGGGCAAAGATGGGCTGCTCCCCCAGGTACTACCGTGGGGCTGTGGGTGCTCTGGTCGTCTTTGACATCACCAAGCACCAGACATACGACGTGGTGGAGCGCTGGCTGAAGGAGCTCTATGACCACGCCGAGGCCAGCATCGTGGTCATGCTGGTGGGCAACAAGAGCGACCTGGCGCAGGCGCGGGAGGTGCCCACAGAGGAGGCGAAAATGTTTGCAGGTACGGCGTTGTGCCACCCCAACCTGGGGACCCCAAAGGGAACCCAGCGGGGTCTGCAGGGTGTCGGGGACCGCTGTCCTTGCAGAGAACAACGGGCTGCTCTTCATTGAGACGTCAGCGCTGGACTCCACCAACGTCGAGCAGGCGTTTGAGACCGTCCTGAAGGGTGGGTGCTGGGGATGCTCCCCGCCTCTCCTCCACCCTGCCCCACCTGAGCTCCCTGCCCGGTTTCGGTGTTGTCTTTCTGGCTGGTTGGGTTTCCGGCTCTTTGTGCTGGGCGTTCCGCTCTGGTTTCATTGCCGGGGCCCCAGGCAGCACCACAGGCGCCTTCTCCCCCTGTAATTCATGGTCTTGGTCCGGATGTGCCGCAGGAGCTCCTGACTCAGTGTCTCAAGCACTCTGCGGAGCAACCTGCAGGGATGTGGGGCAGAGGGGGGCAATGCTCAGCTGGGAGCATCTCCCCAGGAATGGAAATGTAGGGCAGGGGCACCTCAGGGTGCTGCCATGCTGTGCCATGCTGTGCCATGCTGTGCCGTGCCATGCTGTACTGTGCCATGCTTTGGTGTGCTGTGCTGTGCCATGCTGTGCCAAGCTGTGCCTTGCCATGCTGTGCTGTGCCGTGCCATGCCATGCTGTGCCTTGCCAAGCTGTGCTGTGCCATGCTGTGCCAAGCTGTGCCTTGCCATGCTGTGCTGTGCCGTGCCATGCCATGCTGTGCCTTGCCAAGCTGTGCTGTGCCATGCTGTGCCATGCTTTGATGTGCTGTACTGTGCCATGCTTTGGTGTGCTGTGCTGTGCCATGCTGTGCCAAGCTGTGCCAAGCCATGCTTTGACATGCTGTGCTGTGCCACGCAGTGCTGTGCCATGTCACGCCATGCTGTGCCATTCTGAGCTGTGCCTTAGTGTGCCATGCTGCAATGTGCTGTGCTGAGTTGTGCTGTGCCGTGCCACGCTTTGTCGTTCTGTACTGTGCCCTGTTGAGCTGTGCCATCCTGTGCTATGCTGTGCCGTGCTGTGCTGCACCATCACCACGAGCTTCCAGCCCTGATCCCTGCGGGGCCAGAGAGAAGAGAAGCCGAGGGAAGCAGGGGAAGTTGCAGGGCGCTCCCCGTCCCCTCGCCTCGGCCGTAGGGATGCAACCGGAGGGAGAACAGCTTCCCCCCGCACAGCGGCCGCCACCCCCCACGTCGTCCCTCTGCGCAGAGGGGAAGCGGACCCCCAGCGCTGCGCCTGCCGAGCACCGAGCCGTGCCGGTGCCCCACTCAGACGCGTCTCCGGCCCCGCTTTGTGTTTCCGCAGAGATCTTCAGCAAAGTTCAGAAGCAGAAGCAGAGGAGCAGCCAAAGCAGCACAGTGTCACTCGGCAGCGAGAGCCCCGACGGCGCGGCCGCAGCGCAGGCAGAGAAGCGTCCGTGCTGCGTGGCCATCTGAGCTCGTCCCGGGGCTCGTAGCCGCCGGCACAGCTGGGTGGCGACCGACCTGCCGTGCCGCCCTTTGTCCCGGCGCGGCGGCAGCCCGGAGCTCGGCCGTGCTCTGCCGTGAGCAGCGCGAAGCACCGCCGCAGCTCTGCGCGGTGTCGGTCCGTCCCCGCGGCGCAGATGCGCTGAGCGCCACCGCTGCTTCTCCGCGGGGCCGCGCGGCTGCGGGAGCTGCTGCCGTTGTGCCGTTGCTGCCGCGGTGCCGTCGCGCTCCGTCCCTGTGCCGCGGACCACGGATGCGTCCATCCCCACTGGGAACCGCACGGGGGTCGCTGCATCCCGAGCCCGACGGGGCCCTAAGAAAGAACCCTAACGGGGGAAGCAGCTGTGCCCACCCTACGCACCTTTGTCCCCATCTCAGTGTGTCATGGGCCCGTCCGACAGCAGAACGCAGCCCGCGGTCCCTCTGCTCACCCGGCGCAGCTCGGTGCCCAGCCATTAAAGGACTGAAAGGCAGCTGTGCTGGGCTGGGATTGCTGACTGCTCGTGGCCTCGTCCCCAATACCCCACCTGGGCTCACGGCCCAGCCCCACATGTGTTCCTTTCCCCATGCAGCCTGTCTGTATTCCCATCCCATACGTATCCCAAACCCTATTCCCATCCCCATTCCATCCCATCTCCATCCCTATTCACATCCCAATCCTATCTCCACCCCATCTGTACTCCCATCCCTATTCTTATCCCTTCCCTACTACCATCCCCGTTCCAGTTCTTGTTCCCATCCCATTCCTTTTGACTCTATTCAACTCCATCTTATCCCATCCCTTTCCCCAACTTTATTCCCATTCCCATCCCTATTCTAATTCCTGTTCCTATCCCATCCCCACCCCATTGTATCCCCTCCCCACCCCCTTCCCACCCCCATTCCAATCCCTGTTCCCATCCCATTCTCTTCCACGCCATTCCACTCCATCTAATCGCATCCCCCTCCCTTCCCCATTCCAATCCCTGTTCCCATCCCATTCCTCCCCACTCCATCTCGTCCCATTCCCACCTCGCAGCCCCCCCCACACCTGCCCCCAGGTGAGCACCTGGGCGGTGACGGGCGGCACCGACAGCCAATGGCTGCGGAGGAAAGAGAGCTGCGGGACCAATGGGAGCGCGGGGCTGCCCCCCGGGGCGGAGCGGGGCGGAAATCGCCACCGTTCCCAGTGCGGCCGCCGCACTGTGCAGGATGCGGGGCAAGGATGAGGAGTACGACTTCCTCTTCAAGGGTGTGTGGGGGGACGGGGATGGGGATGGGGTTGGGGAAGGGGTTGAGTTTGAGGTTGGAGTTGGAGTTTGGACACTGGGATGGGGATGGGATTGGGGTCGGAGTTGGATTTGGGCACTGGGATGGGGTTGGGGATGGAGTTGGGTTGGGTTGGGGATGGAGATGGAGATGGAGATGGGATTGGGGTTGGGGATGGGGTTGAGTTGTGGTTGGATTGGGGATGGAGATGGAGATGGGATTGGGGATGGGGTTGAGTTGGGTTGGGGATGGAGTTGTGGTTGGATTGGGGATGGAGATGGGGGTGGGATTGGGATCGGACACAGGAATGCGGCTGGGGATGGAGATGGGGATGGGACTCCCCATGGGGCAGCACCGGGGGTGCTCGCAGCAGGATCGGGGCAGGGGGCAGCCAACAAACCCCTCCCCCCCTCCAAGCAGCACCAACCGGGGTTGACCCCTCCCCACTATGAGTCAGCTCCTCCTGCCGAGGGGCATCCTATCCAGGGCCGTTCTGGGGGTCTCCCCGAACGCCCCACAGCTTTCAGTGCCTTCTGCTGCTCACTGAATTCCGTTTCCCCGCTGTCCCCGTGCTGGGGGGGCTGCTCGGCCCCGCTGTGGCGAGCGGGGGCTGTGGGTCAGCCCTGGTGAAACCCCCCCTCCCATCCCGACTCGATTGCATCTGGGTGTTGGAGGACGAATGACACAGGCAGTTGGGGAATGAAAAGTAAATAAAATCAAAAACCCGGTGAGTCACCAACTCGACAAACTCGATAGGGGAGAAACACGAGCAATGTCCCAGAACCTGTTTTGCCACATTCTACGGAACGGTGCCGACAATGCGCTCACCTCTGGCCCACACCCCGGGACTTACGGCTCAGGGTGGTGCATCCGGACCGCAGTTTGGGTCCTCGGTTGGGTGCCCTCGGGGCTGGAGATGGGCTGGAGCCCCCTGCTGTGTTTATGGGGTTCCCACCTGGAGCCCCACGCTGTGTTAATGGGGTTCCCCCTGGAGCCCCTTGTTGGGCTGATCCCAATAACCCACCCTGATGGTTGATGGGTCCCCACTCGTGTTGGGCTGTGGATGGCGATGCTTTAGGGGGGAACTGATGCTGCGCTCCTTACACCCCAGTGGTGCTGTGTTAATAGGGTTCCTACCTGGAGCCCCCCGCTGTTTTAATGGGGTTCCCACCTGAAGCCCTCTGCTGCGTTAATGGGGTTCCCCCCTGAAGACCCCTGCTGTGTTTATGGGGTTCCCACCTGAAGTCCCTGCTGTGTTTATGGGATTCCCCCTCAAAGCCCCCTGCTGTGCTTATGGGGTTCCCCCCTGGAGCCCCTTGTTGGGCTGATCCCAATAACCCACCCTGCTGGTTGATGGGTCCCCACTCGTGTTGGGTTCTGGTGGTTCCCCACTCAAGTTGGGCTGTGGATGGCGATGCTTTGGGGAGGGACTGACACTGTGCTCCTTACACCCCAGTGGTGCTGTGCTAATAGGGTTCCCACCTGAAACCCCAGTGGTGTTAATAGGGTTCCCCCCCGGAGTCCCCCTGCTGTATTAATGGGGTTCCTACCTGGAGCCCCCCGCTGTGTTTATGGGGTTCCCACCTGAAGACCCCTGCTGTGTTTATGGGGTTCCCACCTGGAGCCCCCTGCTGTGTGAATAGGATTCCCCCCTGAAGCCCCCCACTGTGTTAATGGGGTTCCCACCTGGAGCCCCTTGTTGGGCTGATCCCAATAACCCACCCTGCTGGTTGATGGGTCCGCACTCGTTTTGGGCTCTGGTGGTTCCCCACCCAAGTTGGATGGCGATGCTCTGGGGGGGGGACTGACGCTGTGCTCTTTACACCCCAGTGGTGCTCATCGGGGACTCCGGCGTGGGGAAGAGCAACCTGCTGTCCCGCTTCACCCGCAACGAGTTCAACCTGGAGAGCAAGAGCACCATCGGGGTGGAGTTCGCCACCCGGAGCATCCAGGTGGACAACAAGACGGTGAAGGCACAGATCTGGGACACGGCCGGGCAGGAGCGGTACCGCGCCATCACCTCCGCGTGAGTGTCCCCCCGCCCCGCTCCCGCACCCCATAACCTGGGCTCTGACCCCCCCCCCGCCCCATCGCCGCCCCCCAGGTACTACCGCGGGGCGGTGGGAGCGCTGCTGGTGTACGACATCGCCAAGTATCTGACGTATGAGAACGCCGAGCGCTGGCTGACGGAGCTGCAGGACCACGCCGACGCCAACATTGTCATCATGTTGGTGGGCAATAAGAGCGACCTGCGGCACCTGCGCGCCGTGCCCGCCGACGAGGCCCGGAGCTTTGCAGGTAAAAAGAGGGGTGGCCAGCAGGGACAGGGAGGTGATTGTTCCCCTCTGCTCTGCCCCATCTGCAGCACTGCGTCCAGGTCTGGAGCCCCCAGTACAAGAAAGACAGGGAGCTGCTGGAGAGGGTCCGGAGGAGCCACAAAGATGATCAGAGGGCTGCAGCACCTCCCCTATGAGGACAGGCTGAGGGAGCTGGGCTTGTTCAGCATGGAGAAGAGAAGGCTGCGGGGTGAATCATTGCAGCCTGCAGTACTAAAGGGAGCCTACAGACAGGAGGGGAGTCAGCTCTTGGGAAGGGTTGATAACTGCAGGACGAGGGGAAATGGTTTTAAGTTGAGGGAGGGGAGATTTAGGTTGGACGTCAGGGGGAAATTCTTTACAGAGAGAGTGGTGAGGTGCTGGAACAGCTGCCCAGAGAGGCTGTGGATGCCCCGTCCATCCCTGGAGGTGTTCAAGGCCAGGTTGGATGGGGTCCTGGGCAGCCTGGTGTAGCATTAGGTGGGAAGGTTGGTGGCCCTGCATGTGGCAGGGGGGTTGGGGGGGTTCATGGTCCTTGGGGTCCCTTCCAACCCTGGCAATTCTGTGATTCTGTAAATTCATCTCCCCATTGATCCCAGCACGTGTGGCAGTGCCGTCATTGGGTTGGATGGGGTGATGGGCGGCCTGATCTTTGGGGAACAATCAGCTCATGTTGGAGCAGGGTGGGCTTTAAGGTGCCCTCCAACCTCAGCCCTTCCATGGTTGCCCCCCATGAGCTCTGATGGGCTTTAAGGTGCCCTCCAACCTCAGCCCTTCCATGGTTGCACCCCACGAGCTCTCCCCGTTGTTGCAGAGAAGAATGGACTCTCCTTCCTTGAGACGTCGGCTCTGGACTCCACCAACGTGGAGATGGCATTCCACAACATCCTCTCCGGTAAGGATGGGGGGGGCGGGGGGTGAGGTGGGTTTGGGGTTGTGTACCCACAGAATCTATTCTGTGAGCTGTGGGGTTGGGTCCTGCACACTGCCATGGAGAGATGTGGGCTCTCCCAGCCCACCAAACCTAACTCAACCTTAATCCTAACAATAATCCTTAACCAAACTCCAACCCAAGCCCAACCTTAATCCCAACCCTAATCCTAACCCCAACCTTAACCCCAAATCTAACCACAGCCCCAACCCTAACCCCAACTCAAGCTTTAATCCTAACCCTAACTCCAACCTCAAACCCAACAATAACCCTAATCCCAACCTTAACCTCAACCTGAATCCCAGTCCTATCCTGAACGCTAACCTTAAACCTAACCCTACTCTCAGTCCCAACAACAATGCTATGGGAACTCCAACCCCTGCCCTGCCCTAACTCTCACCCCAAACCCAACCCTAACACCAACCCCTCCCCAACCTAACTCTAACCCCAACTCCAACCCCTACCCTAAATGTAACCCCAAATCCAGCCCTAGACCCTACCGTAACCTGACTCTAACCACAATCGCAATCCTAACCTAACTCTAACCCCAAACCCAACCCTAACCCCAAACTCTGCCTTAAACTAACTCTAACCCCAACACAACCCTGACCCCAATCCTTTACTTTAACCTAATCCCAAACCTAACCTAACTCTAACACCAAACCCAACCCCAAACCCAATCCTAACTTAATTCTAACCCCAAATCCAACCCTAACTCTAACCCCTCCCCTAACCTAATTCTAACCCTAACCCAACTCCTACTCTAACCTAAATCTAACCCCAAACCCGATCATAAACCCAACCCTCACCCAACCCAACCCTCACCCTAACTCTAACCTTAAACCCAACCCTAACCTAATCTCAACCCCAACCCGTAACCTAATTCTAATCCCAAACCCAATCTTAACCCCAACCCCAACCTCTACCCTACCCTAACCCAACCCCAAACCAAATCATAACCCCAACCCAACCTCAACCCCAACCTCAACCTAACCCAACCCCAACCCAACCCCAACCTAACCCAACCCAACCCAACCTCAATCCAACCTCAACCTAACCCAACCCCAACCCAAGCCCAACCCCAACTTAACGCAACCTCAACCCAACCCCAAACTCAACCCCAATCCAACCTCAACCCAACCCAACCCCAACCCAACCCCAATCCCAATCCCAACCCAACCTCAACCTAACCCAACCTCAACCCAACCTCAATCTAACTCCAACCCCAACCCAACCTCAACCCCAACCTCAACCTAACCTAATCCCAACCCAACCCCAATCCCAATCCCAACCCAACCTCAACCCCAACCTCAACCCAACCCAACCTCAATCCCAACCCAACCTCAACCTAACCCAACACCAACCCCAACCCCAACCTAACCCAACCCAACCCCAACCCCAACCCAACCCAACCTCAATCCAACCTCAACCTAACCCAACCCAATCCCAACCCAACCTCAACCCCAACCTCAACCCAACCCAACCTCAATCCCAACCCAACCTCAACCTAACCCAACTCCAACCCCAACCCCAACCTAACCCAACCCAACCTCAATCCAACCTCAACCTAACCCAACCCCAACCCAACCTCAACCTAATCCCAACCTCAATCTAACCCAACCCCAACCCAACCCCAATCCAACCTCAACCTAACCCAAGCCCAGCCCCGAGCTGCACACTGTGGGTCTGGCAGACCCCTCGCTGGGAATCAGACATTTAAGCAGTGCTGCTGTTCCCCCTCCCTTTGCCGGCAGAGATCTATCGCAGCGCGGCACAGCGGCAGATTGCGGCGCAGCCCGAGGCGCAGCTCGGCCCCAGCAGCTCCGTGGAGCCCATCCAGGTGCTGCCCACGCAGGACGGCCACCAGACGCAGTGCTGTCAGAGCATCTGAGCCTCTGCTCAGCACCTTCCACACCGACACTGCGGGACGCTGCTGTGTGCTGCCTTCCTCCCCGTGTTTATGTAGGACCTGCAGCGAAGGAAGGGAGAAGCATCCTTGTTCTGTCCCTGTGTTTATGTAGGACCTACACCAAGGGAAGGGAGAAGCATCCCTATTTTGTACTTGTATTTATGTAGGACCCACACAAAAGGAGGGGAGAAGTATCCCTACTTTGTCCCTGTGCTTATGTAGGACCTGCAGCAAGGGAAGAGAGGAGCATCCCTATTTTGTATCGATATTTATGTAGGACCTGCACAAAAGAGAACAGGAGAGCATCTCTTCCTCATCCCTGCGTTTATGTAGGACTTACACTAAGGGAGGGGAGAAACATCTCTATTTTGTCCCTGCATTTACGTAGGACCTACACAAAAGGGACGGGAAAAACATCCCTGTGTTTATGTGGGATCTACACCCTCCTGCTGGGGTTTGGGCCGCATCACCCCCCATGTCACCCCCCCGTGCCCCATGTCACCCCCACGTCCTCGTGTCCCTCCGCCACAGTCACAGCAGTTCCAGCAGTCCCTACAAAGGAACCAGAGAGATGGGAATACCTGGATGGAACCACTTGCTGGGTTTCCTCCCCACCAGGGGGGGCTGTAGCGGGGCAGGGGGGACCCAGGAGTGCATCCCCATTGTGGGCTGTGGGTAGGGGGAGTTGGGAGGTCCCTCTGTCCCTGCTGACATCTGGGCTGGGTGTCACCTGGGGATGAAGTGGGTGACGTGGGGATGTGGGACGAAGCCCAATGTGAAGTTAGTGTGGGGGTTCCTGCTGGTCGTTATGGTCCTGGAGACTCACTCCTGCTGGTCATTATGGTCCTGGTTGTTATGGTCCTGGAGGCTCTTTCAGGTCATCATGGTCCTGGAAGCTCCTGGTCATTATGGTCCTGGTCGTTACGGTCCTGGAGGTTCTTTCAGGTCATCATGGTCCTGGGGGATCCTGCTGGTCGTTACGGTCCTGGACATCCCTTCAGGTCATTATAATCCTGGTGACTCCTGCTGGTCGTTACGGCCCTGCTCATTGCGCTTCTGGAGACTCCTCCTAGTTGTTACAGTCCTGGAGACTCCTGCTGGTTTTTACGGTCCTGGTCGTTACGGTTATGGAGACTTCTGGTCATTACGGTTATGGAGACTCCTGCTGGTCGTTACGGTCCTGGAGGTTCGTCCTGCTGGTCCGTTTTTCTGGAGGCTCTTTCTGGTCATTATGGTCGTCATTAGAGCACGGGCATCACATCAGCTCCGTGCCCACATAGGAGCAGGGCATGAGGAGGAGGAGGGTGGGAGGAAGAGCAGAGCAGCGTGGCTGTGGCACCCAGGGCAGGAAGCAGACAGAACCCCCCCCAAAAACAGACAGACAGACAGACAGACGAGAGCAGACGCCGACTTTCTTAAGTAATAATACTTTAATAAAATTAAGTTCTTAATGTAATTTTAGCACATTTAATACATTAACCCTTTCCCTTCTTTGTTTTCTACAAGTTGTGCAACATCATTATTTTAATTTTTTTTTTTAATTATTATTATTAATTTTTTTTTTTTTCCTTCTCCCCTTATACTATATGCCTCAAAACTCAGACAACGAGCCTACCTCTACTTCTAGCTTCGGTTATACCTCTCTCAGGCCTTTATTTTTTTGCGTAATGCCAGAGAGATGGGAATACCTGGATGGAACGCGCGATCGGTTTCCAATAGTAACAATCCCGACTACAGGCTTCCTATGACGTTAAAAGAAACGGTAATTAAAAATAAAATAAAATAAAATAAAATAAAATACGGAAAACACAACCCAAGGTAACGAGGAATGGGTTGTGAGAGGAGGGGCAGCACCGTGGGGCAGGAGGGCGTGCGGAGCCACCGGAGAGCGGATGCACAACGCCACGGGGTGGGGGCTGACCCTATCGTGGTTGGGTTTTTGGGTTTACTTTCCCCGTTTTTTTAATGATTCTTGAGCAGAATTCACGAGGAAAGAGGAAAAAGGAATGCTGGTGGTCCCACGGCTAAAGGGCCGCAACCTCCCCCATCCACCACGCTCTGCCTGCTCCTAAGCACGGTGGCACAGAACTGCTGTGACATGGAAGGATGGCAGCACAGGGGGTGGCATGGAAGGAAGGTGGGACAGGAGGTGATACAGAAAGATGGCGGCACAGGGGGTGGCATGGAAGGAAGGTGGCACAGGTGATACAGAAGGAAGGTGGCACAGGAGCGGGACGGTGGCCCAGAAGCACTGCCACAGAGCGGGCTGCATTCTGCCATCAGCCACCCAAAGACCTGGTGCCACCACTGGAGTGATTTCCTTTCTTCCCCCCAATCCAATGGGATGACTTCAGATTTCCCATCAGTGTCACTCTCCTGGGGGTGTCCTTCACTGTGCAATGTGGCTCCTGAAGGATGCGACCCCCCCCTCATTTGTACCCAAATACCCATGAAGTGCATCCGCCCTCCGGCCCAGCGCACTGCTGCCCAATGTCAAGCACTGGCTTTTCTTCAAGTATCAAACCCCGTCCCCTCCCCCCCCCCCCCCAAAAAAAAAACAACCAACAACAAAATTAAAAAACAACCCAAAATGAGGTAAAATGAAAAGGAAAAGAGGAAACAGGCCGCTCGCTGCCCCGGGGTGGGGGGGAGGGGAGAGGGCTGGCAGGGCGGGCGCAGCGAGGGGTGTCCAATTCACAGTGCTATCTGCAGAAACCAAAGGAGAAGCGCCTTCGCTTCCTGCCCTAACCCTACTGCATGGCTTTGCTGAGTGCTGGGAGCGGCCGCCCCGTCCCCCCCCGCTCCACCCACCCCCGACGATGACAGCGGTTGGGGAAAACTTTGGGACCCCCGGGGGGGAAAGAAGGGAACCTCCTGAAATGGGGGACAGCGCCCGCCGCGCCTTGACGCAATGGATCGGGGTAAGAGGTGAGCACCGGGGCAAGAGGTGAGCACCGGGCCGGTGTGACCCCCCCGAACCACGGGATGACACCGGGTGTGACCCCCCCAGAACTATGGGATGACACCGGGTGTGCTCCCCCTGAACCACAGGATGACAGCAGGCATGGGTGCGGCATTACACAGAGCGCAGTGCGGCGGAACGCAGCCCCGAAGACACACACCGAGAGGGTTCGGAGGTCCTTCCCCACAACGTGACCCCAGTGCCATAAATCCAAAACCCACAATGCCATAAATCCAAACCCCAAAAGCGAAGGGAACGAACTCGCCCTAACTCACCCCCAAGCACGGGGTGGGATGCCAACGCGTGGCCCACAGCCAACTCTGTGAGTTGGACAAGGTGATCTCTAAGGGTCCCTTCAGACCCAAAGGATTTTATGACTCGATGACTCTGAGGGGACCAACTGCACCCAATGGTCCTTCCCATTAGACGGAGCCTTCCAGTCAGACCCTTCCAACTGGACACGGCGCAATGGGCGATACTGGCAGTAGGTGGATGGTTGGATTTGTTGGAAAAGACCTCCAAGCTCATCCAGTCTGACCCCACGCCATGGCCACCGTGACTCCTAGGGTCTCTAGGAATCATTAAGTCATTAAGTCCTAGAATCATTAAGGATTGGAGGAGACCTCTAAGATTGCCCTCTATGGTGCTGTGATCCCACGAGTGGGCACAGAGATGGGGATGCGTTGGTTGGGCTTGAAGACCCTACAGGTCTCCTCCAACCTCAGTGACTCAACCTGTGGGCACAGTGGGGATGGGTTGGTTGGACTTGAAGACCCTACAGGTCTCCTCCAACCTCAGTGACTCAACCTGTAGGCACAATGGGGATGGGTTGGTCAGACTTGACGACCCTACAGGTCTCCTCCAACTTCAGTGATTCAACACATGGGCACGGTGGTGACGAGTTGGGGTTGGAATGGATGAAGAGTTTCATCCAACCCAAACGATTCCCAACACCACGGGGGAGCCGGCGGCACTGCAGAGCACATGGATGGAATGGTAAAGGAATTCCCACTCAGAATGTTCCACTGAAAGCTCTGCTGCTCAGGGCTGGAGGTGGGAATAAGGCAACAAAGAATGGCCTCAAACCTTCTCATTTCTGCTCAGCAACAAGCCAAATCCTCCAATTTTTTCTTAAAAAAAAAAAAACCAACGACGACAACAAAAACAACAAAAAGAAGACCGCCATCAACGCAAAATGCATCTTATTAAAAAAATACATATGACTAGATCCCATTATTAATTATTAATATTTTTTCCCCCTCTATAAGAATAACCTCAGGGTTTGTGGGAAGGTAACGGTCCCTCAATGCGCTCCGAAAAACAGCACCAAAAAAAACCCCAAACAAAGCAAAAAGGACGGAGCTCCCGGCGCAGCGCGACGTGATCTCATCAGTGGGTTCTGTTACATTCTGCTCTGCCCGGGACCGCTCGGATCTACCATAGATTAAACAATATGGATAACATCTACTATTCCAACTAGTTAATTTCATTTCACTCTTTACTCTAAGATTATATGAAATAAATTTGAGCGTTTATTCTTCTTCTTATTATTATTATTATTTTAACTTTTTTTTTTTTTAATACCCATCAACTCAAAACTTTTTTTTTTTTTCTCTCCTCCTTTTTTTTTTTTTTTTTTCCTTTTTTTTTTTTCTTTTTTTTCTTTTTTGGTTCAAAACAAACGAAAAGAAAAAAAAAAGAAATCACCTTTTCGTATCCTATCCTTCTCTGAAAGGCAAAGAGCAGAAGCGGCCGCGGGGCCGAAGTCGCAGTGGAGGTGGCGAGAAAAAACAAAAACAAAGAGGTCTTCTTTTGCTTTGCTCTCCTCCACAAAAAAAAGAAAAGAAAAGAAAACAACCCTTTTTCTCCCCAAAACGGTGGTTTCGCTCCTGCGGTTGGGAATGACCTTTTTCATTTCTTTCTTTTGGATCCCTCCGACACATCCACGGGTGTCGATGACTCCTGGAAAGGGCTCTGTCTGCACCGTCACCATCACCGCGACACACACACGCACACAACCAAAAGGAAACATATATTAAAAACACTTTGTAAGCGATACTCTGGATACAAACGTATTATTATTATTATTTTATTATTTTTTTTTTTTTAACCTACATATATTCTAAACCTTCTAAACTTTTAAGGATCACTTTATCATAAAATAAAATATCCTTTTTTTTTTTTTTTTCTTTTCTCATAATAAATTACCTAATAAAAAGTATTTTTATGAGCCCAGTTCCTTGCTACATTTACACGTAATAAATGCCTTTATTAAAATAGAATATTAAATTATAAAGAAATGTTCTAATTTTTTAAAATCTTCATCTTATTATTATTACTTTTTTTTATTATTTTATTTTTATTTTTTTTTCCCTCCTCTCTCTCCCTCTCTTTAAAAAACACCAAAATAAACCCTTTCGGACACCGAAGCGGCGGCGGAGCGTTCCGGTCCATGGATATAACAGTCTGAGCCTTTGGACGTACGGAGATTTTCTTTGTTCAGAAAGGAAGAAAAGAGAAAAAAAAAAAAAAAAAAAATCACGGATACCCCTCCGAGCTGAAAAATACGTCTGGGAGCTGGGGGGGAGGGGGGGAAGGGAGGGGAGGGGGGGGGAGATCTTCCTTATCGGATCTCCCCGTTACGTATAAATCCAATTTTGGTTCTCTCTTTTTGCTATGCATTGTGACACGCACGACTCTACGGTTCACACGGATGGCGACGACGCGACGGCGTGGGACCCCCCCGGACCCCCCCGTCACCATCCCAGCCCTCTCCACCCATTCCCATCACCCGGATCATCGCGGGCAGGATGAGCCCCCCCCCCCAAATCCAACCCCAAACCCCCCCCCCTCCAGCACCCATTGCCACCACCGGGACCCCCAGCACCCTGGGGATGGGGCCGCAGAGGGCTGAGCTCGTCGGAACGTTATTGCTGGTGAACAGAGCCCAGCGAGCCGCCGCCGCCTCGCCTCTCCGCGAAGATCCAACTCAGAGCAGATGCTTCATTAAGGTCATGGGCAATTTTTTTTTTTTTTTTTTTTCCTTCTTCTTCTTTTTTTTTTTTTTTTTGAGATTTTTTTTTAATTTTTTTTTCGATATATATATATATACACATATATATAAAAAAAAAAAAGACCAAAAAAAAAAAAAAAAAAAGTAGGCAAATTTTGTTGTCGAAGCCCCCGCAATTGGGGTGTCCCCTCCCCTCCCCTCCCCCCCCCCGGGGTCAGAGGTATTGCGGTGCACTACAGCGCCTGGATTCCTTTCTTGCACAGCTGCTACATCGAAAAGAGGGAGGGGGTGGAGGTGAGGGGTTGGGAGGGGGGGAGAGGGGGGGGGGGACACAGGAGAACCCAACACAAAACTGGGGGCCCAACGACTTCTATTCGTTTCAAACTAGAGCTGCTACATCAAGCTTTCTTTCGATATATATGTATATGTATATAGATATGCATATATATATATATATATAAAGGTTATTGGAACTGAAGGTTTTATTCAAGGCCAACTTGGAGACTCGAGCAGGAACCCCCCCGGGACAGACGGAGCCCCCGGTTCCCACCAGCAAGCGTGGATGTTTGTTTGGGTCCTCATTCCTTTACATATTTTATTTTATTATTACATTTTAATTTTTTTTTTTTTTAAGAAAAGTCTTTTTCTTTTTTTTTTCTTTTTTTTTTTTCTTTTTTTTTTTTTCCTTTTCTCTACCATTTATTTTTTCCAGCATGCAGGAGGCTTTTACATCGCTTTTGCTTGCTAGGGGAAGGGGAGAGATAAAAGGAGCAGCCAAGGAGCCCCTCACCTCCCCCCGCCCCATTCCCCAGGGTCAGTGCTAGCACAGGTCCCCCCCGCCCCAGATCTCTCCTTCCCCCCTCCCCACTCCCACCCACCTCTTCACAACCTGGCATCAAAGAAAGACATTGACCAAAAACTTGCTCACATTACCACGAACAGACTTCACTCAGCCAATAACGACTATAGTCACTCAACTAACAACGCGGCCTCCGGGTGCTCGGCCGGGGAAGCACTTAAGCCATCATCACATTTCCTGCTCCAGCCCCTCCGGTACCAAAGAGAACAGGTCCGAACGCCCCTCGGAACGGTGGCTGGAGCCCCACAGCCCAACCACTCTATTCCCATCAGCAGGAGAACGTGGCACAACGTGCAGCTCCAATGCAACCACTGAGCTTCTTTGCAACCATTGGGCTTCAACGTGCTCCTGGGCTCCAGCACAACCACTGGGGCTCGAACGCAACCACTGAACTCCAACACAACCACTGGGCTTCAACACAACCCTTGGAGCTCCAGTGCAACCATGCGGCTCCAACAAACCATGGGCTCCAACGCAACCATGGGGCTCCAATGAACCATGAGACTTCAACGCAACTGTGGAGCTCTGATGAAAACATTGGGGCTCCAAAGCAATCATCAGGCCCCAATGCAACCACTGGAGCTCCAGTGCAATCATTGGGGCTCCAGTGCAGCCATGGGGCTCCAGCACAACCATGGGCTCCAATGCAGCCATGGGGCTCCAACAAACCATGGGCTCCAATGCAGCCATGGGGCTCCAATGAACCGTGAGACTTCAACGCAACTGTGGAGCTCTGATGAAACCATTGGGGCTCCAAAGCAATCATCAGGCTGCAATGCAACAACTGGAGCTCCAACGCAATCATTGGGGCTCCAGTGCAACCATGGGGCTCCAGCAAACCATGAGACTTCAACACAACTGTGGAGCTGTGATGAAACCACTGGAGCTCCAACGCAATCATCAGGCTCCAATGCAACAATTGGAGCTGCAACGCTATCATTGGGGCTCCAGTGCAACCATGGGGCTCCAGCACAACCATGGGCTCCACTGAACCGTGAGACTTCAACACAACTGTGGAGCTCTGATGAAACCATTGGGGCTCCACCAAACCATGAGACTTCAATGCAACTATGGAGCTCTGATGAAACCATTGGGGCTCCAAAGCAATCATCAGGCCCCAATGCAACAACTGGAGCTCCAACGCAATCATTGGGGCTCCAGTGCAACCATGGGGCTCCAGCAAACCATGAGACTTCAACACAACTGTGGAGCTGTGATGAAACCACTGGAGCTCCAACGCAATCATCAGGCTCCAATGCAACAATTGGAGCTCCAACAAACCATTAGACTTCAGTGCAACCATGGAGCTCTGATGAAACCATTGGAGATCCAATGCAATCACCAGGCTCCAATGCAACCATGGGGCTCCAACAAACCATGGGCTCCAATGCAACCATGGGGCTCCAATGAACCATGAGACTCCAACACAACTGTGGAGCTCTGATGAAACCACTGGGACTCCAACACAACAACTGGAGCTCCAACACAATCACTGGGGCTCCAACGCAACCATGGGGCTCCAACAAACCATTAGACTTCAATGCAATCATGGAGCTCTGATGAAACCATTGGAGCTCCAACGCAATCACCAGGCTCCAATGCAACCATGGGGCTCCAACAAACCATTAGACTTCAATGCAATCATGGAGCTCTGACACAACCATTGGGGCTTCAACGCAACCATGGGGCTTCAGTGCAACCATTGGGCTCCAAAGCAACCCGGGGGCACAGATGCAATGCAGGTGCTGGCGCGGAGGGCTCAGAGCACCATAATGCCCCCAAGTGTCCAAAACCCCCTTGTGGGGACTAAACCAAAGCCAGACTTGGAACAAGAACCAGGTTTAGGAAGGACGTGGCCAAGGCTGTGCCCACCCCAGCACATGTTCACATCCCGATCTGCTCCGGGCACACAGCGCAGCACGTGGGGAACCAAAGGGTTCTGAAAGCTCTGGGGAGGAGGCGAGCACACATCCGACCTGACAGCATCCCTTCAGCACAGCATTTCTTTTCTTTTTTTCCATAATATCAGCATCCACTGCAGAACCCAGGAACAGAGCCCACCCCTCCGTCCACCTCTCGCCGTCTACGGTCATAATTTTACCACTGATGCCAAATGGTGGAGGTAAACCACTTGGTGCCCATCCACCCACATCCGGAGGGCGAAACTGAGCAGAAGAGGGAACGTTCCCAGGAACATCGTTACGATGGAATGAAAGTCTCCTGAAACCCAAGGGAAAGAAAAGAATCGTGGGCGATTTCGATAACGACAATTATTAATTTTTTTTTTTTTTGCTGTAGAACTGTCTCAGCCAAGTTGTGCAACTTGTTGGTTCAGCTCTAAATTGGGGTCTGGGATCTGTGAGGGGCAGGAAACGGGGTGGGAGAAAACGAGAGATACCACTGATATATACATACATATAGGTGCTCGCTGAGCAAAGTGCCTATATATACATATACGCGGTGTTGGTGGTGAGGGTTCGGGTGTTTGCTGGGTCAATCCAACACACATCTTTACCACTGAGGCATTTTGGTGTCCGGAGCGCAGCTGAACCAACCCAACGCTGCCAGCCATCCATCGCTGGGCACCGAACCGGAACGGACGCCCATGGACGCCCATCCTCCCCCACTTCCCAACGGTCAACCAAAGGATCGGAGCGAACGGAACCAGCAGTCTTGAAATGACCAAAGGATGTTCAACAAGGCAATTCTTTTTTTCTTTTTTTTTTTTTTTCTTTTTTTCTGTTTCGTTCTGAAAAAAATAGAATATATAAAAGTGGCCAACCTCAGGAAGATCCACGCAACGGACAGCTGAAGAGGTTTTGGTCCATAAAGAAATACTTTTGTATTTTTTTTTTTTTTTCTTCTTTTTATTCCCCCCCCCGAACTCGGCGTCGGGTAACGAAACTTTTGGTCCGGCTTAAAAACGACGACAACAAAATTATATCTCTGTAAAACCCGGGTTTTGCACTCGGTCGTTGTGTTTTGTTTTGTTTTATTTTTTTTTGCTTTACCGTCGGGATGCGCCGCTCTCCCGCGCCATCGTCTCTCTTCGGTTCCGGCGCAGGGAAAGGGAAAGGAAAGCACCGTGTATGGAAATACCCTGTGAGCAACTCCAGCTCCGTCGGACGGATCCGTCCCTGCGCGGAGGAGGAAGAGGAGGAGCAAGGCGGCCGCGCTCCGCGGTGGCTCAGAGGAACAGAAGAGGCGGATCGGCCCGAGAGCTCCTTCCAACCTTTCTTCAGTATCACCGGCGTGACGCTGTTCTCACTCTTATTATTTTTTATCATTTAAAAAAAAAAAAAAAAAAATTTTTTTTTTTTGCCTTTTTTTCTTTTTCGCTTTTTTTTTTTTTAGAAAAGTGACAAATAAAAAAAAAAAAAGAAAAGAAAGAAGGAAAACAATCAAAGTTCTCTTTAGCTGCTGTGGTTTTGTGTTTTTTTTTTGTTTTTTGTTTAAATCTTTGAGGTAATACAGTTGTGCCCTCGTTCGAACAGGTTCCCAGAGGTCGGTGGTTTATTTTTTTTTTTTTTTTTTTTTTTTTTTTAATATTATTATTATTATTGTTTTGTTTGTTTGTTTCCTTTTTCTCTTCCAATCCCCGACGGCTGTTCTCATCTCTCTCTCCCTCTCTCTCCGTTTCTGAGCTCCCGGTTGAGCTGAGTCCCTCAGGGGTGGCACAGGGAGGACAGCGGGGGCTTCGAGTGGTGGGGAAGGGTCGGCGGGACCCCCCCATGTCCTCCATCGTCCAACGGCCAACGCTGACGAGTCCCAATCCCACCCCCAAGGAACCGACCGAAATGCGCTTTGCTTTCGAGATGCGAGTGTGCGTTCCAAGCTTTTGTCCTCAGAGAAGACATTGCAGGTGGAGCATCCTCTGCCCTCCCCGATTTCTGGCTTTGCTATTCGCTTCCACTGTATCATTCACTTCTCTTTTTTCTTTAGCTTTTTTTTTTGTAAAAAATAACGTACATCGCTCGTAAAATAATCTTTTTTTTTTTTTTTTCTTTTTCCTTACTTCTCCTCCTTTAAATTAATTTATCCTTTCCTTCGTTTGTTCTTCAGGTCTCGTTATTATTATTATTATTATTAATTATTATTACCTTCGTTTCTCTCTCCTGGCTCCCCCCCCATCCTACGACCCCTCCTCCCCACGCTCCCACCCCCACCCCCCCGCCCTGGCTCTGTCTCTTTAGGAAAATATTCTAATGGCCTGAGTGGCTGCAGCGTGGCACACCGGGCACTCCGGGTCAGTCCTCTCGCAGATCCTCACGGCGCACTCCATGCAGAAGAGGTTATGGCCGCACGGCACCAGCGCCGCCGTCACTTCGCTCTCGAAACACACCATGCACTCGCGGCTGCTGGAGACGGACGTCCGGGCAGCGGCGGTGCTCCCCAGTTTGGAAAAACCCTGGAGCGGCTCCCCCTGGGATCGCCGGGGGAGAGCGGAGAGGTTGGGCTCCTGGATGGAAGAGGACGGCGAGCGGTGGGAATTGGGGTGGATGGCACCGGTGCTGCTGGAGCGCTGCTGCTTGGAGAAGAGCACCGAGACCGGGTTGGTGTTCTCCTGCCCGGCCCACATCGGGGCGCCCGATTCCGGCACCCCGTAGTACAGATCTTGCTTGTTGACGCCGTAGTTGGGGAAGAGGTAACCGTAATTGAAGTCGTTTTGGTCGTTCAGCCGCGGCGTCTCGTAGACCGGGTCCACCGAGCAGTCCCCGATGCAGCCCAGGCTGTTCTGCCGGAAGGTGGAGAGCGGCTTGCAGCCCGGCGCCGGCGTGTGCACCCGCCAGGCCTCCGAGTAGCGGTTCTCCATGCTGGAGTCGGGGCTGCTGGACAGGAAATCGTTCTCGTTGTTGTACTCCAAGATCTTCCCCGTCCTCACCGCGATGTGGGTCTCGATCTCCTCCCGCGCACGTTCCACGTTGCCCGGCGCGCCGGTGATCTCGAAGACGGGATCTCGGTCCCGGCTGGGCGTGATGATGTAGGTGTTGGTTTGCTGTTGGATCCTCTTAATGGTGGCTCCTTTCGGGCCCACCACCAATCCCACCACGCGGTAAGGGACGCGAACGCGGATGGTGACCTGGCCCGGCAAGGTGGGCGCGCTGCCGAAGGTGGTGCCGGCCTTGTTGCGCGATGCGCGGATCATGGAGAAATGCTCGGCCGCCGAGATGATCTCCCTCCGTGCCATGGCCACGTCCTCGCGCCGCCCCGTCACCATGAAGACCGGCTCCTCGCCCCGCACCGGCGTCTTGATGTACGTGTTGGTCTTGGCCCGCAGGGCTTTGATCTTGCAGCCTTGGAGGAGAGAGGAAAAGAGAAAAGAAGGGTCAGGACGGCCGCACCAACGCCAGCCCTCCGCCATGGGAAATCAGCATAAAGCAGCCGTGGCTCAGGGGCACGGAGCGTGGCAGAGAGGTTTCGGTCCCCCCGACACCGATGGGTGAATGCCCGGCAGCAAAACACGTAGCCAAATGCCGGAGGAGGGTTTTCCCATCGCCATCCCCACTGTCCCCAGAAGGCGCTGCCATTTTGTGCGCTGCCCCTCAACACACGACGTGTCCCCTCCCACCAAACCATACAAAACCCCACTGCTCACTGTGTTCCCTCCCACCAGACCCCAGTGCTTGCTGAAGGCCCTATGGCAGCTGCTGAGGATGGAGGGTGTCCCCCATTTTTGGGCACTGAGCACTGATGGCCGTAGCCCTCCCCACCATGGCGGCCCAGGCCTTTCTCCAAGGCCGCTCACCACGTTGTCCACTTGCTGACCCCCTGGAGCCCACCAACACTATTCCCTCTGCTCCTGACAGCCCTGAAAACGTCCTTCTGCTCCTCCAAACGGGGCTGTGCAGTGTGCTGTGGTGCTTTCTCCGAGGGCAGCAGTGTGGCTACTAGTTCCTGTACGACTACCAGTTCCTACACAGCTACGGGTTCCTACACAACTACTGGTTCCTACACAGCTATGGGTTCCTACATGACTATCAGTTCCTACACAACTTCTGGTTCCTACAGAACTACTGGTTCCTGAGTGACAACCAGTCTCTACATGACTACCAGTCCTTATATGACTACTGGTCCCTACACAACTACCAGTTCCTACACAACTACTGGTTCCTGAGTGACAACCAGTCCCTCTGTGACTACTGGTCCCTAAATGACTACCGGTTCCTACACAACTACTGGTCCCTAAATGGCTACCAGTTCCTACACAACTACCAGCCCCTACACGAGTGATACTGGTCCCTACACAACTACTTGTTCCTACACAACTACTGGTCCCTACATGACCACTGGTTCCTACACAACTACCAGCTCCTACACGAGTGACTACCAGTCCCTACACGACTACTTGTTCCTACACAACTACCAGTTCCTACATGACTACTGGTTCCTGAGTGACTACCGGTTCCTACACAACTACTGGTCCCTAAATGGCTACCAGTTCCTACACAACTACCAGCCCCTACACGAGTGACTACCGGTCCCTACACAAATACAAGTTCCTACACAACTACTGGTCCCTACATGACCACTGGTTCCTACACAACTACCAGCTCCTACATGAGTGACTACCAGTCCCTACACAACTACTTGTTCCTACATGACTACTTGTTCCTACACAACTACTCGTTCCCACACGACTACTGGTTCCTGAGTGACTACCGGTCCCTACATGACTACCAGTCCCTACACAATTACCAGTTCCTACATGACTATCAGTCCCAACACAGCTACTGGTTTGTACACAACTACTGGTTTGTACACAACTGCCCATTCCTACACAACTACCAGTTCCTGAGTGACTACCAGAGCGGTGAGGAATTCAAACGGCTGCAGAGGGGTGTGGGTTCACTGTCCCTGAGGGGTTCAAGGAAAAGTCAGATGTAGCACTGAGGGACGTGGGGTTGGGGTGACTCTGGGGGATTGAGCAGTTGGAGCAGATGAAGTTGGGCGTCTTTCCCCCCGTAACTATTCTGTGATCCTTGAGTGGACACAGGGCTGGGGACGGTCTGGGGTTGGACTGTAAGATCTCAGAGCTTTTCTCCAACCTGAATGATTCAATGATTCTTTGGGTTGTGGGCACGGTAGGGATGGGTTGGGTTGGACTTAATGATCTCGGAGCTTTTCTCCAGCCTGAATGATTTGATGATTCTTTGGGTCATGGACACGGTAGGGATGGATTAGGTTGGACTTTAAGATCTCAGAGCTTCTCTCCAACCTGAATGATTTGATGATTCTTTGGGTTATGGGCACGGTAGGGATGGGTTGGGTTGGACTTAAAGATCTCAGAGCTTTTCTCCAACCTGAATGATTCGGTGATTCTTTGGGTTATGGGCACGGTAGGGATGGGTTGGGTTGGACTTTAAGATCTCAGAGCTTTTCTCAACCTGAATGATTCAATGATTCTTTGGGCTATGGGCACAGTAGGGATGGGTTGGGTTGGACTTAATGATCTCGGAGCTTTTCTCCAGCCTGAATGATTTGATGATTCTTTGGGTCATGGACACGGTAGGGATGGATTAGGTTGGACTTTAAGATCTCAGAGCTTTTCTCCAACCTGAATGATTCGGTGATTCTTTGGGCTATGGGCACGGCAGGGATGGGTTGGGTTGGACTTGATGATCTTGGATATCTTCTCCAACCTGAACAATTCTCTGGTTATCCTCTCCCCAAAAGAAGCCCATCTTCTCTCTCCTCCACCCACCCAACAGCACACTACCACCATGCTTCTACCACAAAAGATATCCACCAATGATGCTTCTACAACCAAGAAAATTGGATTCCTCGTCTGGTGGGCCATGGGGTTATCACACACCTCAGTATTACCCAGACCCCAATTAACAACACTGCCTCTCCCCGATGGCTGTCCAGGGCTGATGCTCGCTCAGCATTCATCTCCTGGGGTGCAATTTGTGCCGTTGTGCAGGAACACAACGATTCCATCGATTATCACGACCAAAAAGAAATCCTTTGGGGATAAAATCAGAACCCCGCGCCGTTACAGCCGGCAGGAATCGTCCCCCACATGGGGCACAACCGAGAGCTCCGGCCACACGGTGCACAGCCCCACGGGTCACATCGCACTCACAACACCGCGTCGACTGCAGGAGGGCACTGCAATGATGGCACTCCGCTCCAAAATGCTTTCATGGAGCTCTGGGACAGGTGGGGAACGCACGATACGTGTGGGTGAATCCCGGCACAACTTTTAACTCCTGGCAGTTATCTCCATGCACTGAGTGCCCGTTCCTTTGCTGCATGATGGAGAGGATGGCCCTGAGCTGTGCCAAAACCCGCAATACCAAACGCAGTGACACTGCTGCACTCAGCGCATCTCCGGGGCACTGATCTCACACTCCTGGGGGTTGGAAATGTGGGATTTGCTGCAGAGAAAGAGCAAAGCCCAAAGCCCAACCCAAACCCAACCCCACGCAGCCAATGCGTCGCTCCACACTGAGCTCACACCCCAAAATCCATCGCTGCTGTTTTCTTTAGGATTGCTGGATCCCAGGATGGAGATGCATCTTAGGAAGACGATCCCAAAGTCCAACTCAACCCCAACCCCACGCAGCCGACGTATTGCTCCACACTGAGCTCACACCCCAAAATCCATCTGTGCTGTTTTCTTCAGGGAAGTTTTGCAGCAGCTGCTGCAGACCGGTGGTTATCTGCAGTGTTCTGCTGCTGGGACTTGGGAAACTCCATCAAAGAGCAGCGCTGGGTGTGACACAGCTGTGCAATGAGAGCAAAATCATGGAGGAATGGCTCCAACAGGGAGCAGGAAAAATGGGATGGAGCCACCTATGGCCATTGCAACCCCCATACAGGACACGGGGGGACACGTGTCAGCCCTACGGCGGCAATGCTGGATCCAAGGATGGAGATGCGTCTTAGGAAGACGATCCCAAAGCCCAACCCAACCCCAACCCCACGCAGCCGATGCGTTGCTCCACACTGAGCTCACGCTCCGAAATCCATCTGTGCTGTTTTCTCTAAGAAAGTTTTGCAGCAGCTGCTGCGGACCGGCGGTTATCTGCAGCACTGTGCTGCTGGGACTTGGGAAACTCCAGCAGAGAACAGCACACATCAGGCCTGACACTGCGTGCGATGCAAACACCGAACAAACTCACAGTGCAAAGGCTCCCCTGGGGAGGTTTGGGGTCTGCAATCCCCAAGCAGGAGGATGCACAACAGCTCCACACCTGCAGTGCCGGTTCTGAGGATGGAGATCCGTCTTAGGGAGATGAACCAAATGCCACCATTTCCCCCCAGGGCAGCACCAAAGCACTGCATGGGAACAGAAGGGGAGATCACTGTGCTGGGGGTGACCCCCGTTTGCTCTCCCCAGGGTGGAGGGTTTGCACGAATCCCTCTTCTGAGGGCTGCAGGTACGCGCTGTTGGGGTTGGGTGGGGGTTTTCAAAGCCCTGGGACAATGCCCATGTTGGGGGAAGAGGAATCTGAGCTCAGCACCATGGGGAACAATCGTGGAGGTGACACTGAGGGTCAGAGCGGTGACAAAGGACGGGGGCTCCGAGCTGGGGACAGATGGGGAGCGGTGGGAACACACATGAGTGAGGGCGACTCAGAGCCGGAGATGGTGGGAAGGATGGGGAAATGGTGGTGGGAATGAGGGGGAGGAGGACCAGAGAAATGGGAGAGGACGGGGGGAGCGGGGGGCAACGGGGGACCCCAAAAAGGGAATGAGTGGGAGAGAGCTTGGCGAGAGGAGAGAGGGAAGATGGAGCGGCGGACAAAAGGACGCGTGGTGCAGCGGTGGTGTGAGGAGCGGGGAGGGGGGAGGAGGAGGAGGAGGAGGAGGAGGAGGAGGAGGAGGAGGAGGAGGAGGAGGAGGAGGAGGGAGGGTCGGCGCGGCCCTGCAGACAGGAAAGGCGGCTTTGTGCAGGCAGACAGATGGGGATCCTGCGCCGTGCTGTGCAGGAGAATGACCCCGTGGGGATGGGGAGCAGCGCGCTGCTCCGGCACAGCCACAGCACGGGGTGGGCAACGCACAGCACAACTTCCAGAGGGCTGCACTGATTTCCATCCTCCCTGATCTGATCCACCCTCCCTGATTTGATCCACCCACCCCAATCTGATCCACCCGCCCCAATCTGATCCACCCGCCCCAATCTGATCCACCCTCCCTGATATGATCCACCTACCCCAATCTGATCCACCCTCCCTAATCTGATCCACCCTCTCCGATTTGATCCACCCTCCCTGATCTGATCCACCTGCCCCAATCTGATCCCCCCACCCCAATCTGATCCACCCTCCCTGATTTGATCCACCCACCCCAATCTGATCCACCAAACCCAATCTGATCCACCCACCCCAAACTGATCCACCTTCCTCAATCTGATCCACCCTCCCCGATCTGATCCACCCTCCCTGATCTGATCCACCCACCCCGATCTGATCCACTGCTCCGCATCGCAGCCCCCATCATGAAACCCCAAGTGCTGAGCCACCCCCCCCTCCCTTAACACCCCCCGAACCCCAGCAGAGCAGGCGAGGGCCCCTCGTGGTGCTCCATCCGAATGAAACCTGCCCCCTCCTCCCAGCTCCCCGCTTCCCTCCACGTATGTCCGTGTTTTTTCCCAAGCAAACATTTCTTTGTGCGGAGCTGAAACCAACACAGCGGAGCGGTTTTGCTCGGGGCCGGCACAACAACACGAAGCAAAGAGGAGAAGAGTGGTGTTTCCACTGCCCGGATCCTTCCCTTCTGTTCTGTTCCCTTTTTTCTCTTTGCCGGCAGCACAGATCCCAAACTGGTTCACGTTTCGTGTGATTTCTTTTTTTTTTTTGTTTTGACTTTGACCAACAGACTCCAAGTGAATGTGTTTGCTCACTTCCCATAGAGATCCGCAAACACTCCAACCTGAAACACAGCGACCCAACTGGGACCAGGACCTGAGCAGCACCGGTAACAAAGAAATGCAGAAACCTGATCTAGAAATGGACAAATCTTATATAGAAATGCAGAAATCTGCCTTAGAAATGCAGAAATTTGGACTAGAAACAACTCAGTCTGGTCTAGAAATAGATAAATTTGGGCTAGAAATGACCAAATCTGGTCTTGAAATGGATAAATCTTGTCTCGAAATGACCAAACCCGTCTAGAAGTGGATAAACCTGGTGGAGACATCACCAAGGTGGAGTCGGATGTGATGGTCCCCACGGTTCCCTCCCAAATGCCAAGGTCCTAGGAAACTGGGAAAGGGGGGAATGGGGCAACTGGGACACAGAGCCAAACTCTGCCCCTGAATGAGGAGTGAACAAATCCATCGAAGGTACGGAGAAGGATCAAGGAGCGCTCTCTGCTTCACAGGGTGACGTGGGTGTGGGACGTGTCCCATCCCAAACCCTTCCATGCTCAGGGCACCACAAAGCCAACGGGATTCCACAGGACCTCGTTTACGACAAGGTGGTGGGGAAAGGCCCCCGAGCACATCCTGAGTGCGGACGTGTGCAACGGGAACGTGCAGCACCAACAGGAGTGAGCCAACGGGGATGTGCAGAGCAATGGGAACGCACAACGCCAGTGGGAACACAACATGCCAATGGGAAACGGGAACACACAATGCCAGTGGGAACACACAACATCAGTAGGAACACACAACACCAATGGGAACACACAATGCCAATGGGAAATGGGAACACACAACGCCAATGGGAACACACAACATCAATAGGAACACACAACACCAATGGGAACACACAATGCCAATGGGAAATGGGAACACACAACGTCAGTGGGAACACACAACATCAGTAGGAACACACAACACCAATGGGAACACACAATGCCAATGGGAACACACAACATCAATAGGAACACACAACACCAACGGGAACACAAAATGCCGGTGGGAAATGGGAACACAGAATGCCAATGGGAACAGACAACGCCAATGGGAACACAAAATGCCAGTGGGAACACACAACATCAATGAGAAATGGGAACACACAACGCCAATGGGAAATGGGAACACACAATACCAATGGGAACACAAAATGCCAATGGGAAATGGGAACACACAACGCCAACGGGAACACACAATGCCAATGGGAAATGGGAATACACAACGCCAATGGGAACACACAACACCAACAGGAACACACAATGCCAATGGGAACACACAACGCCAATGGGAACACACAATGCCAATGGGAAATGGGAACACACAACACCAATGGGAACACACAACACCAATGGGAACACACAACATCAATGGGAAATGGGAACACACAACACCAGTGGGAACATACAATGCCAATGGGAACACACAACATCAATGGGAACACACAACACCAATGGGAAATGGGAATACACAACACCAACGGAAACACAAAATGCCAGTGGGAACACAAAATGCCAGTGCGAAATGGGAACACACAATGCCAATGGGAACACACAACATCAATGGGAACACACAATGCCAATGGGAACACACAAGATCAATGGGAAATGGGAACACACACACCAGTGGGAACACACAACGCCAATGGGAACACAAAATGCCGGTGGGAAATGGGAACACAGAATGCCAGTGGGAACACACAACATCAATGGGAACACAAAATGCAGGTGGGAAATGGGAACATACAACACCAACAGGAACACACAACATCAGTGGGAACACACAACGCCAGTGGGAACACACAATGCCAACGGGAAATGGGAACACAGAATGCCAATGGGAACACACAACATCAGTGGGAACACACAACACCAATAGGAACACACAACGCCAATGGGATCACACAATGCCAGTGGGAACACACAACACAACACCAGTAGGAACACACAACACAACACCAGTGGGAACACACAAAACCAGTGCCAGCAGAAGGACGGTGCAGTGAGAAACACGGACATTCCCACGGAGTGTTTCCAACAGACGTTTCCATTGGGTGCCAATTCAGCTCCAAGCCATTGAGCCCACCCCCTCATGGGGCTGGAAGGGCAGAACCCAGGCAGGTGGCACAGCTGGAGGGTCCACACTCCTCTGGGTGGGTCCCAGCGGTGAGCAGCAGGCACAGCCCCCACCACTCTTCCTATCGCACAAATCACTGCAGGATGGTGGATTTCTTCCTTTTGTGGCATAGAAAACCATCCGTACAGACAAAAGATTTAGGGTTCTCATTTACACCAGGGCTCCTTCCCACCACTCTCCCTGTAGGACCGCACAGACGGCGCTCTGACGGCGCTGGGTGGTTAAAAAGATCCTGTGGGCACATCAGAATCACAGAATGGTTTGGGTTGGAAGGGACCTCGAGGATGACGAATCTCCAACCCCCCACCACACGCGGGGCCACCAACCTCCGCATTTCACAGCAGCCCAGGCTGCCCAGGGCCCCATCCAACCTGGCCTTGAACACCTCCAGGGACCTCTCGGGATCAGGGTTCACTCTTTTTTTGCTGTTACATCATGAAATGAAAGAGGGCCCCAACACAAACAGCCACCCCACGTCCCCAGCGAGGTGGGTGCACTTCTGCCATCGAAGGCAACACAAAGACCCCGGTGGAGACGTGCGGGGTGAGGCCACTGATACCCCTCTGCTCGGGGGTCCGCGGTGCTGATGATGCCATGAGTTGTGCTTACGAGGAGGGGAGGGGGGAAAGAAAAAGTTAGAGAGGGAAAACAATCGGAAAAAATTGAATCGACACGGCAGGAAAACGAGGGAGCGCTGATCGCGGTGCGGCGGCGCCGGGAGTTGGATGAAAGTTGTGTTAAAAACGAGAAACCAAAAAAAAAAAAAAAAAAAAAAACCAACGCAGAACCCAACAGAACGCGACCCCGCAGACAATCGGCGCCTTGTTTGTGCCGGGGGCAGGAGGGGGGGGGATGCGAGCGTCCCACCGCATCGCCCCGCACCGGGTGGGTGTGCCCACGGCCCCACGCGATGCCACGCCATGCGATGCGATGCGACGCGGCCGCCGCACACGAGTGGGGCTGGGAGGGGGGCTGGGAGGGGGGAGAACCGCCAGACAAAGGCGGCGGAAGGGGCGGGGGGTGGGGGTGGGGGCGGGGGGCACGTTCCCCCACTGCCCTACATTTGGGCTCCGGCATCCCGAGCCCGGCTCCGCTCCGCGCCGTCTCCCTGCAGCGTTCCCTTTGTTTCCCTCCCAGCCCCATTTTCTCCTCCCACCTCCGGTCGGAGCGGCTCGAAGTCGCTCCCGCGGCGCCGCACTTTTCCCCGGTGGAAATTCGGACGGATCCCTCAGCATCTCTTCCCAGCCACGGCCCGACATCGAGCGCGGTTCCGCTCACCCATCCCCAACCGTCGGAGCGCAGCGAGTGTCGGCGTTGGCCATCGGCCCCGCCACGCACCCGCTGCGATGCGCCCCTCTGAGCGCCCTCCGTCCCTTCCGCCCATCCCCACGGGGGTGGGAGCTGCGCTCGGACCCCCCCCGGCATTCCCTGGGAGTTTCGGTGTGTGGCTGGGGGGACACAAAGAGCCCCCAGAGCGGGGTCAGCGGGGCTTCTGCTGGGCTTCACTTTGCCAAGAAGGAGCGATGCTCCCGTTGCGGAGCTCCTTCCCACTGACAATGGGCTGGGAGACGCTCCCCCGAAGGGCGGCTCCGGCTCCGGGTGACAATGGACGCGGCCGCTGGTGACAACAGCATCACCACCCGGTGGGAAGGCTCTGTGGGCCCCGCCGCACTCCCAGCAGCAGAAAGCCGAAGGGGCCGCTGCCCTCTCCCCACGCACAAAGGAACCCCCACCCCAGCCCTCCCCATGGAGCCCCACGGCCATCCCAGCTCTATGCGTCAGAGGGAGCGGAGCGCGGCCCAGCAGCAAAGTGAGAGCAGAGCCGTCCTCGCGCCCACCCGCACCTCCATTGCTTTGGGGATCTCCCCGTGTGACACCGCTGTGACCCTTCCCAGCACCGGCAGCACAACCACACCCTCGGGGTGCGATGGAGGAGGGCCTCACCACCTCTTCTGCCCCAGAACCTCATCCCAAACCACAGCCCAAACCACCTGCGAGGCGCTCGGGTGCTTCGGTGCTGCACTTTGACAAACCCACCGCTCAGCTCCGGGTGCCGGGGAGGGGTCGGTGCCCAACTGGAAGGGATGGAACCACGGAGCGCCCTGCAGGCTTTGGAGCTCACGTCACCTCTGAGACCAGCCTGCAGCCGACATCCGAGGAAGAAGAGGGCACACGTAGAGGTGAAATTCCCTTCAGCCATCACTCACCTCGGCCAGAGCAGAGGGAAGAGGTCACACATCACACAACGGCGCTGCTCCGACCGCCCCCTCCTCATTCCTTCCCTCCAGCCCCCCACTCTGGCAGCAGCACCACGGCGGAGCAGCTCCAGATGCCTCCAACCGAATCCCCCCAGCCGCCCCGGGTCAGGACTCCACGCTGTCCCAGTGCAGACCCCACAGCACCACTGGGAACCATAAAATCACGGAGGCTGGGAGAGGCAGAAGCACCGTTTGAGATCAGCGCCCGTCCCAGTGCTACCACACACCTCCACGAGTGCTCTGGGCAATGTGGTCTACAACCAACGTGGTCCACAGTCAACAAAGCCTATGGCCAACCCAACATGGTCTACAGTCAGATATGGTCTACTGTCAACACGGCCTACAGCCAACGTAATTTATGTTTAACACAGTCTATGGTCAACGTAACCTATGGCCCACGAGGTCTACAGTCAATGTGGGCTACAGCCAATGCAGTTCATGGTTAATACGGTCTACGGTCAACATGACGCACAGTCGCAAGTTTACAGCCAACACGGTCCATGGTGAACGTGGGCCATGCCCAGTGCAACCCGTGGTGATGTGGGGGACGTGGTGGAGTGGTGGACGTGGTGGACGTGGTGGACATGGAGGTGGTGGAGGTGGTGGAGGTGGTGGATGATGGTGGATGTGGTCGATGCGATGGATGTGCTGTATGTGGTGGATTTGGTGGATGTAGTGGATATGCACGTGGTGGATGTGGTGGATGTGGTGGATGTGGTGGACATGATAGACGTGGTGGAGGTGGTGGAGGTGGTGAAGGTAGTGGATATGATGGATATGGTGGAGGTGGTGGATGTGGTGGAGGTGACAGACGTGGTGGATGATGGCGGACGTGGTGGATGTGGTGGACGTGGTGGATGTGGTGGACGTGGTGGAGGTGGTGGAGGTGGTGGATATGATGGACGTGGTGGAGGTGGTGGATATGATGGATGTGGTGGAGGTGGTGGATATGGTGGAGGTGGTGGATGTGGTGGAGGTGACGGACGTGGTGGATGTGGTGGACATGGTGGATGTGGTGGATGTGGTGGAGGTGGTGGAGGTGGTGGAGGTGGTGGAGGTGGTGGACGTGGTGGAGGTGGTGGACGTGGTGGAGGTGGTGGACGTGGTGGAGGTGGTGGACGTGGTGGAGGTGGTGGACGTGGTGGAGGTGATAGATGTGGTGGATGATGGCAGATGATGGTGGACGTGGTGGAGGTGATGGACATGGTGGATGTGGTGGATGATAGCGGATGATGGTGGACGTGGTGGAGGTGGTGGACGTGGTAGATGTGGTGGACATGGTAGATGTGGTGGACATGGTAGATGTGGTGGACATGGTGGATGTGGTGGACATGGTGGATGTGGCGGAGGTGGTGGACATGGTGGATGTGGTGGACAGTGGCGGAGGTGGTGGACATGGTGGATGTGGTGGACATGGCCCATGGGCAGCGTGCTCCAAGGTCGATGCAGTCAAAGGTCGAGAGCCAACACGGCCTACGGTTGACGGGTCTCCGGCCAACCCAAGCTGAAGGCACCGAGCTCAAGCTGAGTCGTGCAGTGCCTTCAGACAAAACAGAGCCCCCCCACAACCAAACCTCCCCACCGCCCACACTTTACAGCCGCACTGACCCAAATATCTGGAGCCAAGCTGTGGCCAAGTGCCCACAGACCCCTCCAACACCGCCAAGGGCATCTTCCATCGATGGCACCACACAAATGGGGGCACAGGGGAGAGTCCCCACGCCCAGGCCCAGAGCTCTCCCCCAGTTCCACTTCCAGAGGTGGGAACCACGCCGTCCCACCAGGAAGGAACGGAGCGCTCCGTCAGACCACAAAGCACCAAAAGCACGAAGAAAACTCCGCCGTGCCACCGCCGAAAGCCTTCACCCAACTTTCATTTTGGTGGCGCTTCTTCTCTCCCCTCCTCCCCCCTTTTCCAACGGGGGGTGAGAAATTGGTACCCCCCACCCATGCTCTGCCCATCGCCAGATGGCCAGGGTGCGGAGGGGGGTCCCCCTCTGCCAGGGGCAGCACGGGATGCAGCCCCCGGTGTGGGGCACGGCCTGACCCGACCGCTAACGCTTCCCAGATGTGGGAAAACCCTCACGCACACAAAAGATGGTGGAAGGAACCTCCACGCATCGCAGGCTGACACCAAACGCGCCCCCGCCGTGGGGTGGCAGCAGGACCCAATTGGGGGAAACGAGTCGGGACCCCCAGTCAGCATCCCCACCCTCACCTCCACGGCTCCTCCTCTCCTTCTGAACTTTCCCAAACAAAGGGAAGCCCTGCACGGTGCCCCCCCAGCGGCGCTGAGCTCTCAGGGTGGAGGATGAACAGAACCCCAACCCCCCCCCTCACCCCCCGTGCCCTAAATGCACCCCAGCCCCATTGTTCTGAGCGCAGCGATGCACGGCCATTCCCGTCCCCCATCCTCTGTGTGTCCCCCACTGACAGCGGCCTCCCCCACCCCACGGCCCCCCCCCATAACCCCCCTTCCCCCCCCACCTCCCCCGATCCCAGGAGCCGCACTCTGCACCCACCGCGCTCCGACTTTCCGCTCACCCATCCATCCTCCCCCTCCCCCCGCTCCGTTTTCCCCCTCCACCAACCCCACAAAGTGTGTGTGCGTGCACCCCCCAGCCCCCCCCAGCCCTGCGCCTCCCGCGGACCCCACTCGTGGAAGGGTGGGGGTGGGCGTGGGGTGACCGAGGGGTGGGTGTGGTGTGCGCGTCTCTCTCTCTCTCTCACTACAGATATATATATATAATTTTTTAAAGCCCTCCTCCATCCCACCTCGCTCCGCGCGGAGCCGCGAGGAGAACAAAGCGGTGCCGTCACCCACGCGGGACGGGGACCCACGCGGGGATGGAGACCCAGGAGGGGACGGGGACCGAAGCGGGGACGGGGACCCACGCGTTGCTCAGAACTGAGTTCCGCTCGCTCGGATCCGATCCTCGATCCGGAGCCCCAACCACACCCCCCTCGCTTCCACGCCGCTCCCGACACAAAGGGGATTTTTCTCCCTCGCTCCGTCGCTGTTCCGGAGGGAGGGGGGGAAGGGAGGGGGGTCGGCAGCCCCCGGCCCCGCTGCCCCCACCGCGGCCCTCTGCGGGTCTTTAAGGGTGGCGGGCGGTGGGGGTGAGGGGGGCACAAAACGGGGCCGGGGGGCGTGGGGGGTGGGGAAGCTCGGCGGCCGGACCCACGCAGACATTCCTATGGATGCTGATCCACAGAGACCCCACAGACAACCCTCTCCTCCCCCCCATCACGACCCCACAATGAAAGTCCGGGAGCGGTGCCCCCCCTCCCCCCCTCCCGTACCCCCTTCCCCGGCAGAGAAACAATGCGATGGGGGCGGCGGCGCGGGGAAGTTCCGAGCACCCCCCGACAAAGGGACCCCCCGCACCCACCCGTGACCCCACACCCACACGTGAGCTTCCATCCCATCCGTGACCCCCCCACCCCACGCACGACCCTCCTCGCGCCCCCTTTGAGGGCCCGAACAATGCGAGGGGGAGTGGCGGCGCGAGGAAGTTCCGAGCACCCTCTCGACAAAGGAACCCCCGCACCCACCGGCGATCCCCAACGCCCACCCGCGACCCCCAGCCCACTCGCGACCCATCCACTCGCGATCCCCACCCGAACCGCGCCCCGGCGCCGCACCCCCCTTTGGGGGTCCGAACAATGCGAGCGGAGCGGCGGCTCGGGGCAGTTCGGAGCGCTCGACAAAGAGACCCCCCGCAGCCAGCCGTCACTCCCACCCCACGCGCGACCCCCCCACACACCCCCCATCCCCACGCTTCGACGGGCGGAGCGGCGCGGGGCAGTCCCGAGCGCGTCGCGACGGAGCGACCCCCGCACGGCCCCACACCCACTCGCGACCCCCCCGCACGCACCCACCCCCCCGCACGGCCCCACACCCACGCGCGACCCCTTCCCCCCACGCTCCGAACGACGCGGGCCGGCCGGCAGCTCCGAGCGACAAAAGAACCCCCCCCGCTCCCTCTTCGCCCCCCGCCAACACATCGCCCCCCCCCGCGCGACCCCCCCCCCCCACGCGCGCCGCTCACCTTGGCGCCCCACGATCTCGGCCACGTGCTCGGAGCTCGGCACGGGCACGCACTCGGTGGTGTTGGAGCTGCTCTTCAGCCGCAGCTCGGCCTCTTTGTACAGCGCGCACAACTTGGGCTCCGCCGCCCCTCCGCCCGCGGCGGACGGACCCTTCGGGGCCGGGGGAGGCGGAGGCGGCGGCGGCGGCTGCTGCTGCGGCTGCGGCGGCGGCGGTGGGTTCGGCGGCGGCGGCTGCTGCGGAGGAGGAGGCGGCGGAGGGTTATTGTTGTTGTTGTTGCTGTCCTCCACCAACACCGCGGCGGAGGAAGAGGAGGAGGAGGAAGGCTCTCCGAGCCCCAGCAGGCAGAGCTGGTCCAGGGCGAGCTGCAGCGCCCGGTCATCTTCCAGCAGAGCTCTGTCTTTGCCGCTCCCACCGAAACAGCCTAAATCGCCGAAGCCGCCGTTCCTTTCCATTATCCCTGGGACGAGCAGGCTCGGCATGGCTCACAAAGAGCTGGGAGGGGGCCGGGGGGGGGGCCGGGGGGGGGCGAGCGGGGAGAGGAGGGGATGGGGGGGGGGGGGGGTGTGAGTGTGCGAGTGTGTGTGAGTGGGGGGGGACACAAAGAGCTCGGGAGGAGGGAGGGAAAAAAAAAAAAAGGGAAAAAAAAAAAAAAAAAGGAACAGACAGAGAGAAAAGGACCCTCCGCCCACCTCACCCCGCCCCTCCCGCTGTAACCCGACCCCCCCGCACACCCCCTCCCCACCCGCGGGGTCCGACCCCCCCACCCACCCACCCCGCACCCGACCCCCCCCCCCCCCCAACTCCTCTCCCAGCGCCCGGAGCGCCGCGCGGAGCCCCCGGAGGGCGCGGAACGGAGCGCAGCGCCGCGGGGGGAAAAACTCTTTTGTTTGAAGGTGGGAGGCGGCCCCCAAACCTCCCCCCCCAACCCCCCCCCACACCGCGCTGCGCGGCCGTGGGATGCTGGGGGATGTAGTCCGCCGGCCCGCACCGCCCCCCGAGAGCGGACACGCGTGGGAACGGGGCGGGGAGGGGGGGAACGGAGTGGGGAGGGGGACGCGGGTGGGGGGAGTGGAATGGAGTAAGTGGGGGTGGGACACGGGTGGGAGTGGGGGGCGTGGTGGGAGGATAAAGTGGGGACCTGGGACACGAGTGGGGGGATAAAGTGGGGAACGCGGGACACGGGTGGGATGGGCTGCACGGGGAGCCTGGGACACGGGTGGGGGAACAGCGTGGGGACTCCGGGACACGGGTGCGGGGACAGCGTGGGGGAGGTGGGGGAAGGGATAAAGTGGGGAGCAGCGGACACGAGTGGGGTGATAAAGTGGGGAACGTGGGACACGGGTGGGGAGATAAAGTGGGGAGCAGGGACACGGGTGGGGGGATGGAGTGGGGAACGTGGGACACGGGTGGGTTGGGCTGCACGCGGAGCCTGGGACACGGGTGGGTAACAGCGTGGGGACTCTGGGGCACGGGTTACGGGGATAGAGTGGGGACGCGGGGACACGAGTGGGGAAATGGGACACGGGTGGGGGGAGTGGAATGGAGTAAGTGGGGGTGGGACACGGGTGGGAGTGGGGGGCGTGGTGGGAGGATGCAGTGGGGACCTGGGACACGAGTGGGGGGATAAAGTGGGGAGGGGTGGGGGGACAGCGTGGGGGAGGTGGGGGGTGGGATAAAGTGGCGAGCAGTGGACACGAGTGGGGTGATAAAGTGGGGAATGTGGGACACGGGTGGGATGGGCTGCATGGGGAGCCTGGGACACGGGTGGGGGAACAGCGTGGGGACTCTGGGGCACGGGTGGGGACGCAGCGTGGAGGAGGTGGGGGACGGGATAAAGTGGGGAGCAGCGGACACGAGTGGGGTGATAAAGTGGGGAACGTGGGACACGGGTGGGGAGATAAAGTGGGGAGCAGGGACACGGGTGGGGGGATGGAGTGGGGAACGTGGGACACGGGTGGGTTGGGCTGCACGCGGAGCCTGGGACACGGGTGGGTAACAGCGTGGGGACTCTGGGGCACGGGTTAGGGGGATAGAGTGGGGAGGTGGGACACGAGTGGGGGGAGAGGAATGGAGTAAGTGGGGGGTGGGACACGGGTGGGAGTGGGGGGCGTGGTGGGAGGATGCAGTGGGGACCTGGGACATGAGTGGGGGAGTAAAGTGGGGAGGGGTGGGGGACTGCGTGGGGGAGGTGGGGGTGGGATAAAGTGGCGAACAGTGGACACGAGTGGGGTGATAAAGTGGGGAATGTGGGACACGGGTGGAGGGACAGCGTGGGGACTGGGGCACGGGTTTGGGTGATAGAGTGGGGAGGCGCGGACACGAGTGGGGAAATGGAACACGGGTGGGGGGAGTGGAATGGTGTAAGTGGGGGGTGGGGGACGTGGCTGGGAGGATGCAGTGGGGACTTGGGACACGAGTGGGGGGATAAAGTGGGGAAGCTGGGATACGGGTGGGGAGACAGCGTGGGGGAGGTGGAATAAAGTGGGGAGCAATGGACACGAGTGGGGTGATAAAGTGGGGAACGTGGGACACGGGTGGGGTGGGCTGCATGGGGAGCCTGGGACACGAGTGGGGGGACAGCGTGGGGACTCTGGGGCACGGGTGGGGGAACAGCATGGAGGAGGTGAGGGGTGGGATAAAGTGGGGAGCAGTGGACACGAGTGGGGTGATAAAGTGGGGAACATGGGACACGGGTGGGGGAACAGCGTGGGGAACAGGGACACGGGTGGGGGGATGCAGTGGGGACTTTGGAGCACGGGTTATGGGGATGGAGGGGGAAGTTGGAAAACAAGTGGGGGTGGCATGGGGGGGGGGGGCGCTGTGTCACGAGTGGAGGGGGCTGTGGGGGTCCCTGTGGGCCATGGGTGGGGCACAGCGTGGGGTCCCTGCTGTGTGGGTGGAGGGGATCGTGTGGGGTCGTCTGGGACACGAGTGGGGGGCACCGTGTATTATGGGAATGGTTTGGGGGTCTGGGACACGGGTGGGGGTCATTAGGGGTCCCCCACGGAAGGAGTCATGTGGGGACCCCCACTGAGTGCCCCCCGGGTGGGAGGGGGTGTGTGGGGCGCTCCCCACCCACGTGGGTGCTTGGGGAGGGGGGTGGGAGGGGGTCACTCGTGGGACAGGGAGGAAATGGGGACACAAAGGATGGAGATGGGACCCAGCAGTGGGGGGGGTCCCCACACCCCGAGGCCGTGCAGTGCCCCACACAAAGTGGGGCTGCTCGGGGGGGGGGGGGACAGCACAGCCCCACCCCCCCGTGTGGCTCTTTGCATTGAAATGAGTGATCGAGGGCACTGAAAATCCCAAACCCCACATCCCATATCCTGCACCCCACAGCCCCATAGCCACCCCCCACATCCCCTCACCCCACTGTGGGACAGAAAAAGGGGAGTTCCATCTGCTGCAGAGCAGGTCCTGAAAGGGTGCAGGCCCCAAATGGGTGCAGGTCCTGAATGGGTACAAGCCCCAAATGGGTGCAGGTCCCGAAAGGGTGCAGGTCCCAAATGGGTGCAGGTCCCAAATGAATGCACACCCCAAGTGGGTGCCGGTCCCGAATGGATTCAGGTCCCAAAAGGGTTCAGGTCCAAAATGAGTTCAAATCCTGCATGGGTGCACATCCCAAATAGGTGTGGATCCCAAATCGATGTAGGTCCCAAATAGGTGTGGATCTGAAATAGATGCAGATCCCAAATGGATGTGGGTCCTTAATAGGTGTGGATCCCAATGGGTGCAAGTCCTGAAGGGGTTCACATCCCAAATAGGTGTGGATCCCAATGGGTGCAGATCCCAAAGGGCTTCACATCCCAAATAGGTGTGGATCCCAAATAGGTTTGGATCTGAAATAGATGCGGATCCCAAATGGATGTGGGTCCTTAATAGGTGTGGATCCCAGTGCATGCAGGTCCCAAATAGGTGTGGATCCCAATGGATTCAGCTCTCAGATGGGTTCACATCCCAAATAGGTCTGGATCCCAATGGGTGCTGCTCCCAGATGAGTGCCCGTCCCAAATAGGTGTGGATCCCATTTGGTGCTGCTCCCAGGTGAGTTCACATCCCAAATAGGTGTGGATCCCAATGGGTGCTGCTCCCAGGTGAGTTCACATCCCAAATAGGTGTGGATCCCAATGGGTGCAGCTCCCAGGTGGGTTCACATCCCAAATAAGTGCGGATCCTAATGAGTGCAGATCCCAAAGGGGTTCACATCCCAAATAGGTGTGGATCCCTATGGCTGCGAGTTGCACTGTGGGAGCCTGAATGGGGACATCAGCACCATAGGAACGATCCGGCCCCATAGTGCTGATGCTGGGACGTTGGCAGCCCCATAGATGTGGGGCTGTGCAGGTCGCTGTCTGCCCCGGCTGCTTTATTCTCTCCATCCTAAACTGCAAAGCCAAAAATTTGGGTTTGTTGCATCAGCCCTTTGGGTTCTGCACCTTTGCAATGCCAGTGGGGCGGGTTTGTTGCGTCGGCCCTTTGGGTTTTGCACCACTGCAACGCCAGTGGGGCGGGTTTGCTGCACCCAGCGTGGCTGTAGGACACGGGTGGGTCGGCCCTTTGGGTGCTGCACCATTGCAAAGCCAGTGGTTTGGGTTTGCTGCGCTCGGTGCAGCTGTAGGACACGTGTGGGTCAGCCCTCTGCATTTTGCACCGTCGCAAAGCCAACGGGGTGGGTTTGCTGTGTTGGGCCTTGGGTTTTGCACGATGTAGTGCCAGCGGGGTGGGTTTGTTGCGTCAGCCCTTTGGGTGTTGCATTGCAAAGCCACCGGGGAGGGTTTGCTGCACCCACCGTGTCTGTAGGGCGCGTGTGGGGCAGCCCTTTGCATTTTGTGCCGTTGCAAATCCAGTGGAGTGGGTTTGTTGCGTTGCTCCTTTGGGTTATGGACCATTGCAGAGGCAGTGTGATGAGTTTGCAGCAGCTGTAGGGCACCTTTGGGTGCTGCATCATTGCAAAGCCAGCAGGAGGGGTTTGCTGCCCTGGGTTCTGCACCACTGCAATGCTGGTGGGGTTGTTTGCTGCACTGGTTCCTTTGGGTTCTGCACCTTTGCAATGCCAGTGGGGCGGGTTTGTTGCGTCGGCCCTTTGGGTTTTGCACCACTGCAACGCCAGTGGGGCGGGTTTGCTGCACCCAGCGTGGCTGTAGGACACGGGTGGGTCGGCCCTTTGGGTGCTGCACCATTGCAAAGCCAGTGGTTTGGGTTTGCTGCACCCAGTGTGGCTGTAGGACATGTGCGGGTCGGTTGTTGCACCATTGCGAAGCCTATAGGGTGGGTTTGGTGCAGGTCAGCTCTTTGGGTTTTGTATCATTGCAAAGCATAATGGGTGTCCCAACCATTCTGGATGGGGCCATATAGATCATAGAAATATGGGATCAATATGGGTTGGAAGGGGCCATATAGATCATAGAAATATGGGATCACAGCGTGGTTGGGTTGGACGGGGCCATATAGATCATAGAAATATGGGATTGCAGTGTGGTTGGGTTGGAAGGGGCCATATAGATCATAGAACTGTGGGATTGCCGCGCACTTGGATGAGACAGAATCTTACAGACCATAAAATCAAGGAATGTTTGACTGGGAAGGAACCCTACAGATAACAGAGCCATGGGATCGCAGTATGGGTGAGTTGGGGGGGACCCCATAAGATTGTAGAAGCCTGGGAGCACAGCATGGATGGATTGGACGGGACCTTAAAGACCAGAAACTGTGGAACTGTTGGGTTGGGAGGGACCCTAAAGGCCATAGAACTGTGGGATCCCAACCCAATTTTGGTGGGAAGGAGTCCTATAGATAAGAGAACCATGGGATCAGAATCATTGGGTTGGAAGGGACTCTGTAAGATCGTAGAACAGTGGGATCACAGCACGGATGGGTTGAGTGGGACCTTAATGACCTTGAAACCATCGAATGGTTGGGTTGGGTGGGACCCTATAGAACGTTGGGATCCCAGCACAGCGGTTGTGTTGGAAGGGCCCTTCCAGCCCCTCCATAAATCTCCATAAATCTCCAACTCAGAGGCGAGGACGTGGCGTATGGCCACCCCAAAGGCAGAGGGCAGCAGTTGGGGCACCAAGCAGAGGGCGGTGGGCACGGAGCAGCTCCCCAGGGCGGTGGGCACAGCCCCGAGCTGCCGGAGCTCCGGGAGCTTTGGGGCAGCACTCTCAGCTGTAGGGTTTGGGTGATGCTGTGTGGGACCGGGGTCAGACTGGGTGACCCCAGTGGGTCTCTTCTAACGTGGGTTTTTTTCCCCCCGCATTCCTCCCGGGTGAGCCGGGATGCGCGGAGCGCGCAGCGAAGCAGGATCAGGCCCTGAGCCAATTGAACCCTTCTTCTTATCAGTCTAGACATCCTCATTATCCAGATAAGTGTCTGATCCCCCTGAATCCTGCTAAGCCCCCGGGGCGCTCACCCCAGTCCTTGGGGTGGAAGATCCCATGCCGGGAGCAGATCGTGGAGCCGGCATCAATAATTAAGGGCGCTTTACCAATTACGAGTCATTACCAATGCCTTTATTACTATTATTTAATAGATCGTGTTAATTATTATTATTCATTGGTTTTAAAAGGAGTGTTTCCATGGCAACAGGGAGATGTATGCTGCTTTTCAGGCACACCAAGTGGACCCGTTCCCAGGTTCCAGAGCCGGGGTGCCTGGGGGAACCTGGGCTGTGCCAACGTCCCCAGGGACGGTGACGGCACCACCACTGCCACCACGCGGACCCTCACACCGTTCAGAAACTCCTGTGGGATGCAGACATTGCTCCAAACTGCTGAGAGTCCTCCGGAGAGCGGCGTCGGTGTGGTAACACCGCTCTGGGTGTGTGTGCGGCCCAGGAATGGACACGCCTGCTGTTAATTCTGTTAATTGACATTGAGAAGGTCTGAGGGTATGCATCGTGTCCCGCTCTGCCCCTCAGGTTGGGCTCTGCTCAGAGCAGCAGGGCTGGAGCATGGCCGAGTGTGCCATGGCCAACCGCTGGGCGACTGCTGGTCAATTGCTGGTCAACCATTGGTCAACTGTTGGCCAACCGCTGGTTAACCATTGGTCAACTGTTGGTCAACTGTTCATCAACTGTTGGCCAACCACTTGTCAACCATTGGTCAACTTTTGGCCAACTGCTGGTTAACCATTGGTCAACCATTGGTCAACTGTTGGTCAACCATTGGTCAACTGCTGGTCAACTGTTCATCAACTGATGGTCAACCACTTGCCAACCGTTGGTCAACCATTGGTCAACTGTTGGCCAACCGCTGGTTAACCATTGGTCAACTGTTGGCCAACTGTTGGCCAACCACTTGCCAGCCATCGGTCAACCATGGATCAACTGCTGGCCAACCGCTGGCCAACCGCTGGTTAACCATTAGTCAACTGTTGGTCAACTGTTGGCCAACCACCTGTCAAACGTTGGTCAACCATTGGTCAACTGTTGGCCAACTGCTGGTTAACCGTTGGTCAACCATTGGTCAAGTGTTGGCCAACTGCTGGTCAGCTGCTGGTCAACCACTGATCATCTGTTGGCCAACTGCTGGTCAGCTGTTGCTCAACTATTGGTCAATCGGTGGACAAGTGTTGGTCAGCAGTTGGTGACCACTGATCAACCATTGGTTACCTATTGGTCAACTGTTGCTCAACCACTGGCCAACATTTTGCAACTGCTGGTCTACCAACACCCCCAGGTCCTTCTCCGTGTTGTTAAGCAGACTCCCACGATTGGTGGTAGCTCCCAAATGATCTGCTGCGCTAATTAGCAGCTTTGCTGACAGCCTGGTGCCTGTTCAGCGATCCCTGTGGGGCCAGGGTGAGACTCACCATAACCTCATTCCTATGGGCGGCCCCAGGGTGGTGGTGGGGGGAGTGTGGGCATCCCAGGCCAGCTGTGTCCCAACCATCAGCAATTGCACGTCCCAGCTCAGCGCTGTCGAAGCAGAAGGCTGCACAGTGTCACATCCATCAGCGTTTGGATCTCTCTGGAGGAGGAGACCCCTGCCTGGTTCTGTTCCTGGCGCTGCACCCCTCACAGCACAGAAGTTTTTTGTCCCATTCGGACAGAACTCCCCAGGCTCCGCTCTGTGCCCACTGCCCCTCTTTGCACTCTCTGTGGGGCTCTCCCAGCTCCAGTTTTGTGCCCTCCCCAGGGCAGAGCAGAACAGGGCAGCACCTCCCAGCCCTGCTGGCCCCACTGCAGGCAGTGCCCTCAGGGAACCGTCAGCCTTCTGGGCCACTGAGGCACACTGCTGGCTCGTGGTCAACCACTGATCAACTGTTGGTCAACCATTGGACAACTGTTGGACAAAAGTTGGTCAACCATTTCTCGACCAGGACCCCCAGGACCTTCGCTGCAGAGCCCCCCTCCAACAGCTCATCCTCTGCCCAACTTGGGGACAGCAGGTTGGGGGGGGGGGGGACAAAGCCCAGGTCTCCCCTTGGTGATGGAAGGATGGGAATCGGGGAGTCGGGTCTCAATGGACCTCAAGTGGTTCCATGGGGATCCCACGTTGCACAAAAGCTGCCTCAAGAGACCACGCTCCCCTCTGCTCCTCCAAGCTGTGCAGAAACACAAAAGAGTGAAAACAGGAGGGGCCAGGGTGGGTGGGAGGGGGAGGGAGAATCCCCCCATGGCCGGCAGCTAATCCCAGCCCTGCTCGAGAGGGATCTCGAATAACAGGCGTCACGGTGCAGGCCAGATGGATTTGATTTAATAACAAAGCAAGGGGGGGGTCGGGATCGTTTCAGGGCCGGGCGAGGGGCCGGATCCTCAGCGAGCAGAAAGGAGCCACCTGGTGTAAGGCTTCGTGATTGTCTTGAACGTGGAGACCGGGATGCGGGGCTGCGCCGGAATGGGAGCAGATAACAAGGAGAATTCTATGGGGTGAGCGCTGGGTGATGCTGCGGGCACCGAGGGAGCCGCTATGGGGTGAGGGCCGGCGATGCTGCGGGCACCGCTATGGGGTGAGGGCCGGCGATGCTGCGGGCACCGCTATGGGGTGAGGGCCGGCGGTGCTGTGGGGCTGCCGGGCGCTGTGCCATCCCCGCCGTGCCACGTCTGCCGCTTGGTGCCGGGCCGGCGGAGCCCCCGGAGCTCCGGTTTCTGGAAACCAGAGAAGCGCTGGCGCTGCCCGAGGGCGCTGCCGTCAGACCCAAACCTGCACTGCCGTCAGACCCAAACCTGCACTGCCATCAGACCCAAACCTGCACTGCCATCAGACCCAAACCTGCACTGCCGTCAGATCCAAACCTGCACTGCCATCAGACCCAAACCTGCACTGCCATCAGACCCAAACCTGCGCTGCTTTCAGACCCAAACCTGCACTGCCGTCAGACCCAAACCTGCGCTGCTTTCAGACCCAAACCTGCACTGCCGTCAGACCCAAACCTGCACTGCTGTCAGACCCAAACCTGCGCTGCCGTCAGACCCAAACCTGCACTGCTGTCAGACCCAAACCTGCACTGCCGTCAGACCCAAACCTGCGCTGCCGTCAGACCCAAACCTGCGCTGCCGTCAGACCCAAACCTGCACTGCCGTCAGATCCAAACCTGTGCTGCCATCAGATCCAAACCTGCGCTGCCATCAGACCCAAACCTGCGCTGCCGTCAGACCCAAACCTGCACTGCCGTCAGACCCAAACCTGCACTGCCATCAGACCCAAACCTGCGGCCGGCCGTCAGATCCAAACCTGTGCTGCCGTCAGACCCAAACCTGCACTGCCGTCAGACCCAAACCTGCGCTGCCGTCAGACCCAAACCTGCGGCCGGCCGTGGGCCCGCTGCCTGCTGCCCCTGCATCGCCTGTCTCTCTGCCTCGGGAGCAATGAGATCCGGGCGCCGGGTTCTGTGCTGGGAAGGCGGGGGGGGGGTGGATGCTGAGAGGAGCGCAGGTGGGATGGGGGGGGTCGGCGCCGGGCCGTGCGTTGGGCTGCTCCGTTCCGCTTCTATGGCCCGGGGGGGGGAAGGGGATGCCCCCCTCCCCAGGGCTGCGCTAAGGCTGTGAGGACACGGCCGTGGGGTCATGGCACGATTGGGTTGAAGGGACCCTGGAGATCACAGCATCACCGAATCGCAGCACAGTTTGGGTTGGAAAAGACTCTATAAATCACCTCGCTGCAGCCCCACTGCCAGCAGGGCCGGCTCCCAGCACGCCGGGCTGCTCAGAGCCTCATTGCCCTGGGGAGGGGGCACCCACAGCCCCCCCGGTGACCCGTCCCAGCCTCTCCCCACCCTCACAGTGAAGAATTCCTTCCTAACATCCACTCTCAACCTCCCCTCTTCCAGTTCAAAGCCATCTCCCCTTATCCTGTAGCTACCTGCCCTTGTAAAAAGTCCTTCCCAGCTTTCCCTTCACCCCCCAGGTCCTGGCAGGGCAGTAAGGACCCCCGGAGCCTTCCCTTCCCCAGGCTGCACAGCCCAGCTCTCAGCCTGTCCCTGTTTTGGAGATGCTCTGTCCTCTGCTCACCTCCCCGGTGCTCCAGCAGCTCTGAGTCTTGCTGACGGGCTCAGACCCGGACATGTTTCTCCCAGGGGGGGCTCAGGAGAGCAGAGGGGCAGAACCTTCCCCCCCCCCCGCAGCCCTGCTGGCCGCGCTTCTCCCGATGCAAGGCAGCATCCGGGCGGCCCTTTTTCACCGACCCACAGCCCCAAACCCTCCTCAAAGCCCTGGTGAAGCTGTGCTGGTTACCACCAAGCACCCCATCCTTCTTTTCCATCACCCCTCAGCACGGTGTGCCCCACCGTCCCACAGGCACAGAGGGGAAGCCTCTGCTCTGCAGTTTCCCCCCCCCCCTCACCCCCTCTTTTTCCCCTTCCTGGGAACGGGGGCTGTGTGTCCCCTTTTCCAACCGGTCAGAACCTCTCCCAAATGCCACCACCTTCTGAATACGATGAGAGCAGCGTGGCAGCATCACCCACAGCTCCACCCAAACCCACGGAGGGATCTCGGTGGTCCCACAGCTGTGTGCACCTTCAGGTTCTGTAGGAGCTTTCAGAGCTCGCCTTTGCATACAGAGGGCAGATCGTTCCTTCTCCCTGTTCCTACCTTTGCTCTCTGCAGTTCGGGTGCTGCAGGCAGAGCCTTCACCAGTAAGGAATACTAGGTGTAATACTAGGTTTAATACTATGTGGCAGTGACTGTCTTATCCTCTGTGATGATTTGTGGAGAAATGTTTCTGTGACCGCAAGCATGCTTTGTCAAAGTCACAGAATCACAGAATCACAGAATGGCCAGGGTTGGAAGGGACCTCAAGGATGATGAAGCTCCAACCTCCTGCCACACGCAGGGCCACCAACCTTCCCACCTAATGCTACACCAGGCTGCCCAGGGCCCCATCCGACCCGGCCTCCAACACCTCCAGGGATGGACGGGGCATCCACAGCCTCTCTGGGCAGCTGTTCCAGCACCTCACCGCTCTCTCTGTAAAGAATTTCCCCCTGACGTCCAACCTAAATCTCCCCTTCCTCAACTTAAAACCATTTCCCCTCGTCCTGCTGTCACTCACCCTTTCAAAGAGCTGACTCCCCTCCTGTCTGTAGGCTCCCTTTAGTACTGCAGGCTGCAATGATTCACCCCGCAGCCTTCTTTTCTCCAGGCTGAACAAGCCCAGCTCCCTCAGCCTGTCCTCATAGGGGAGGTGCTGCAGCCCTCTGATCATCTCTGTGGCTCCTCTGGACCCTCTCCAGCAGCTCCCTGTCTTTCTTGTACTGGGGGCTCCACACTTGGACGCAGTGCTGCAGATGGGGCCTCACAAGAGCAGAGTAGAGGGGAACAATCACAGCAAAGAAGACACTGACACCTCAGGTTTTTCCGTGTCCCTCCTGGCATCGGGAGCTGTGGGTCGGAATGGGGCCAACAGAATATAGACCACAGAACCACATGGTTGGGTTGGGAGGGGCCCCCATAGGTCACAGAACCAGGGGATCACAGGGTGGTTGGGTGGGAAGGGACCCTACAGATCACAGAATCGTTGGGTTGGAGGGGCCCTGGAGATCACAGAACCATGGGATCACAGCAGGGGTGGGATGGAAGGGACCCCACAGTTCGCAGAATCACATGGTTGGGTTGGGAGGGGCACTACAGATCCTAGAACTGTGGAATTGCAGTATGGGTGGATGGGAAGGGACCCTATAGATCACAGAATCACACTGCTGGGGTTGGAGGGGCCCTACAGATCATAAAACCATGGGATCACAACCTGGGCTTGTTGGAAGGGACCCTATGGGTCACAGAATCATGTCATTGGGTTGGGAAAGGCCCTACAGATCATAGAACCATGGGATCACAGAGTAGTGGGGTTGAAAGGGACCCTATAGAACACAGAACCATGGGATCTCAGCCTGCAAGGTTGGAGGGCCTCTATAGATCACAGACCCATGGGATCACAGCAGGGTGGGATGGAAGGGACCCCATAGCTCAGAGAATCACACGGTTGGGTTGGAAGGGACCTTATAGATCACAGAACCATAGGAGCCCTGCATGGGTGGGTTGGAGGGGCTCTATAGATCACAGAACCATGGGATCACAGCAGGGTGGCTTGGAGGAGCCCTATAGATCACAGAATCACACTGCTGGGTTCTGTGGGGCCCTACAGATCATAAAACCATGGGATCATAACTTGGATGTGCTAGAAGGGACCCTATGGATCACAGAATCACATTGTTGGGCTGGGAGAGGCCCTATAGATCACAGAAGCACGGGATCTCAACATGCATGGGTTGGAGGGTCCCTATAAATTACAGAACCATGGGATCTCAGCTTGCATGGTTGGAGGGGCCCTATAGATCACAGAATCACTCTGTTGGGTTGGAGGGTACCTTATATATCACAGAAACGTGGGATCACAGCAGGGTGGGATGGAAGGGACCCCACAGTTCACAGAATCACATGGTTGGGTTGGGAGAAGCCCTACAGATCATAGATCATGGGATCACAGAGTAGTGGGGTTGAAAGGGACCCTATAGATCACAGAACCACACAGTTGTGTTGGGAGGAGCCCTACAGATCACAGAACTGCGGGAGCACAGGGTGGAGTGGTTGGGTTGGAAGGGACCCTATGGATCACAGAATCACATCGTTGGGTTGGAAGGGACCCCATAAATCACAGAACCATGGGATCTCAGCTCACATGGTTGGAGGGACCCTATAAATCACAGAAGCACATCATTGGGTTGGAAGGGACCTTATAGATCACAGAACCACAGGATCCCTGCATGGGAGGGTTGGAGGGACCCTATGGATCACAGAAGCATGGGATCACAGCAGGGTGGGATGGAAGGGACCCCACAGTTCAGAGAACCACACGGTTGGGTTGGAAGGGACCCTATGGATCACAGAAGCATGGGATCACAGCAGGGTGGGATGGAAGGGACCCCATAGTTCACAGAACCACGCGGTCGGGTTGGGAGGATCGCAACAGATCGCAGCACCACGGGATCACAACCTGGGCTCGTTGGCTCCCCGTGCGGCTCTCGATGGCCACGCGGTGCCGCTGCCGCTCCCTCCGTCGGGCCGCCCCCCGTTTCCACCCCCTCCCCCCATTTCCCCTCCTTCCCAGCCCCGTTCGTAGCGCTGCCGTCAGCTCCGCGTCAGCGCCGGCCGGAGATTGGGATCTCCCCAATAACAACAGGAAAAAAAAAATACTAATTATAATCCCAAAATAACCGCCTCGGAGGACGGGAAACCACAGAGGAGCGGAGCGCCGAGCAACGGGCAAACAAACAGCGCTGCAACGGGAGCGGCGGACGGAGCCGAGCGCCGGGCGGACCTCAAAGCCGCGGCGCTGCGACCCCTCGGGTGCTGCACGGAGCCGCTGACAGCCGAAAGGCATGGAGAAAACTTCCCTAGGCCCCAAAACCCCGTCGAAAAAGCTCCTGTGGACCCAGAACCCATTGAAAAAACTCCTGTGGACGAAAAATCCATTGAGAAAACTCCCATAGGATCCCAAAAACCCGTCGAAAAAGCTCCTGTGGACCCAGAACCCATTGAAAAAACACCTGTGGATGCAAAATCCATTGAGAAAACTCCCATAGGACCCCAAAATCCCATTGAAAAAACTCCTATGGACCCAGAACCTCATTGAAAAACTCCTGTAGACACGAAACCCACGGAGAAAAATCCCATAGGACCCCAAACCCCATTGGGAAAACTCCTATGGACACAAGACCCCATTGAGAAAACTCCTATGGACCCAAAACTCCATTGAAAAAACTCCCATAGACCCAAAGCCATTGAGGAAACTCCCATAGGGCCCCAGAACCCCATCGAAAAAGCTCTATGGACACAAAACCCCACTGAAAAAACTCCTGTGGACGCAAAATCCATTGAGAAAAATCCCATAGGGCCCCAAACCCCATCGGGAAAACTCCTATGGACAAAAAACCCCACTGAGAAAGCTTCTGCAGACCCAAAACCCATTAAGAAAACTCCCACAGGGCCCCAGAACCCCATTGAAAAAACTCTATGGACCCAAAACCCCATTGGGAAAACTCCTATGGACCCGAAAACCCATTGAGAAAACTCCCATAGGGCCCCAGAACCCCATTGGGAAAACTGTGGACACAAAACCCCATTGAAAAAGCTCCTATGGACTCAAAACCCATTGAGAAAACTCCCATAAGGCCCCAAAATCCCATTGAAAAGGCTCCTGTGGATCCAGAACCCCATTGAAAAAAACTCCTGTGGACACAAAACCCACGGAGAAAAATCCCATAGGGCCCCAAACCCCATTGGGAAAACTCCTATGGACACAAGACCCCATTGAAAAAACTCCCATAGACCCAAAGCCATTGAGGAAACTCCCATAGGGCCCCAGAACCCCATTGGGAAAACTCCTATGGACCCGGAACCCCACTGAGAAATTTCCTATAGGGTCCCAAAACCCCATTGGAAAAACTCCTATAGACACAAAACCCCATTAAAAAAGCTCCTGTGGAGCAAAACCCATGGAGAAAAATCCCATAGGACCCCAAACCCCATTGGGAAAACTCCTATGGACACAAAACCCCATTGAAAAAGTTCCTATGGACCAAAACCCATTGAGAAAACTCCCATAGGGCCCCAAACCCCATTGAAAAAAACTCCCATAGGGCATTGGGAAAACTCCTATGGACACAAAACCCCATTGAAAAAGTTCCTATGGACCAAAACCCATTGAGAAAACTCCCATAGGGCCCCAAACCCCATTGAAAAAAACTCCCATAGGGCCCCAAAACCCCACTGAAAAAACTCCTATGGACCCAAAACCCATTGAGAAAACTCCCATAGGGCCCCAAGCCCCATTGAGAAAACTCCTATGGACACAAAACCCCATTGAGAAAACTTCTACAGACCCAAAACCCATTGAGAAATTTCCCGTAGGGCTCCAGAACCCCATTGAAAAAACTCCTATGGACCCAAAACCCATTGGGAAAACTCCCACAGGGCCCCAAAACCCCATTGAGAAAACTTCCATACACCCAAACCCCATTGAGAAAATTCCCACGGGCACAAAATCCACCAAGAAAGTTCCCATAGACTCAAAACTTGTGGAAAAAGTTCTACAGACCCAAATCCTATTGGGAAAAATCCTACTGACCCAAAATTCATTAAGAAAACTCCCGTAGGGCCCAAAACCCATTGAGAAAATTCCTCTGGACCCCAAACCCACTGAGAAGACCCTCATAGACCCCAAACCCATTGAATAAAACTTCTAAAGACCCCAAACCCACTCAGAAAAATCCTACAGACCCCAAACCCACTGAGAAAAATCCCATAGTGCCCAAACTCCATTGGGAAAAGTCCTATGGGCACAAAACCCTTTAAGAAACCCACCCCATAGACCCCAAACCCGCTGAGAAAACTGCTCAGGGTCAGGGTTAGAGTTATGGGGTCAGGGTCAGGGTTAGAGTTATGGGGTCAGGGTCAGGGTTAGAGTTATGGGGTCAGGGTCAGGGTTAGGGTTATGGGGTCAGGGTCAGGGTTAGAGTTATGGGGTCAGGGTCAGGGTTAGGGTTATGGGGTCAGGGTCAGGGTTAGGGTTATGGGGTCAGGGTCAGGGTTAGGGTTATGGGGTCAGGGTTGGTGTTAGAGTTATGGGGTCAGGGTTATGGGGTCGAGTTTGGGGTAGGGTCAGGGTTAGGGTTAGGGTTATGGGGTCAGGGTTAGGGTTAGGGTTATGGGGTCAGGGTTAGGGTTAGGGTTATGGGGTCAGGGTTAGGGTTAGGGTTATGGGGTCAGGGTTGGTGTTAGAGTTATGGGGTCAGGGTTGGTGTTAGAGTTATGGGGTCAGGGTTAGGGTTAGAGTTATGGGGTCAGGGTTAGGGTCAGGGTTAGAGTGTTAGGGTCAGGTTTCATTTTAGGATTGGTGTTGGGTTTAGGGTAGGGGTTGAGGTTGATTTATAGGGTCAGAGTTATGGGGTTAGAGTTATAGGGACAGGGATACGGTTTGGGTTAGAGTTATAGGGTCAAGGCTGCTTGGGGTTAGGATCTGTGTCAGGGTCAGGTTAGGGTAGGGTCACAGGGTGAGGGTTGGGGTTATAGGGTCAGGGTCAGGGTAAGGTTTAGGGTTATAGGGTCAGAGTTGGGATCAGAGTTGGTTGGGTCAGGCTCAGGGTTAGAGTTGGGGTTATAGGGTCAGGGTTATAGGGTCAGAGTCAGTGTCAGGGTCATGGTCAACGCTAGGATTAGGGTTATAGGGTCAGGGTTAGGATTGGAGTTATAGGGTGAGGGTCAAGGTTAGGGTTAGGGTTATAGGGTCAAGGTTAGGGTTATGGGATCAGGGTTGTAGGGTTAGGGTCAGGATCATGGTTAAGTTGGTGTTATAGGGTCAGGATTAATGTTAGGATTAGGACTAGGGTTAGGGTTAGGGTTATAGGGTCAGGGTTGGGGTTATAGGGCTCGGGTCAGGGTAAGTTTCATAGGGTCAGGGTTGGGGTTGGGGTTAGGGTTATAGGGTCAGGGTCACAGGGTCAGAGTTGGGGTTATAGGGTCAGGGTTACAGGATCAGAGTTGGGGTTGTAGGGTCAGAGCTGGGGTCACAGGGTCAGGATTGGGGTTATAGGGTTAGGGCTGGGATTATAGGGTCATGTTTGGAGTTACGGGGTCAGGATTGGGATTAGAGGGTCAGGGTTGAGGTTACAGGGTCACAATTATAGGGTCAGGGTTACAGGATCAGAGTTGGGGTTATGGGGTCAGGGTTGGGGTCACAGGGACAGAGTTGAGGTTACAGGGTCAGGGTTGGGGTTATAGGGTCAGGATTGTAGGGTCAGGGTTGGGGTTATAGGGTCAGGGTTGGGTCATAGGGTCAGGATTGTAGGGTCAGGGTTGGGGTTATAGGGTCAGGGTTGGGGTTATAGGGACAGGGTTGGGTCATAGGGTCAGGATTGTAGGGTCAGGGTTGGGGTTATAGGGACAGGGTTGGGTCATAGAGTCAGGATTGTGGGGTCAGGGTTGGGGATATAGGGTCAGGGTCGGGATTGTAGGGTCAGGGTTGGGGTTATAGGGTCAGGGTTGTGGGGTCAGGGTTGGGGTTACAGGGTCAGGTCGGGATCATAGGGTCAGGGTTGGGATTATAGGGTCAGGGTTGTGGGGTCAGGGTTGGGGTTACAGGGTCAGGGTTGGGGTTACAGGGTCAGGGTTGTAGGGTCAGGGTTGGGGTTATAGGGTCAGGGTTGGGGTTACAGGGTCAGGGTTGGGTCATAGGGTCGGGATTGTAGGGTCAGGGTTGGGGTTATAGGGACAGGGTTGGGGTTATAGGGTCGGGATTGTAGGGTCAGGGTTGGGGTTATAGGTTCAGGGTTGGGTCATAGGGTCAGGATTGTAGGGTCAGGGTTGGGGTTACAGGGTCAGGGTTGTAGGGTCAGGATTGTGGGGTCAGGTCGGGGTTGTGGGGTCAGGGTTGGGATTATAGGGTCAGGGTTGTAGGGTCAGGGTCAGTGTGGATCCGCCGCTCAGGGTGGGCCCATAGGGCAGGATTGCTAGGGTCAGCCCCGCAGCCAGCAGAGCTGGTTCATTGTGTCAGGATTGTGCGGCAGGTGCCCGACGGCTGTAATTACCGCCCATAACGAAGCCATTCAATCCCATGAAGGACTGTTGGCTCATTAAGAGCCCTGCACACACAGCACCGCAAATGGGGCCGGGGGGGAAAACCCCATTTGGGTTTGGGGGAATGTGTGGAAATGGGAAATCCCTTCTGGATTTGGGGTGAATCCATCGGGAGGAGAAAAACCCCATTCGGGTTTGGGGTGAATGCGTTGGAATGGGAAAATCCCTGTTGGATTTGGGGTGAGTGCATTTGAAAAGGAAAATCCCATTTGGGATTGGGGTGAATGCATTGGAAGGAGAAAAACCCCATTTGGATTTGGGGTGAATGCGTTGGAATGGGAAAATCCTTTTTGGATTTGGGGTGAATGCATTTGAAAAGGAAAATCCCATTTGGGATTGGGGTGAATGCACTGGAAAGAGAAAAACCCCATTTGGATTTGGGGTGAACACACTGGAAAAGGAGAATCCCAATTTGGGTTTGGGGTGAATGTGTTGGAGTGGGAAATCCCATTGGGGTTTGAGTTGAATAGGTTGGAAAACCACATTTGGGGTTGGGGTGAACGAGTTGGAAAGAGAAAACCTTATTTAGATTTGGGGTATCTGTGTCAGGGTGGGAAATCCCAATGGGATTTGGGGTGAATGGATCGGAATGGCAAAACCTGACTTGGATTTGGGGTGTTGGAGTGGGAAATCCCATTTGGATTTGGGGTGAATATGTTGGAAAGGAAAAAACCCCATTTGGATTTTGGGGTAAATGTGTTGGAAAGGAAAAAACCCCATTTGGGTTTGGGGTGGATGCATTAGAAATGGAAATCCCATTTGGGTTTGGGGTTCAAGGGGTCCTAAGGGCTCCTGGGGAGGGTTTGGGGGTCCTGAGGGCTGATTTGGGGGTCCTAATTGTGGTTTGAGGGGCCCTAAGGGGATTTGGGGCGGATAGTGGGGCTTCGGGGAGATGTAGGGGATTGAGGTGGGATGTGGGGCAAGAGGTGGGGGGTTGGGGGACGGTGGGGGGATATGAGGGGTTCTGGGGGGGCCATAGGGTGGATTTGGGGTCCTAAAGAGAATTTGGGGTGGATTTGGGGGTTACGGGGAGATATAGGGGGGATGTGGGGGTCCTAAGGGGGATGTGGGTGGGATGTGGGGTCCGATGTGGGGCGCAAAGAGTGGCACTGGGGGATGGGGCCGCTCCACGGGCAGCACAGACCCCAACTGCCCCACAGCCCACCCCAAATCCCACCCCAAATCCCTCCCCACATCCTGCCCCAACCACCCCAAATCCCACCCCAAACCCTTCCCCACATCCCACCCCAACCACCCCAAATCCCACCCCAAATCCCACCCGTACCCTGAACCACATCTTGCCCCACATCCCACCCCAACCTCTACGCAAAATCCACCCCAAATCCCACCCAAATCACCCCACATCCCACCCATATCCCACCCCATATCCCACCCATATCCCACCCACATCCCCCCCCATATCCCCCACACCCCATTAACATCCCACCCCACATCCCACCCCATATCCCCCACATCCCACCCCATATCCCCCCCCTTATCATCCCCCCACCCCATCCATCCCCATATCCCACCCCACATCCCACCCCACACCCCACCCCACATCCCACCCATATCCCACCCCCCCCATATCCCCCACATCCCATTATCATCCCACCCCACATCCCACCCCACATCCCCCCCACATCCCCCACACCCCATTAACATCCCCCCCACATCTTTCCCCCCATCCCCCCCCCCCCACTGAGCCCCGGCGCTGAGTTTCGAATCTCGGACCCCCCCTTCCCCCCGATCCCCCCCCATTTCCCCCCCATCCCCCCCCATTTCCCCCCCATCCCCCCCATTTCCCCCATTCCCCCATTCCTCCCCCCCCCAGCAGGGATCTGTGACTCACGGCGGCCTCCGGAGCCGCCGCCCCCCCCCGCGGGCTCCTGGGGCGCGGCGCTGTTTGGGTCGCGTTGCCGCGGAGCCGCCGTGAGTCACTGGGGGGGGAGGAGTGGAGGGGGGGGGGGTTGGGAGGGGCTGGGGGGGGGGGCGGGTCCACACCTACGGGGGGATCCCCGCTCCGCCCAGCGCCCCGCAGGAACCGCCCCGAAAATGGGGGGGGGGGGCTTCAAAGTGGGGGGGTTTGCGGGGGGACTGGGAGGTACTGGGAGAGACGTGGTGATAATGGGAGAATGACTGGGGGGCACCGGGAGATACTGGGGGATACTGGGAGATAACGGGGGGGGATACTGGGGGATACTGGGAGGATGGCTGGGGGCATTGGGGGGGATACTGGGAGACACTGGGAGACGTTGGGGGGGGATACTGGGAGATAGCGGGGGGATGTTGGGAGATACTGGGGTGGGATACTGGGAGATACTGGGAGGATGACTGGGGGCACTGGGGGGGTTACTGGGAGATACTGGGAGACGTTGGGGTGGAATACTGGGAGATACTGGGGTGAGATACTGGGAGATACTGGGGTGGGATACTGGGGGATACTGGAGTGGGATACTGAGAGATACTGGGAGGATGACTGGGGGCATTGGGGGGGATACTGGGAGATACTGGGGGGATGTTGGGAGATACTGGGGTGGGATACTGGGGGATACTGGGAGGATGACTGGGGGCACTGGGGTGGGATACTGGGAGATACTGGGAGACGTTGCGGGGGGATACTGGGAGATACTGGGAGACGTTGGGGGGGATACTGGGAGATACTGGGGGATGTTGGGAGATACGGGGCTTGGATACTGGGAGATGCTGGGCGGGATATCGGGGGTCACTGGGTGCCCTCCTGCCCCACACTTACGGGGTTTGTCCTGAGCTCCCCGGGGTCGACTGAAGACTTTCTGCCCCACATCTGTGGGGTTCCCTATGGGGTCAGCGGGGTCTCTTGAGGGGCTGCTGCCCCACACTTGTGGGGTTTGCCGTGTGCTTATGGGGTCACTTGCGGAGCCGCTGCCCCACGCGCGCGGGGTTCCCTATGGGCTCACGGCTGTCAGCTGGGGCCGTGCTGCCCCACACTTCTGGGGCTGGCCGTGGGCTCAGTGCTGTCACTCGGGGATCATCTGCCCCACATTTCTGGGTTTCGCTGTGGGTTCACGGGGGGCTCTTGCAGCTCCGCTGCCCCACATCTGTGGGGTTTGCCATGGGTTCACGGGAGTCAGTCGGGGAGCTCCCGCCCCACACTTTCGGGTTTCCCTACGGGCTCACGGGGGTCCTCCTGCCCCACACTTGTGGGGTTTCCCATGGACCCACCAGCGGACCTTCCGCCTCGGAGCCCAGCACCCTACGGCCTGTCCTGTCTGTTCCAGCCCCACTGAAAGCCAACTCCCCACGGCGCACCCTATGGGTCCTGACCCTCCACAATCGCCACCCTATGGGTCCCAGCCCCACTGAGAAACCCAGCGCCCCAAAACCTGCCCTATGGGTCCCACAGCCCCATTAGGAATCCAGCACCCTATGGCCTGTTCCAGCCCCACTGGGAAGCCAACTCCCCACGGCGCACCTATGGGTCCTGACCCTCCACAACCCAGCACCCCACAGCCCGCCCTATGGGTCCCACAACCCACCCTATGGGTCCCACAGCCCCACTGGGAACCCAGCGCCCCACATCCTGCCCTACGCATCTCAGCCCCCGTAACCCAACGCCGTCCATCCTGCCCCACACATTCAGACCCCCAACGCCGCAGTGCCGGAACCCAACACCCCCATATCCCCCCATGCCCCCCCACGTCCCCACACCCCCCATGTCCCCACACCCCCCTCATGTCCCCTATACCCCCCATGTCCCCTATACCCCCCATACCCCCCATGTCCCCCCCATGTCCCCATGCCCCCCATGTCCCCACGCCCCCTCATATCCCCATGCCCCCCTCATGTCCCCTATACCCCCCACGCCCCCCATGTCCCCACACCCCCCTCATGTCCCCTATACCCCCCATGTCCCCTATACCCCCCATGTCCCCCATGTCCCCACACCCCCCCCATGTCCCCATACCCCCCATACCTTCAACATTCCCCCATGCCCCCCATACCCCCCACGCCCCCCATACCCTCAACATCCCCCCACGCAGCTCCGGGCTTCACGACGGCCTCCCCGCGATCACCGCGCACCTCCCGCCCCACACTTATGGGGCTGAGCGCCGCCGCCCGCCCCGCCGCCCCCCCCTCCGCGCGGCCCCACGCGGTGACGCAGCGCCATCCCCGCCCCCCCCGGGGTGGGATTCCCCGCCCCCCCCCCCCCCCCCCGCCTATAACCGAAGCTCCGCGCCGCGCCGCGCAGTGCTTTGGGTCGGAGCCCACGCGGGACGCAGCGCTGCTCCGCGGGACCCCCGCGCTCCTCCGTGGGACCCCGGCACCCCGACGCCGCCGCCGCGACCCCCGCCGCCCCCCCCCCCCCCCCCACCGTCTCGTCTGACCTCCAGCGGCTCCGCCGGCCCCGACGTCTCACCTTTGCCGTCCGCCGACCCCCCCGCCCGCCCCCAGGGTCCCTCGGAGCCCCGCCGACCCCCGGCGTTCCGCCCCGCGCCGTCCGCCGCCCCCCGCCGGCTCTCCTTCGCCCTCCGCCGACCCCGCCACGCCGCTCGGAGCCGCGCCGACCCCCGGCTCCCGTCCGCGCCGTCCGCCGACCCCCGGCTTCTCGTTTTCGCTCCGCCTCGACCCCGTCTCCGCCGCCCCCCCCCGCCGCCATGTCCACCCCGTCCCAACGGAGGAGCGGCCGCAGCGGCGGCCCTTCGGGGACCCCCCTGTCCCCGACGCGCATCACTCGGCTGCAGGAGAAGGAGGACCTCCAGGAGCTGAACGACCGCCTGGCCGTTTACATCGACAAAGTGCGCTCCCTGGAGCTGGAGAACGCCGGGCTGCGGCTGCGCATCACCGAGTCCGAGGAGGTGGTGAGCCGGGAGGTGTCGGGCATTAAGGCCGCCTACGAGTCCGAGCTGGCGGACGCGAGGAAGACGCTGGACTCGGTGGCGAAGGAGCGGGCGAGGCTGCAGCTGGAGCTGAGCAAAGTGAGGGAGGAGCACAAGGAGCTGAAGGCCAGGTGGGGCTGGGGGCCGGGGGGCGTGGGGGGGGCGTGGGGGGATGTTGAGGGTATGGGGGGCGTGGGGGGTATGGGGGGCATGGGGGAATGTTGAAGGTATGGGGGGTATAGGGGACATGGGGGGGTATAGGGGACATGGGGGGGTATGGGGACATGGGGGAGACATGGGGGGTATAGGGGACATGGGGGGATATAGGGGACATGGGGGAGACATGGGGGGTATAGGGGACATGGGGGGGTATGGGGACATGGGGGAGACATGGGGGGTATAGGGGACATGGGGGAGGTGTGGGGACATGGGGGACATGGGGGGATATGGGGGTGTTGGGTTCCGGCACTGCGGCGTTGGGGGTCTGAATGTGTGGGGCAGGATGGACGGCGTTGGGTTACGGGGGCTGAGATGCGTAGGGCAGGATGTGGGGCGCTGGGTTCCCAGTGGGGCTGTGGGACCCATAGGGCGGGCTGTGGGGCGCTGGGTTCCCAATGCGGCTGTGGGACCCATAGGGCGGGCTGTGGGGCGCTGGGTTCCCAATGCGGCTGTGGGACCCATAGGGTGGGCTGTGGGGTGCTGGGTTCCCAATGCGGCTGGGACCCATAGGTGTGCCGTGGGGAGTTGGCTTCCCAGTGGGGCTGGAACAGGACATAGGGTGCTGGGTTCCCAATGGGGCAGGAGGACCCATAGGGCAGGTTTTGGGGCGCTGGGTTCCCAATGGGGCTGGGACCCATAGGGTGGGTTGTGGGACCCATAGGGTGGGCTGTGGGGTGCTGGGTTGTGGAGGGTCAGGACCCATAGGGTGCGCCGTGGGGAGTTGGCTTCCCAGTGGGGCTGGAACAGACAGGACAGGCCGTAGGGTGCTGGGTTCCGAGCCCATAGGGCGGGCTGTGGGACCCATAGGGCGGGCTGTGGGGTACTGGGTTCCCAATGAGGCTGTGGGACCCATAGGGCAGGTTTTGGGGTGCTGGGTTCCCAATGGGGCTGTGGGACCCATAGAGACTCACTGCAGGGCGTTGGCCTCCCAGCCCCATGGCACCTGGAGTGTAGGTACATAGGGTGGCTATAGGGCGTCGGGTTCCGTAGGGTGTGGGACCCATAGGGTGGGCTGTGGGGCGCTGGGTCCCCAATGGGGCTGGGACCCATAGGGCAGGTTTTGGGGTGCTGGGTTCCCAATGAGGCTGGGACCTATAAGGCAGGCTGTGGGACCCATAGGGCGGGCTGTGGGGTGCTGGGTTCCCAGTGGGGCTGGAACCCATAGGGCAGGTTGTGGGACCCATAGGGCTGGCTGTGGGGCGCTGGGTTCCCAATGGGGCTGTGGGACCCATAGAGACCCGCTGTAGGGCGTTGGCTCCCCGGCCCCATGGCGTCGGGCACCTGAAGGTGCCGGGATTTGGGATCCGTGGGATTTGGGACCCGTGGGATTTGGGACCCGTGGGCTCGGTTTCCTAAAGGCAGCGCAATCGGGGGCCCATAGGGGCGCCCCGGGGGGCCGGGACCCGTAGGGCCGCTTTATGGGGTCCGGCATTCCCGGCCCCACACATCCGCGCAGTGGGGCAGGGAGCTGCCCGCCCCCGGTCCCGTCCCGTCCCGTCCCGTCCCATCCCGTCCCGTCCCGTCCCGTCCCATCCCATCCCGTCCCATCCCATCCCATCCCACAGTGCTCCGCTCCGCTCCGCCTTCGCCCCCCCGCGCCGCTCCGCCCCGCACGGCGTCCCTGTGCCACGTCCCGGCCCCGCCGTGCGGCCGTGGGTCCCGCGGGTTCCCCCCCCCCCCCACCGATTCTATGGGGCCAACCCTCGTCTGCCCCATGCGAACCCCGTGTCTGCCCCATAGATCCTAAGGTCGCTTCCCCACAGATCCCAGCAATGTGGGGCTGAGCTGCCCCATGAAAATCCCGCATCTGCCCCATAGATCCCAATGACGTGGGGCTGAGCTGCCCCATAAAAACCCTGTGTCTGCCCTATAGATCCCATGCCCCATGAAAACCCCACATCTGCCCCATAGATGCCAGTGATGTGGGGCTGATCTGCCTTATGTGAACCCTGTCTTCACCCCATAGATCCCAATGTCCCCACCCCAGAGATCCCAACAATGTGGGGCTGAGCTGCCCTATGCAAACCCCACATCTGCCCCATAGATCCCAATGATGTGGGGCTGAGCTGCCCTATGCAAACCCCACATCTGCCCCATAGATCCCAGTGATGTGGGGCTGAGCTGCCCCATGAAAATCCCATATCTGCCCCATAGATCCCAGCAATGTGGGGCTGAGCTGCCCTATGCAAACCCCACATCTGCCCCATAGATCCCAATGATGTGGGGCTGAGCTGCCCTATGCAAACCCCACAGCTGCCCCATAGATCCTAAGGTCACTTCCCCACAGATCCCAGCACTATGGGGCTGAGCTGCCCCGTGAATAACCCACATCCGCCCCATAGATCCCAATGTCCCCACCCCACAGATCCCAGCAGTGTGGGGCTGAGCTGCCCTATGAAAACCCCACATCTGCCCTGTAGATCCCAATGATGTGGGGCTGAGCTGCTCTATGCAAACCCCATATTCGCCCCATAGATCCCAACAACGTATGGCTGAGCTGCTCTATGCAAACCCCACATCTGCCCCATAGATCCCAGTGTCCTCTCCCCATAGATCCCAACAGCGTGGGGCTGAGCTGCCCTATGAAAACCCCACATCTGCCCCATAGATCCCAATGATGTGGAGCTGAGCTGCCCTATGTGAACCCCATCTTCACCCCATAGATCCCGATGTCCCCACCCCATGGGTCCCAATGTCCCCACCCCATAGATCCCAACAATATGGGGCTGAGCCGCCCCATGCAAACCCCACATCCGCCCCATAGATCCCAATGTCTCCGCCCCATAGATCCCAACAGTGTGGGGTTGAGCTGCCCCATGAAAACCCCATATTCGCCCCATAGGTCCCAACAATGTAGGGCTGAGCTGCCCCATGCAAACCCCACATCTGTCCCATAGATCCCAGTGTCCCCTCCCCATAGATCCCAATGATGTGGGGCTGAGCTGCCCTATGTGAACCCCATCTTCACCCCATAGATCCCAATGTCCCCGCCCCACAGATCCCAATGATGTGGGGCTGAGCTGCCCCGTGCAAACCCCACATCCGCCCCATAGATCCCGGGTTCCTGGGGTGCAGTTCCGGTTCTGTGGGTTTTGGGGTCGCGGTTTCGGGGCCACATTTGGCAGCTGTGGTTTCAAAGGGGAAATGCGTGCCGTGCCAAAACTCCCACGTGGGGGGCAGCTGTGGGGCGGCGGTCGCGTGGGGAACCCCAAAACCGCGGGGTCGGGATCCTATGGGGGGTCCTCCAGCAAACTGCGGGGCAGCGATCCTATAGGGACCCCAAAAGTATGGCGCAGAGGTCCTACAAGGACCCAAAGCCACGTGTGGGGCGGAGGCCCCCCATCCCGGTGCCTGTGGGTATCTCCAGCCCCACAGCCGGCGGTGCTGCTTATCGGCCCCAACAGGGCGCAGGGTGTGGGGCGGCTGTGGGGCGGCTGTGGGGCGGCTATGGGGCCGGCTCTGCAGTTTTTGGGGTCGGGGGGAGCATAGCACTGGTTTGGGGTCCTCAGGGTGCAGTTTTTTGGGGTCCTCAGGGTGCAGTTTTTGGGGTCCCCAGGATGCAGTTTTTGGGGTCAGGGGGAGCATAGCACTGGTTTGGGGTCCTCAGGGTGCAGTTTTTTGGGGTCCTCAGGGTGCAATTTTTAGGGTCCCCAGGATGCAGTTTTTGGGATCCCCACGGTGCAGTTTTCTGGGGTCCCCATGATGCAGTTTTTGGGGTTGGAGGGAGCATAGAACAGGTTTGGGGTCCCCGGGGTGCAGTTTTTTGGGGTCCCCAGGATGCAGTTTTTGGGGTCCCCCGGGTGCTGTTTTTGGGGTCGGGGGGAGCATAGCACTGGTTTGGGGTCCTCAGGGTGCGGCTTATGGGGTCCTCAGGGTGCAGTTTTTGGGGTCCCCGGGGTGCAGTTTTTTGGGGTCCCCATGATGCAGTTTTTTGGGTCAGGGGGGAAGCATAGAACAGGTTTGGGGTCCCCAGGATGCAGTTTTTGGGGTCCCCCGGGTGCAGTGTTTGGGGTCAGGGGGGAGCATAGCACTGGTTTGGGGTCCCCAGGGTGCAGCTTTTGGGGTCCCCAGGGTGCAGTTTTTGGGGTCCCCAGGATGCAGTTTTTGGGGTTGGGGGCAGCATAGCACTGGTTTGGGGTCCCCAGGGTGCAGTTTTTTGGGGTCCCCGTGATGCTGTTTTTTGGGGTCCCCAGGGTGCAGTTTTTGGGGTCAGGGGGAGCAAAGCACTGGTTTGGGGTCCCCGGGGTGCAGTTTTTGGGGTCCCCGTGGTGCCCTTCAGGAATCCATATCATAGTTTTTGGGGTCCCCGTGGTGCCCTTCAGGAATCCATATCATAGTTTTTGGGGTCCACATACGGGGATCATGGGGTCAACATTTTGGGGGATCCCCGTGGTGCAGTTCCCTAAGACCCTACAGAGCACTTTTTGGGGTCCCTCGCAGCGCAGTTTTTTGGGGTTCCCCGTAGTGCCCTCCTGGGTCCTTGGTAGCACAGTTTTTGGGGTCTCCATGGGGTTCTTCTGGGGGTCCCCCATTGTGCAGGTTTTGGGGTCCCTCATAGTGCAGGTTTTGGGGTCCCCACGATGCCCTCCTGTGCCCCCCATAGTGCACTTTTTGGGGCCGCCCATAGCTCAGTTTTTGGGGTCCCCATAGGGCCCTCCTGGGGGTCCCCGCAGTGCATTTCTCAAAGACCCTACAAAGCACTTTTTGGGGTCCCCATAGCCCAGTTTTTGGGGTCCCCCATAGCGCAGTTCTGGGGGGTCCCCATGCTGCGGTTTTGGGGTCCCACGGGGGGGTTTTAGGGCCGCCCTCCCCCCAGCAGATCCCTGCTTAGCGGGGCGCTGCCTTCCTGCCCTGCGTCCCCAAACCCAATTAGGGGCCAATTAAAGCCCCATTAACGGGCAGCAGAGCTCATCGCCGGCCCTAATGAGGAAACGCCACCTCCTTCCCCCCCCCCGGAGTTAATTAGGGGGGCTGGGGGGGCAGCTTTGGGTGTGCGTGGCTGTAGGGTCGCCCCATGGACCTGTAGGGTCGCCCCATGGACCTGTAGGGTCGCCCCATGGATCTGTAGGGCTGGCGGCGCCCATGGGGGTGTGTGGGTGTGTTGTGCCCCCCCCCAAAGGGCCGTTTTGCATAGGGACGAAGTGTGGGGGGGTGGGGGCACAAAGGGCACTTTGTGTGGCACGGCACCCATCCCCCCCCCCCCCCGGGACCCACAGCCCCACCCCATAACCGCGCTATGGGGTGCTGTGCTGTTCCTGGGTTGGGGGGGCACCTCATCCTTCCCCCCCCCCCCCGGGGCTCCGTGCGCTGTGTGTGGGGACAGATATGGGGGCAGGAAATCCTGCCCCACTGGAGGCCCCAAAATGGGGATTTGTGAGCGGTCATGGGGGGGGGGGGGGCGCTTTGGGATCACTGTAGGGTTGGGATGGGGACAATGTTGGCGCCAGGTTGGGTTTGGGGTCAGGATGGGTTTGGGGTGGGGGTGGTGTTGGGGGGGGGGGTGGCAGTGGATTGGGGTGGGTTTGGGATGGGGACAGAGGTAGAATGGAGCTTTGGGATGGGGTCAGGGTGGGTTTGGGGTCAGGGTGGGTTTGGGATGGGGACAGAGGTAGAATGGAGCTTTGGGATGGAGTCAGGGTGGGTTTGGGGTCAGGGTGGGTTTGGGATGGGGGACAGCTTTGGGGTAGGGATAGTGTTGGAATGGGGATGGATTTGGGATCTGGCTGGGTTTGGGGTGGGGATAGCAGCGGGGTGGGGATGGCTTTGGGATCCGGATGGGTTTGGGGTCAGGATGGATGCATTGGAGTGGGGACGGCATTGGCATCAGGATGGGTTTGGGGTCAGGGTGGATTTGGGATTGGAGTGGATTTGGGGTCAGGATGGGTTTAGGACGGGGATGGTGTTGAAGTGGGGGCAGCGGTGGGATCAGGATGAGTTTGGGGTCGGTTTGGGGCTGGCTGTGGGATTGGGATGGGTTTGAGATGGGGACGGGGGGGAATGGGGTCGGCGTTGGGATGGGGAGCGTTGGCACCGGGATGGATTTGGGGTCAGGACGGGTTTGGAATGGGGACAGCGGTGGGATGGGGGCAGTGCTGGCATCAGGACGGCTTTGGGATGGGGACGGCTTTGGCACCGGGGTGGGTTTGGGGTCAGGATGGGTTTGGTGTGGGGACGGGGTCGGGTTTGGGATGGGGGTGGCTGGGGCAGCGGAGTTGGCACCGTGTGGCCATGGAACCCAAACGGCTTTGGGGTGGGGGCGGTGACTTTGGCAATGGGGCGGCTCTGGCACTGATGGGGCTTTGGGATGGGAATGGCTTTGGGATGGGGACGGCTTTGGCACAGATGTGACTTTGGCACAGTTTTGGGATGGGGACGGCTTTGGGATGGGGACGGCTTTGGCACAGATGTGACTTTGGCACAGTTTTGGGATGGGGGTGGCTTTGGGATGGGGACGGCTTTGGGATGGGGACAGCTTTGGCACTGCTGTGATTTTGGCACAGCTTTGGGATGGGGACGGCTTTGGCACTGCTGTGACTTTGGCACGGCTGTGGGACGGGGGCGGCCTTGGCGCTGCTGTGACTTTGGCACTGGGACGCTGTGGGCTGGGCGGCTCTGGCAGCAGAGCTGTGGGGCCGCAGTCATCGCTCAGGAACGCAGCGCGTCCCAGCCTGCCCCACTGCACGCCCCCACAAGTGCCCCCACAAGTGCCCCCATAAATGCCCCCATAACTACACAACCCCCCCCCCCCCCGCAGCTCTGCATCTCCCTGCAGCACAGCGGCCTCTCCCAGGTTCGACCCCACAGCTGCCTATGGGGCAGCATTCCTTCCCCCTTCCTTCCTTTTCCCCCTTCCTTCCTTTTCCCCCTTCCTTCCCCTTTTCCCCCTTCCTTCCCCTTTTCCCCCTTCCTTCCTTTTCTCCCTTCCTTCCTTTTCCCCCTTCCTTCCCCTTTTCCCCCTTCCTTCCTTTTCCCCCTTCCTTCCTTTTCCCCCTTCCTTCCCCTTTTCCCCCTTCCTTCCCCTTTTCCCCCTTCCTTCCCCTTTTCCCCCTTCCTTCCCCTTTTCCCCCTTCCTTCCCCTTTTCCCCCTTCCTTCCCTCCTTCCTTCCCTCCTTCCTTTTCCCCCTTTCTTCCCTCCTTCCTTTTCCCCCTTCCTTCCTTCCTTCCCCTTTTCCCCCTTCCTTCCTTCCCCTTCCCCCCTTCCCCCCCCCCAGACCCCCATGTCTGTATGGGGGGCTCCTGGGTGTCCCAGTGGCAGTGGGTGCTGTGCCCCCCCCCCCAGCACAAAGCACTCGGTGCCTCAGTGCCGTTTGTTCCCCATCCGCCCCACTCAGCCCCTCGTTGCAACATTTGGGCCGCCCCCCCCCCCCCCCAAATTGCCCCCACCCCATAGGCACCATAGGCCCCAAACAGCCCCTCATTGCCGTATTAGGGCCGGGTGCCCCCCATGCTGCCCCCCACCCCATAGACACCGTGGGCCCCATACGGCCCCTCATTGTGGTATTAGGGCTGAATGCGCCCCCTCCGCCCCCCCCCCCCCCCCCCACCCCATAGGCACCGTGGGCCCCATAGGGCCCCTCATTGCCACATTAGGGCCGGGTGCCCCCCGTGCTGCCCCCCATCTCCCCACCCCCACCCCACAGGTGCACTGGGTCTCACACAAATCCCTCATTGTGGAATTGGGGCCCCCCCCTCCCCCGCCCCACGGGCGCTATGGGTCCCACACAGCCCCTCATTGTGGTATAAGGGCGGGGTGCCCCCCCCGTGAGCCCCACCCCCACCCCACAGGTGCAGTTATGGGGCAAAGGCCGCAGCGTTCCGGGGTTGGCAGCACAGAACAGTGGGGACAAAGTCCTCCAACGGCTGTGCCCATATTGTGGATCTATGGGGCAGTGGGTCAGGCTGTGCCCATATTGTGGATCTATGGGGCAGTGGGTCAGGCTGTGCCCATGCTGTGGATCTATGGGGCTGTGGGTCAGGCTGTGCCCATATTGTGGATCTATGGGGCTGTGGGTCAGGTTGTGCCCCAGTACTGTGGATCTATGGGGCTGTGGGTCAGGCTGTGCCCATATTATGAATCTGTGGGTCAGGCTGTGGCCATACAGTGGATCTGTGGGGCTGTGGGTCTGACGTTGGCCTTGCTGTGGTCCTGTGGGGCTGTGGATCTGTGGGTCAGGCCATGGCAGTGCTGTGGGTCAGGATTTTTGTGGGTCTCAGGTCTTTGGGTGAGGATGTGCCCGTTTCGTGGCTCCGTGGCTCTGTGGGTCCGCCTGCGCCCCTGCTACAGATCTGCGTGTCCGTGTGTCGGGCTGCGTGTCCGTGTGTCGGGCCATGCCTGCTGTGTGTCTGCGGTGCTTTGCTGCAGTGTTTGCGCACTGTGGCACCGCCGACCTTCGGACTCCTCTGCCCCTGGGGCCACAACCCCGAGCCGCTCATCCACCCCACAGCGCCGTGGGGCTGCGTGTGGGGCTGGGAAAGGGGCAGCGCCGCTGTGATGGCAGCAGTGATGGCAGCAGTGATGGCAGCAGTGATGGCAGCAGTGATGGCAGCAGTGATGGCAGCAGTGGGATCGCTGCGTGGCTGCTGCACGGCGCCCGCCTCCCTCGCTCCATCCCTCCCCATCTCCATCCCTCCTTCACCTCTCCTCCTTCTGAACTCCATCCCCATCCTCATCCCATCCCATCCCCATCCCCATCCCCATCCCATCCTCATCCCCGTCCCCATCCCCATCCTATCCCACCCTATCCCATCCCATCCCCTACTCTGCTCCATCCTCATCCCCATCCCCATCCCATCCTCATCCTCATCCCATCCCATCCCCTACTCTGCTCCATCCCATCCCCATCCTCATCCCCGTCCCCATCCCACCCCCCCACCCCACCCCACCCCCAACTCTGCTCCATCCCATCCCCATCCGTACCCCTTTCCTTTCTCCCTGCTCCTCCTCTCTCCCATTTCCGTCTCAGCTTTGCTCCTTTCCCCTTCCATCTTTACTCCATCCCTCCTCCGTCCCTCCTCCGGCCCGTTTCCACCCCAGCTCCTCAAATTCTCCTTCCTTAATCCATCCCTGCTCCTCCTCTACTCCACACCTCCTCCATCCTTACTCCACCCCACCTCCTTTCCTGCTCCTACTGCGCTTCATCCCCTCCTTTCCCTTCCCCTCCCCTCCCTTCCCTTCCCCTCCCCTCCTTTCCCTTCCCCTCCCCTCCCCTCCCCCCCATCTCTCTGACTCACTCTCATTTCACTCCATTTATAATTAACTCCATTGAAGCGCCGCCCTTCAGCCTCCCCCACTGATCCCAAATGGCCCCGTTGTCCCCACTGATCCCAAATCCCGATGTCCCACTGATCCCAAACAGCCCATTGTCCCCACTGACCCCAACATCCCCACAATCCCGATGTCCCACTGATCCCAAATGGCCCCGTTGTCCCCACTGACCCCAACATCCCGATGTCCCACTGATCCCAAATGGCCCCGTTGTCCCCACGCCCCGAACGTCCCATAGACCCCGACATCCCACGGCCCCGGTGTCCCATTGGCCTCCATCTCTCACAGCCCCGATGCCCCCATGGCCCCGTTGTCCTCAACGTCTCACAGCCCCTGTGTCCCATTGACCCCAAAGTCCTACGACCCCAATGTCACATTGACCTCAATGTCTCACAGCCCCGATGTCCCACTGACCCCAAAGTCCCACGTCTTCAACATCCCATGACCCCAACGTCCCATGGCCCCATTGTTCCCATTGACCCCAACATCCCATGGCCCCATTGTTCCCATTGACCCCAACATCCCATGGCCCCATTGTTCCCATTGACCCCAACATCCCATGGCCCCATTGTTCCCATTGACCCCAACGTCCCATGGCCCCATTGTTCCCATGACCCCAACATCCCAGTGTCCCATTGACCCCAATGCCCCATTACCCTCCATCCCATGACCCCAATTCCATGGCCCGCATTTTTACATAACTGTGACCCCCACCCAAATCCCAGTGTGGATAGGGGGGCCGGGGTCAGGGAGTGGGAATAGGGATGGATCCCTGGGGTGGAGAAGGGATCTGTGAGGACGGATCCCTGGGAGAGATCCTTGGGATGTGGGGGTGGATCCTTGGGATGGAGAATGGGTCCCTGGGATGAAGGATGGATCCCCGGGACAAAGGGTGGCCTGGGACAAAGCACGGATCTCTGGGGAGGAGACCTTGGGGGGGGGGGTGAGGATGAGGGGGGTAAATCTCTGGGGTGGAGAAACGGATCCACGAGAATGGATGGAGCCGGGGGGGGGATCCCTGGGATGCAGAATGGATCGCTGGGATCCCTGGGGTGGATCTGTGGGATTCAGAGCGGCTCCGTGGTGCCGCCCCCCCCCCCCCCCCCCTTTTCCTCCACCCAGATCGCATTTTATCGGTCTTTCCGTCTGCGTCGTTTTTCCCCCTTTTCCCCCCTTTTCTCCCCTTTTCCTCCTTGTTCCCCCTTTTTTCTCCCCTTTTTCTCCTAACTTTTTTGATGGGATTCTGTGCTCTATAGGGTCTTTTCCACCCCACTCCCACTGCGATCCCATAACTTTGGGATCCATAGGGTCTGTCCCAACCCAATGATGAGATTCTGTGCTCTATAGGATCCAGCCCAGCCCAAAGATGTGCCTTTGTGCTCTATAGGGTCTGTCCCACCCCAATGATGGGATTCTGTGATCTATAGGGTCTGTCCCAGCCCAGTGATGGGATTCTATGATCTATAGGGTCCTTTCCACCCCACCCCGTCTGTGATCCCATAACTTTGGGATCCATAGGGTCCATCCCACCCCAGTGATGGGATTCTATGATCTATAGGGTCTTTTTCACCCCACCCCGTCTGCGATCCCATAACTTTGGGATCCATAGGGTCCATCCCAGCCCAATGACGCGATTCTGTGCTCTATAGGGTCTTTTCCACCCCCCCCCCGGGATCCCATAACCTCGGGACCCATCGGGCCGCTCCCGGAGCCGGGAGCCGCGTTTCCCCGCTGCCCTGCGCCGCGTTGTTGCGCCGTGAGTCATCGGCAGCAGCGCGGCGTGGGCTGAGCCCTGCGGGGCCGGGGGGAACCCGAGGGGCGGCGCTGCCCCACGGAGCTGCGGGTCTATGGGGCACGGGGGGGGGGGTGGGAGATTTTGGGGGGGGGGGACGCGACACACAAGCGGTGGGATCGGCGCTGTGGGTGCCGTGGGGGGGCGTCGGCCCCGTCCTTATTACAGAGGAGACCGAAATAGCGCGGGGGGGGGGGGGGGGCAGGGGGGGGTTGGTGGTGGAATCGGATCGGATTCCCCCCCTCTGTGTGGGGAACGGCGCTGACCTTGGGGTCGGGGGGCTGGGGGGGGGGGGGTGCCAAGGCTGTGCCATGGGGTGGGGGCGGGGAAAGGGATGGCAGTGGGGTTATGGGGCGGGGGAAGGATCGGATGTGGGGCTGGGGGGCAGGGGGGAGGATCTGCTATGGGGCTGTGTGGGGCTATGGGGGGCTGTGGGGCAGGAGGGAGAATCAGCTATGGGGCAGGGGGGACTTTGTGTGCCTACAGTCATGGGGTTATGGGGCAGGGGAAGGATCAGCCGTGGGGCTGTGGGGCAGGGAAAGGTGCGGCCATGGGGTTATGGGGCAGGGGGAAGGAACAACCATAGGGCAGGGAAAGGCACAGCCGTGGGGCTGTGGGGCAGGGAACCCTCGGCCGTGGGGCAGAGCAGTGCTATGGGGCAGAGCAGTGCTATGGGGCAGAGCAGTGCCATATCTATGGGGCTGAGCGGTGCTATGGGGCAGAGCAGCGCTATGGGGCAGAGCAGTGCTATGGGGCAGAGCAGCGCCATGTCTATGGGGAAGAGCAGTGCCATATCTATGGGGCTGAGTGGTGCTATGGGGCAGAGCAGTGCCATATCTATGGGGCTGAGCAGTGCCCTATCTATGGGTCAGAGCAGCGCCATGGGGCAGAGCAGCGCCATGGGGCAGAGCGGTGCCATGGGGCAGAGCAATGCCATGTCTATGGGGCAGAGCAGTGCTATGGGGCAGAGCAGCGCCATATCTATGGGGCAGAGCGGTGCCATGGGGCAGAGCGGCGCCATTCCTGTGGGGCGTTGGCCGGGAGGCGGAGCTCGGAGGAGGGAACGCAGCCGCGCCACCTCCGGCCGCCAGGGGGCGCTGTCGGCGTCGGCGCGGCCGCCTCTTCCGGCCCGGCGGCGCCCGCTTCCGGCCCGGCGTCGCGCGGTCACGGCCGCCCCCTCGCGGCGCCACGTGGTGCCGCGCGGCGACGCCGGCGGCGCTGATCCCGCGGCGTTGCAGGAACGCCAAGAAGGAGGCGGACCTCCTGGCGGCGCAGACCCGCCTCAAGGACCTGGAGGCGCTGCTCAACTCCAAGGAGGCCGCGCTCAGCACCGCGCTGGGCGAGAAGAGGAACCTGGAGAACGAAGTGCGCGACCTCAGGGCGCAGGTGGCCAAGGTGAGGCGCGGCTCCGAGAACGCGGGGCGCTGCGGGGCGCTATGGGGCGCGATTGGGTGCTGTGGGGCGCTGTTGGGTGCTATGGGGAGCCGTGGGGCACTGTTGGGTGCTGTGGGGCTACTGAGTGCTATGGGGCGTTATTGGGCGCTATTGGGTGCTGTTGGGTGCCATGGGGCACTGTTGGGTGCTATGGGGCGCAATTGGGTGCTATGGGGCGCTATGGGGCGCTGTTGGGTGCTATGGGGCTGTGGGGTGCAGTTGGGTGCTGTGGGGCGCTATGGGGCACTGTTGGGTGCAATGGGTCACTATAGGGCGTTATTGAGTGCTGTGGGGCGCTGTTGGGTGCTATGGGGCGCTATTGGGCACTATTAGGTGCTATGGGACACCGTGGGGCACTGTTGGGTGCTGTGGGGAGCTATGGGGCACTGTTGGGTGCTGTGGGGCTACTGAGTGCTATGGGGCGTTATTGGGTGCTGTTGGGTGCTGTTGGGTGCTATGGAGTGCTATGGGGCGCTGTTGGGTGCCATGGGGCGCAGTGGGGCACTGTTGGGTGCTATGGGGCGCTGTTGGGTGCTATGGGGCACTGTTGGGTGCTATTGGGTGCTATGGGGTGCTATGGGGTGCTGTTGGGTGCTATGGGGCGCTGTTGGGTGCTATGGGGTGCTATGGGGCACTGTTGGGCACTGTTGGGTGCTGGGG
>JARXNR010000223.1:0-33856 GCA_036346035.1 Crossoptilon crossoptilon
CCATTTCCCAGCTTCAGGAACCGTACTCAGCCGTGGGTTTCCTGGCCACCCGCCTTCCCCTGCCCACCCTGCTGGGCCTGCGGCCCCCCAGCACCCCGGCAGGTTGGACGGCGTGGGACATCTGCGAAGGTGAACGCAGACCCCTTCTCGTGTCACCCAGTCCCTCCTGTGTCACCCAGAGTTCTCTCGTGTCACCTGGGTGCCTCCTGTGTCACCCAGTCCCTCCTGTGTCACCCAGAGTTCTCTCGTGTTACCTGGGTGCTTCCTGTGTCATCTGGACCCTTCTGTGTCACCCAGAGTCCTCCCATGTCACCTGGGTGCCTCCTGTGTCATCTGGACCCTTCCTGTGTCACCCTGACTCCTTTCTGTGTCACCCAGATCCCTTCTCGTGTCATCCTGACCCCTTCCTCCTGTGTCACCCGGTTCCTCCTGTGTCACCCTGAGCCCTTCTCGTGTCACTCAGTTCCTCCTCTGTCACCCGGGCCCCTCCTGGGTCACCCAGTGCCTTACTCTGTCACCTGGTCCTCTTCCATGTCACCTGGACCCCTCTTGTGTCACCTGGACCCCTCCTGTGTCACCCAAACCCCTTCTCGTGTCACCCAGTCCCCAGCTTTGTCACCTAGTCCCATGCCACCCTGACTCCCTCGTGTGTCACCCAGTTCCTCCTGTATCGCCCTGACTCCTTCCTGTATCACCTGGATCCCTCCTGTGCCTCTCTGACTCCTTCGTGTGTCCCCCAGCCCCCTCCTGCATCACCTGGTCCCCTCCTGTGTCACCCAGACCCCTTCCAGCGTCCCCCTGACCCCTTTCTGTGTCACCTGGATTCCTCCTGTGTCTCTCTGACTCTTTCCTGTGTCACCCAGACCTCCTCCTGTGTAACCTGGATCCCTCCTGTGTCACCCTGACCCCCTTCCCGTGTCCCCCGGACCCCTTCCCGTGTCCCCCGGACCCCTTCCTATGTCCCCCAGACCCTTCCTGTTGTCACCTGTACCCCTCCTGTGTCACCCTGACCCCCTCCTGTGTCCCCCTGACCCCCTCCTGCGTCACCCCGACTCCTCCCTGTTGTCCCCCAGACCCCTTCTCGCGTCCCCCGGTCGATTTTGGGCAGAAACCGCCCCGAACGGGGCCCGGCTTTGCCCTTCACCTCCTCCCTTTGCGGCAGCGTGGGCGGAGAAGCGCGGTTACCGCACGGCCAAGGCGGCGCGGCACGACGTGTACCGGGCGGCCAACAGCATCCTGCGCATGGCGGCCGACGGGAGGCTGCTGCTCTGCCTGCGCCCACCGGGATACGGCGCCCACGCCAGTGAGTGCACTCGGTCCTCCTGTGTCACCCGGGCCCCTCCTGTGTCACCTGGGACCCTCCTGTGTCACCCAGACCTGTCCCGTGTCACCCGGACCCCCCCTGTGTCACCCAGACCTGTCCCGTGTCACCCGGACCCCCCCCTGTGTCACCTCGGACCCCTCCCGTGTCACCCGGACCCCTCCCGTGTCACCCGGGCCCCTCCTGTGTCACCCAGACCCACCCCATGTCACCCGGGCCCCTCCTGTGTCACCCAGACCCACCCCATGTCACCCGGGACCCTCCTGTGTCACCCAGACCTGTCCTGCGTCACCTGGGCCCTTCTTCTGTCACCCAGCCCCCCTCCCATGTCACCTGGACCCCTCCTGCATCGCCCTGACCCCCTCCTGCGTCACCTGGATCTCTCCTGTGACACCGAGCCCGTCCTGTGTCATCCGGACCCCTCCTCGTGTCACCCAGACCCCTTCTTGTGTCACCTGGACCCCTCCTGTGTCACCCAGTCCCCAACTTTGTCACCTACCTCCATGTCACTCTGACCCCCTCCCTTGTCACCTGGCCCTGGTGTCCCCCAATGTCCCATTGTCCCCCAATGTCCCATTGTCCCCTAATGCCCCATTGTCCCCCATTGTCCCCCTATACCCCACTGCCCCCCATTGCCCCCCTTGTCCCCCTATCTCCCATCATCCCCCACTGTCCCCCTATCCCCCATCGTCCCCCATTGTCCCCCTATGCTGTATCGTCCCCCACCGCCCCCCGTGTCCCCGCAGAGCGCTGGGAGTCGCACGCCGACACTTCGGCGCTGGCGGCGCTGCTGCGGAGCGGCCCGGACCCCCCCCCGCCCCGCCCCCCCCCCGGGGACGCCCCTTCGGGCTCGGAGGACAGCCAGGGGGAGGAGCCGGACGAGAGCCCGCCCCCCGACGGCCGCTCGGCCAATCCCTTCGCTCTGCTGGGGGAGGACGAGTGTTAGCCCCGCCCCCCCCGTCGCCGAGCGGCCAACGGGAAGCCGCGACGCGTCGCCCCCGAGCCAATTAAAGCGAGTTTATTGCCGCGCGGACGCCGTCATTGGAGGGCGCGCCGTGTCCGGGAGCCAATCGGGGCCGGGGCGGGCAGAGCAGGCGGCGGCGGCGAGCGCAGAAACCGCAGCGCTGCACCACGCGGGGTTGGCGGCTCCCTCCTATGGGGTGCGCAGCTCAGCGCGGCTCTCCGAGCTGCTGCCGCCCCACAGCTGCCCCATAGATACCCCACAGCTGCCCCATAACCGCCCCACAGCCGCCCCATAGGCACCTCATAGTTGCCCCATAGCCGCCCCATAGCTGCCCCATAACCACCCTCCACCCCATAGCCACCCCCCCACCCCATAGCCATCCCCCCTGCCCCAGAGCTGCCCCATAACCACCCCCCACCCCATAGCCATCCTCCCCCGCCCCATAACCATTCCCCACCCCATAGCTGCCCCATAGCCATCCCTCCCTGCCCCATAGCTGCCCCATAACCATTCCCCCACCCCATAACCACTCCCCCACCCCATAGCCATCCCCCATGCCCCATAGCTGCCCCATAACCACCCCCCACGCCACAGCCATCCTCCCCCGCCCCATAACCATCCCCTGCCCCATAGCCACCCCTCACCCCATAGCCATCCTCCCCTGCCCCATAGCCACCCCCCCACCCCATAGCTGCCCCATAACCACCCCCCGCCCCACAGCTGCCCCCCACCCACCACGCAGCCTCTGCTTCCCCCCAGGCAGCAGCGGGGCGCAGCAGCGCTGACACACGGAGCGCTTGATTGTAGGGTCCCTATGGGGCAGGGGGGGTTGGGGGTCAGCGGGGGGGGAATTTGGGGTCACGGGGGGGGGGGGGGTTGTGGTCACAGGGGGAGGAATTTGGGGTCACGGGGGGGGAATTTGGGGTCACTGGGGGGGTTGGGGGTCGGGGGGGGGAATTTGGGGTCACCGGGGGGGAGTTGGGGATCAGCAGGGAGGATTTGGGGGTCAGCAGGAGGGAGTTTGGGGTCAATTTGGGGGGGGGTTGGGGGTCACCGAGGGGGTTTGGGGTCACCAGAGGGGATTTAAGGGTCACCGGGGGTCACTGGAGAGGATTTAAGGGATGCTGGGGGGTTGGGGGTCACTGAGAGGATTTGGGGTCACCGGGGGGGATTTAGGGGTCAGCAGAAGGGTTTGGGGGTCACTGGGGGGATTTGGGGTCACTGGGGGGGGGTTGAGGTCACTGGGGGGGGGTCGGGGGTCAGCAGGGGAATTTGGCAGTCAGCGGGGGGAGGGTTGGGGGTCACTGGGGGTCTTCGGGTCACTGGGGGGGATTTAGGGGTCAGCGGAAGGGTTTGGGGGTCGCTGGGGGGGATTTGGGGTCACCGGGGGGGGTGGGGGACACCAGAAGGGTTTGGGGGTCACCCGGGGGATTTGGGGTCAGTTGGGGGGGACTTGGGGGTCACCGAGGGGGATTTGGAGTCACGGGGGGGGGGGGTGGGATTATCTGGAGGGGGTTTGGGAGACACCAGAAGGGTTTAGGGGTCACCTGCGGTATTTGGGGTCAATTGGGGGGGTTGGGGGTCACCGAGGGGGTTTGGGGTCAGCGGGGGGGTTTGGGGTCACCCCCGCCTCGTGCCCCCCCGACTCACATGCGCAGCACCAGGCGCCGCGCTGCGCCCCGCTGGGCGCTCAGGTAGAAGCGGGCCAGGGCCGGGCTGTGCGGCGCAACCCAGTGAGCGGCCTGGGGGGCGGGGGGGGGGTCAGCCAACGTCCTGCCCCACTGCGCGGCCCCAGCCCCATAGGGACACCCTCAGCCCCATAGCGTGGCCCACAGCCCTATAGGATCCCACCCAGCCCCATAGAAACAGCCCCAGCCCCATGGCAACATCCCCAGCCTCATAGAAACACCCCCAGCCCCGTAGTGGGTCCTACAGCCCCATAGGAACACCTCCAGCCCCATAGCGGGTCCTACAGCCCCATAGGAACACCCCCAGCCCCATAGGGGGTCCCACAGCCCCATAGGAACACCCCCAGTCCCACAGCGGGGCCCACAGCCCCATAGGAACATCCCTAGCCCCATAGCGGGACCACCAGCCCCACAGCAACACCCGCAGCCCCATAGCTGGTTCTCCAGCCCTATAGGAACAACCCCAGTCCCATAGTGGGCACTGCAGCCCCATAGCAACACCCCCAGCCCCATAGGGGGTCCCACAGCCCCTTAGTGGGACCCCCAGCACCATAGGAACCACTTCTGTCCCATAGGATCCCCCCCATAAACCCCATCTGCCCCATAGAACCCCCCCACCATAAACCCCTTCTGCCCCATAGGACCCCCATAGGACCCCCCCCCTCCAATAAACCCCATCACCCCCATAGAATCTCCCCATAAGACCCCCATAGGACCCCCCCCCATAGGCCCACCTCCCCATAAACCCCATCTGCCCCATAGAACCCCCCATAGGACCCCCCCACAGGACCCCCCATAAACCCCATCTGCCCCATCGGACCCGCCCCCATAGGACCCCCCCCACAGGACCCCCCCATAAACCCCATCTGCCCCCCCCCGCCTCCCCGTGCCTGGAACAGGAAGCTGAGCCGCTGCAGCGCCTCCCGGTCCCGCACGGCCGCCATCGCTCCGCTCTCCGCTCCCCATTGGCCGAGCCGCCCGCGGAGAGGGGCGGGGCCGCCGCTTCCCATTGGTCGGCTTCGGGGGGGAAGGGGCGGGGTTTCGTCTAGAGGGCGTGGCGCGCCGTGATGACGTCGCTTCCGGCGGCGTTCCGACGTCACTTCCGGCGGCCGAGCTGCGTGGCGGTGAGTGGAGTTGGGTGCGGGACCTGTAGATACCCTATAGGTACCCTATAGGTACCCCGTGCGGGCCCTATCCGCGCCCTATAGGTGCCCTACGGATGCCCTACGGGTGCTGTATAGGCGCCCTATAGCTGCCCTATAGACACCCTATAGACGCCCTATAGGAGCCTTACAGGTGACCTATAGAAACCCTATAGATGCCCTACGGATGCCTTATAGATGCCCTATAGGTGCCGTACAGACACTCTATAGACGTGCTATAGGAGCCTTACAGGTGCCCTATAGAAACCCTGTAGATGCCCTACGGATGCCTTATAGATGCCCTATAGGTGCCGTATAGACACTCTATAGACATCCTATAGGAGCCTTACAGGTGCCCTATAGAAAGCCTATAGATGCCCTATAGGTGCCGTACAGACACTCTATAGACGTGCTATAGGAGCCTTACAGGTGCTCTATAGATGCCTTATGGATGCCCCATAGGCGTCTTGCAGATGCCCTATAGATGCCCTATAGACGTTCTATAGATGCTCTATAGAAGCCTTACAGGGGCCCTATGGAAGCCCTGTTACGCCTATAAGCCCTAACGTCACGGTTTTGTTTTTTTTTTTTAATTCGATTTTCGATATTCCACATCAAAACATGGCGTACCGGAAGCGTGAATGGGGATCCTTGGGGGTTGGAATGGGGCTGGGTGGGGTCCTTCAAGCGTTAATGCTCTCATTCTACGTACCTGTCCCTATACGTTACGGAAGTCGTGGGATCTGACCCTTCCGGGGGGGGGGGGGGAAGGGCAGGGGTCTACTGCCCCCCTGTCACGGGCGTGAATCGATCTGCTTAATTCCGTGACAGATTTTGGTGGAGGATGCGGGCAGAGCTGCCTTTTTTTTTGTGTGTGTGTTTTTGGCTCTTAGAACGAATCTCGCTCTCTGCCCTTAGGGAGCTTCGTTAGGGAGCTTCGTTAGGGAGCTTCGTTAGGGAGCTTCGTTAGGGAGCTTCGTTAGGGAGCTTCGTTAGGGAGCTTCGTTAGGGAGCTTTGTTAGGGAGCTTTGTTAGGGAGCTTCGTTAGGGAGCTTCGTTAGGGAGCGTTATCAGTAGTTCAGGTTTTTGTGCTGGGAAACTTGGCCTTGAAAGACCAGGCGTACCGCCAGCATTCTGGGGTATTTGTAAACTTTGAGCGCTGCTTAGTCTGGCAGTGCCTTTTTTCTTCCCTCACCTCCCCCCCCTCGTTAGTTTCAACTCATTAACCCTTTTTGAGCAGGAACCAGCGATGAACCCGCTCTCTTTCGTGGGAGCGCTGAGTAAGGGATTAAAAGCTACGGTGTAACTCACGACCCATCATCAATGCCACGATTATTCGTTGTGGAATTGCGCTCATATATAACCAAACGAGGGCGCTGACGGAGGCGGCTGCATGGTGCCTGCATCGGTACCTAAATGCAATGTTTAGTGTCAATTTTGACGCTTGCATCCCGGATGGAATGGCTGATTTCGCGAGCAGCTGCATCCCAAACGGAAGGGCTGATTTTACAGCCCACACGGCGTTCAAACCAGCTTCCAGGTTTTCCTTTCGGTTTGTCGGACGTTTTTGCAGTGCTGAGTTAATTTTCGTGCTTGTGGGCACAACGGTCCTTTTCACGTCAGTCTTCCTGAACGTATTTCTATACGGGACTATAAGGGCTATAATTAAGCAGAAGGAGCCTCTTCCAGAACCAAAACCGTGACCTACGGATGCCCTATAGACACCCTATGGCTGCCTTGCAGGCACCCTATAGACGCCCTGTAGAAGCCTTGTAGGGGCTGTATGGAAGCCCTATAGATGCCCTATGGCTCCCCAATAGACATTGTATGTATGGCCTATAGATGCCTGATAGGAGCTTTACAGGCGTCCTATTGAAGCTCTATAGATGCCCTATGGATGCCCTATAGACATTGTATGTATGGCCTATGGACGCCCGATAGGAGCTTTACAGGTGTCCTATTGAAGCCCTATAGATGCCCTATGGATGCCCAATAGACATTGTATGTATGGCCTATAGATGCCTGATAGGAGCTTTACAGGCGTCCTATTGAAGCTCTATAGATGCCTTATGGATGCCCTATAGACATTGTATGTATGGCCTATAGATGCCCGATAGGAGCTTCACAGGTGTCCTATTGAAGCTCTATAGATGCCTTATGGATGCCCTATAGACATTGTATGTATGGCCTATAGGTGCCCGATAGGAGCTTTACAGGTGTCCTATTGAAGCTCTATAGATGCCTTATGGATGCCCTATAAGCGCCCTATGGATGCCCTGTAGACACCCTATAGATGCTCTATAGAAGCTTTCCGGGTTCGTTATGGAAGCTCTATAGATGCCCTGTAGATACCCTATAGGTACCCCATAGGTATTCTATAGGGAGCCTGTGGGTGCCCTATCCTAGCTCTATAGGTGCCCTATAGGCGCCCTATGGATGCTTTACAGACAGCCTATAGCTGCCTTGCAGACACCCTATAAACGTCCTATAGAAGCCTTGCAGGAGCCCTATAGGCACCCTATAGATGCCCTACGGATGCCCTATAGACGCCCTATAGTAGCGTTATAGGTGTCCTATAGATGCCCTATAGGCACCCTATAGACACTCCATAGAAGCCTTGCAGGGGCCCTATAGAAGTCCTATAGACACCCTATAGCTGCCTTGCAGGCACCCTGGAGATGCCCTATAGAAGCCTTACAAGTGCCCTATAGAAGCTCAATTGATGCCCTATGGATGCCCTATGGCCACACTATAGATGTACTATGAAAGCTTTACAGGCGCCCTATAGGCACCCTATAGATGCTTCCTATTGATGCCATATAAACGTTCTATAGATACCGCATGGAAGTCCTATAGATGCCCTACAGTGTCACTAAAAATATAGGTGCACCATAGACACCCTACAGGCACCCTATGGAAGCCCTATAGATGCCTTATAGATGGTTTATAGGTGCCCTATAGATGCTCTAAGGAGGTCCTATAGGTGCCATAGGGATGCTGTATAGGGACCTTATAGAAATTGTAAGGATGCCCTGCAGACATCCTATGGATGTTTTACAGATGCTCTACAGCCGCCCTATAGGCACCGTGTAGGAACTTTATGGATGCCTTATAGAAGCCCTATAGATGCCCTATGGATGCCCTAGAGACGCCCTATAGATGCCTTATAAGCGTTGTATGGACACCACTTAGACATCCTATAGCAGCTCTATAGTTGCCCTATAGAAGTCCTATAGGCACCCTATAGCTGCCCTATAGGCATCTTGTAGACGCTCTAGAGATGCCCTATAGAAGCCTTATGGACGCCCTATAGCTGCCCTGCAGACACCCAAAATCCTCCCCAAAATGCCCCCAAATCCCCCCAGACCCCCCCCACAACCCCCCCATTTCCATCCCCCAACTGACACCCTTTTCTCCCCCAAATCCCCCCCAGACCCCCCAATACCCCCCATTTCCATCCCCATACTGACGCCCTTTTCTCCCCCAAATCCCCCTCCAATCCCTCAATCCCCCCCAAATCCCCCGAGACCCCCAATACCCCCCATTTCCATCCCCATACTGACTCCCTTTTCTCCCCCAAATCTCCCCCAAATCCCCCTCCAATCCCCCCCAAATCCCCCCCAGACCCCCCATACCCCCAATTTCCATCCCCATACTGACACCTTTATCTCCCCACATCCCAGCTCCCCCCCCATTTCCATCCCCATACTGACGCCCTTTTCTCCCCCAAATCCCCCTCCAATCCCCCCCAAATCCCCCAGACCCCCAATACCCCCCATTTCCATCCCCATACTGACGCCCTTTTCTCCCCCTTTTCTCCCCCTTTTCTCCCCCAAATCCCCCTCCAATCCCCCCCAAATCCCCCAGACCCCCAATACCCCCCAATTTCCATCCCCATACTGACGCCCTTTATCTCCCCGCATCCCAGCTTCCCCCCCCCCTCCCCCAAATCCCCCCGCATCGGAGCCATGTCGGACTCGGACCCTCTGGAGACGCTGCGGGTGGAGGCCAGCTGCTCGGTGTGCCTGGAGTTCCTGCAGGACCCGGTGCTGATCGAATGCGGCCACAACTTCTGCCGCCGCTGCATCACCCGCTGGTGGGCCGGGCTGGAGGGCGCCTTCCCCTGCCCCGTGTGCAGGAAAAGCTCCCGGCGCCGCCGCCTCCGACCCAACCGGCAGCTGGGCAACATGGTGGAAGCCGCCCGGCAGCTGAGGGCGGCGAAGAGGAGAGCGCCGGGATGCGCAGACGTTGGGGCTGGGGGTGGGGGTGGCGGTGGGGGGGGGTCCGGGTTTTTGGGGGAGGGGGAGGGGGAGGAAGAGGACGGGAGGTGCGAGGAGCACGGCGGGCGGCTCAGGAGGTTTTGCAGCCGGGAGATGAAGGCGGTGTGCGCGGCCTGCGAGGTGCGCTGCGCCGCTGCGGAGCATCGCGTGCGCGGGGTGCAGGAGGCGGCCCACGAGTGCAAGGTGCGCGGGGCGGGGGGGGTATGGGGGGTATCGGGGGTACGGGGGGGTATAGGGTGGGATAGGGGGATAGGGGGTTGGATATGGGGGGTGCAGGGGGTATAGGGTGGGATATGGGGGTATGGGGTGGGATATGGGGGATGGGGGGTGTGGGTAATGGGGGATATGGGGGGTATAGGGTGGGATATGGGGGGTGTGGGGTGGGATATGGGGTGTGTGGGGGGAGATACGGGGGGTATGGGGTGGGATATGGGGGGTACAGGGGGTGTAGGGTGGGATATGGGGGGTGTGGGGGGAGTTATGGGGTGTGTGGAGGGAGATACGGGGGGTGTGGGGTGGGATATGGGGGGTGTGGGGGGTATAGGGTGGGATATGGGGGGTGTGGGGGGAGTTGTGGGGTGTGTGGGGGGAGATACGGGGGGTATGGGGTGGGATATGGGGGGTGCAGGGGGTGTAGGGTGGGATATGGGGGGTGTGGGGGGAGTTATGGGGTGTGTGGGGGGAGATATGGGGGGTATGGGGTGGGATATGGGGGATATGGGGGGTATAGGGTGGGATATGGGGGGTGTGGGGTGGGATATGGGGAGGGATTTCGGAGATAGGGGGTGTGGAGGGCGATATGGGGCGGATGTAGGTGGGGGGATATGGGGCGGGCTGTGGGATGTGGGGGGATATGGGGCGGGCTGCGGGGTGGGCTGTGTGCTGAGGTGCAGCCGTGCCCCCCGCTGCCCCCAGGAGCGGCTGCAGCGCTGCCTGGAGCCCTTGGAGCAGCGGCTGCTCGTCCTGCGCCGCTGCCGGGCTCAGGAGGAGAAGAAAGCCGCCGAGCTGAAGGTGAGGGCGCTGCTTGCCTCACTTCCCCCTCACTTCCGCCCCATTTCCGCCTCACTTCCTGCCTCACTTCCCCCTCACTTCTGCCCCATTTCCGCCTCACTTCCTGCCTCACTTCCCTCTCATTTCTGCCCCGTTTCCGCCTCACTTCCTCCTCACTTCTGCCCCAATTCCGCCTCACTTCCTGCCACACTTCCCCCTCACTTCCGCCTCACTTCCTGCCTCATTTCTGCCCCAATTCTGCCTCACTTCCTGCCTCACTTCCTCCTCACTTCTGCCCCAATTCCACCTCACTTCCTGCCACACTTCCCCCTCATTTCCGCCTCACTTCCTGCCTCACTTCCGCCCCAATTCTGCCTCACTTCCTGCCTCACTTCCCCCTCACTTCTGCCCCAATTCCACCTCACTTCCTGCCACACTTCCCCCTCATTTCCGCCTCACTTCCTGCCTCACTTCCGCCCCAATTCTGCCTCACTTCCTGCCTCACTTCCCCCTCACTTCTGCCCCAATTCCACCTCACTTCCTGCCACACTTCCCCCTCACTTCCCCCTCACTTCCACCCCATTTCCACCTCACTTCCTGCCTCACTTCCTTTCCATTTCCACCTCACTTCCGCTTCACTTCCTGCCTCATTTCCACCTCACTTCCGTCCCATTTCCGCCTCACTTCCTCCCCACTTCCGCCCCATTTCCGCCTCATTAACCCTTTTCTTCCCACAGCGCTCAGTGCCTGCTCACACCGTTAACCCTTTCCTCCCCTCATTAACCCTTTCCTTCCCCGTTAACCCTTTCCTCCCCTTGCTAACCTTTGCTTCGCCCTGTTAACCCGTTCCTTCCTGCGTTAACCCTTTCCTTCCTCATTAACCCTTTCCTCCCCCATTAACCCTTTCCTTTCTCCATTAACCGTTTCCTCCCTGCAGCGCTCAGTGCCTGCTCACCTCATTAACCCTTTGCTCCCCTTCTTAGCCCTTTTCTCCCCCCCATTAACCTTTTCCTCCCCCATTAACCTTTTTCTTCCCCCATTAAGCCTTTTCGCCCCTCGTTAACCCTTTCCTTCCCCCATTAACCCTTTCCTCCCCGCGGTAGCTCTTTCTCCCCCCGTTAACCCTTTCCTCCCCACAGTGCTCAGTGCCTGCTCACCCCTCACCCCTATTAACCCTGTCCTCCCCGCAGTGCTCAGTGCCTGCTCACCCCCTCATTAACCCTTTCCTCCCCCCGTTAGCCCTTTCCTCCTCCCATTCGCCCTTTCTCCCCGTTAACCCTTTCCTCCCCGCAGCGCTCAGTGTCCGCTCACCCCCCACCCCCTGTTAACCCTTTCCTGCCCTCAGTGCTCGGTGCCCGCTCCCCCCCCCCACCCCCCGTTAACCCTTTCCTCTCCGCAGCGCTCAGTGCCTGCTCCCCCCCCATTAACCCTTTCCTCCCTGCAGCGCTCAGTGCCCGCTCCCCCCCCACCCCCCGTTAACCCTTTCCTGCCCTCCGCGGTCAGTGCCCGCTCACCCCCCACCCCCCGTTAACCCTTTCCTGCCCTCAGCGCTCAGTGCCCGCTCCCCCCCCCCACCCCCCATTAACCCTTTCCTCCCCGCAGTGCTCAGTGCCCGCCCCCCCCACCCCACCCCCCGTTAACCCTTTCCTGCCCTCAGCGCTCGGTGTCCTTGCACCGCCGGCGGATCAGCTCAGAGTTCGAGGAGCTGCACCGGCTGCTGGAGGAGGAGGAGCAGGAGCTGCAGCGGCGGCTGGACGAGGAGGAGCGCGAGATCCTGCAGCGCCTGCGGGCCAACATGGAGCTGCTGCAGCAGCAGAGGGCGGAGCTGCAGGAGCTGCTGGCTGCCGCCGAGGAGAAGTGCATGCAGGGGGGGCTGCAGCTGCTGCAGGTGGGGGGGGGGGGTGGGTGGGATGGGGTGGATGGGATGGGATGGGATGGGTGGGGTTGGGATGGATGGGGTGGGGTGGATGGATGGGATGGGTGGGGTGGGATGGATGGGGTGGGGTGGGGTGGGATCAGATGGATGGCACAGGATGGGGTGGGATGGGGTGGGGTGGGGTGGGATGGGGTCAGATGGATGGCATGGGGTGGATGGGATGGGGTGGGATGGGTGGGAGGGCGGAAATGGGAGGGGGTGGGGTGGGGTGGGGTGGGGTGGGCTGGGGTGACATGGATGGCAGGGCGTGCATGGGATGGGATGGGGATGGGATGGGGTGGGGTGGGGTCAGATGGATGGCATGGGGTGGATGGGATGGGGTGGGGTGGGGTGGATGGGATGGGATGGGATGGGGTGGGGTGGGGTGGGATGGAGTCAGATGGATGGCATGGGGTGGATGGGATGGGATGGGATGGATGGGATGGAGGAAATGGGATGGGGTGGGGTGGGGTGGGGTGGGGTGGGGTCAGGTGGATGGCACAGGATGGGGTGGGATGGGATGGGGTGGGGTGGATGGATGGGATGGGAGGGGATGCGGTGGGGTGGGGTGGGATGGGATGGGATGGGATGGGATGGGATGGGATGGATGGTGTAGGATGGGATGGGGTGGATGGGATGGGAGGGGATGGGATGGAGTGGGGTGGATGGGGTGGGGTGGGGTGGGATCAGATGGATGGCACAGGGTGGGGTGGGATGGGATGGGGTGGCGTGGATGGGATGGGATGGATGGGATGGGATGGATGGGATGCGGTGGGGTGGAAGCGGATGGGATGGGATGGATGGGGTGGGATAGGATGGGGTGGATGGGATGGGATGGGGTGGGGTGGATGGGGAGGGTTGGGGTGGGGAGGGGTGGGGTGGGATGGGATGGGGTGGGATGGGATGGATGGGATGGGATGGAGATGGGGTAGGGTGGAGGGGTTGGGATGGGAGGGGATGGGATGGGATGGGGTGGGGTGGGGTGGGGTGGGGTGGTTGAAATGGGATGGATGGGGTGGGATGGGGTGGATGGAATAGGATGGATGGGGTGCGGTGGGGTGGAGGGTGGGAAGTGCTGTTGGGGTCATTGTAGGATTTGGGGTCGTTGTTAGGTTTGGGATCGTTGGGCTGTGATCACTGTGGGGTTTGGGGACAGTGTTGGCTCGGGGATTATTCTCGGTTTTAGGATCATTGGTTTGGGGTCAGTGTTGTGTTTGGGGTCGTTGGATTGGGATCATTGTTGGCTTTGGGGTCACTGTAAGGTTTGGGGTTGTTGTTGGGTTTGGGGTCAGCACTGCTTTAGGGTCACTGCAGTTTTGGGGTCACTGCTTTGGGATCAGTGCAGTTTTAGGGTTACTGTTGTTTTGGGGTCACTGTTGGTTTTGGGGTCACTGTAGGTTTGGGCTCACTGCAGTTTTGGGGTTACTGTTGGCTTGGGGTCACTGTTGGTTTTGGGGTCACTTGGTTTTGGGGTCACTGCGGTTTTGGGGTCGCTGTTGGTTTTGGGGTCACTGTTGGTTTTGGGGTCACTGCGGTTTTGGGGTCGCTGTTGGTTTTGGGATCACTGCGGTTTTGGGGTCAGTGCTGGTTTGGAGTCACTGCTGGTTTGGGGTCACTGTTGGTTTTGGGGTCACCGTAGATTTGGGGTCACTGCAGGTTTGGGGTCACTGCAGTTTTGGGGTCACTGGTTTTGAGGTCACTGCGGTTTTGGGGTCGCTGCGGTTTGCGATCACTGCAGTTTGTGCCCCCCCTCACCCCCCATTTCCCCCCCCAGGACATCCCCACTCTGCTCTCCAGGTGAGCCCCCCCCCCTCCCCGGGACCCCAAATCCCCCCAGCGCCGTGGGATTTGTTGGGGGGGGGGGTTATGGGGTCGGCGGATCACGTGACCCCCCGTGCCCCCCCCCCCGTGCCCCCCCAGGTGCGAGGAGGAGGCGGCGCAGTCGGAGCCCCCCCCCTCCGTCCCCATTGAGCTGCAGAGGAATTTCTGCAGCTTCCCGCGCCAGTACTTCACCCTGCGCAAGATGGCCAGGAGGCTGCTGGGTGAGCGCCCCATAGCCGCCCCATAGCTGCCCCATAGCTGCCCCATAGCTGCCCCATAGCCGCCCCATAGATGTCCTATAGCCGCCCCATAGCCGCCCCATAGATGTCCTATAGATATCCCATAGTGGCCCCATAGATGTCCTATAGCCGCCCCATAGCTGCCCCATAGCCACCCTAGTGTCCTATAGCTGCCCCATAGCCGCCCCATAGCGGCCCCATAGCAGTGCCATAGTGGCCCCATAGCCGCCCCATAGAAACCCCATAGCCGCCCCATAGGCGCCCCATAGATGCCCCGTAACTGCCCCATAACTGCCCCATAGCCGCCCCACAGCCACCCCATAGCCGCCCCATAGATACCTCATAGATACCCCATAGCCGCCCCATAGCCGCCCCATAGATACCCCGTAACTGCCCCATAGCTGCCCCATAGCCGCCCCATAGCCGCCCCATAGCTGCCCCATAGATACCCCATAACTGCCCCATAGATACCCCATAAATACCCCATAGCTGCCCCATAGCTGCCTGATAGCCGCCCCATAGATACCCCATAGCTGCCCCATAGCCGCCCCATAGATACCCCATAGCCGCCCCATAGCCGCCCCATAGATACCCCATAGCTGCCCCATAGCTGCCCCATAGATACCCCATAGCCACCCCATAGCTGCCCCATAGATACCCCATAACCGCCCCATAGCCGCCCCATAGATACCCCATAACCGCCCCATAGCCGCCCCATAGCCGCCCCATAGATCCCCCCCACCCCCCAACCCCGCTGTCCCCCCCCCAGATGACGTCACTCTGGACCCGGACACCGCGCACCCCAACCTCCTTTTATCCCCCGACCGGAAGAGCGTCCGTTTCATCGAGAGCCGCCAGCGCCACCTGGCGGCCAGCAGCCGCCGCTTCACCGCCTACCCGTGCGTGCTGGGCTCCAGGGGCTTCACGTCGGGCCGCCACTACTGGGAGGTGGAGGTGGGCCACAAAACCCACTGGGCGCTGGGGGTCTGCGGGGACTCGGTGTGTCGCAGCGGGGAGCCGGCGGCGCTGCCCCAGAGCGGATTTTGGAGGGTCAGGCTCTGGAACGGGGATCGCTACGCCGCCACCACCGCCCCCTTCACCCCCCTCAGCCCCAGGGTGAAGCCCACCAGGGTGGGGGTCTTCGTGGACTACGAGGCGGGGGAGGTTTCCTTCTACAACGTCACCGACCGCTCGCACCTCTACACCTTCACCGACACCTTCACCGAGAAAATATGGCCGCTCTTCTACCCCGGCATCCGCGCCGGGCGCCGCAACGCCGCCCCGCTCAGCATCTGCGAGCCCACCGACTGGGACTGAGCTGCGGGGCTGCGGGGAGCCGGCTGGGATCCCGTTGGGGTGGGGGGTCGGCAGCTGGGGGGCCGTGGGGGTTGGGGGCTCCGTCAGCCCGACATGGGACCCCGTTGGGGTTGGGGTCTCCATCAATCCAACATGAGACCCTGTTGGGGTTGGGGTCTCCATCAACCCAACAAGGGACCCCGTTAGGGTTGAGACTCCATCAACCCAACATGGGACCCCATTGGGGTTGGGGTCTCCATCAATCCAACATGAGACCCTGTTGGGGTTGGGGTCTCCGTCAAGCCAACGTGGGACCCCATTGGGGTTCGGGTCTCATGAGCTGGGAGGCCCATTGAAGCTGGGGTCTCCATCAACCCAACACGGGACCCCATTGGGGTCTCATTAGCTGGGGACCCTATTGAGGTTGGGGTCTCCATCAACCCAACATGAGACCCCATTGGGGTTGGAGTCTCTGTCAAACCAACACAGGACTCCCATTGGGGTTGGGGTCTCCGTCAACCCAACACCCCATTGGGTTGGGGTCTCATGAGCTCTGGGTCCCATTGGGGTTGGGGTCTCCATCAACCCCACACAGGACCCCCTTGGAATTGGGGTCTCCTTAGTTGGGGATCCCATTGGGGTTGGGGTCTCTTGAACACAGAACCCTGTTGGGGTTGGGGTCTCCGTCAAACCAACACGGGACCCCATTGGGGTTGGGGTCTCCGTCAACCCAACATGGGACCCCGTTGGGGTTGGGGTCTCCGTCAACCCAACATGGGACCCCATTGGGGTTGGGGTCTCATGAGCTGGGGGGCCCGTTGGGGTTGGGGTCTCTGTCAAACCAACACGGGACCCCATTGGGGTTGGGGTCTCCATGAATCCAACACGGGACCCCATTGGGGTTGGGGTCTCCATTAAATCAAACATGGGGGAACCCCGTTGGGGGGGGTCTCCTCCATCAATACCAACAAGGGACCCATTGGGGTGGAGTCTCTGTCAAACATCAATCAAACACTGAGACCTGTTGGGGTTGGGGTCTCCGTTCAAGCCAAATTGGGGTTGAGGGGGGGTCTCCATTCAACCCAACACAACCCATTGGGTTGGGGACACCCTGGGGTCTCATCAACCCAACACGGACCCCTGGGGGGCGGTCCTCCATTGGGGTTGGGTCTCCATCAACCCAAACCCCCATGGGTTGGGGGGACCCCCTGGGGGGGGTTGGGGGGTCTCAAAACCAATGTCTCATCAAACCCCACAAAGGACCCTGGGGACTTGGGGCTAGGGGGATACCCCGTTGGGGTTGGGGGTCTGAACACAGAAACCCTGTCTCCGTCAAACCAATCAAATTGGGGTGTGGGGGTCTCCCAACCACGGGGTTGGGATACCTTGGTTCATTGGGGTTCGGGGGTCTTGGGGACCATTTTGGCTGGGGTTTTAGGGTTGGGGTCTTTTTGGGGTTGGGGTCTTTTGAGGTTGGGGTCTTTTTGGGGTTGGGGTCTTTTTGGGGTAGGGATCATTGGGACCTGAACCTGGGATCCCATTGGGGTCGGGATCTCCTGGGTCTGTGGTCTCATTGGGGTGGGGTCTCATGAGTTGGGATCCCGTTGGGTTTGGGGTCTTTTGGGGGTTGGGGTCTTTTGAGGTTGGGGTCTTTTTGGGGTTGGGGTCTTTTGGGGGTTGGGAATTTGGGACATGAATTGTGGGATCCATTGGGTGTCTCACAGGTCTTTGGGGTTGGGGTCTCCTAAGCTGGGGACCCCATTGGGGTTGGGGTCTTTTAGGGGTTGGGGTCTTTTTGGGATTGGGGTCTCTTTGGGGTTGGGGTCTTTCTGGGGTTGGGGTCTTTTGGGGGTTGGGATCATTGGGACCTGAACCTGGGATCCCATTGGGGTCGGGATCTTGCGGGTCTGTGGTCTCATTGGGGTTGGGGTCTCATGAGTTGGGGACCCCGTTGGGGTTGGGGTCTTTTAGGGGTGGGGGTCTCTTTGGGGTTGGGATCACCGGGACCTGAAACCTGGTAATCCCATTGGGGTCTCCTGACGTCTGTGGTAATCATGTGGGGTGGGGGTCATGGAGATGGGATCCCATTGGGGTGGGGGTCTCTTTGGGGTTGGGGTCTTTTTGGGGTGGGGGTCTCTTTGGGGTTGGGGTCTTTTGGGGGTTGGGGTCTCTTTTGGGGTTGGGATCATGGGGACCTGAACCTGGGATCCCTCCCCCCGACGTGTAGGTCGGTGTCATTGGGGTTGGGGTCTCATGAGTTGGGGACCCCGTTGGGGTTGAGGTCTTTTCGGGGTGGGGGTCTCTTTGGGGTTGGGGTCTCTTTGGGGTTGGGGTCTCTTTGGGGTTGGGATCACCGGGACCTGAACCTGGGATCCCATTGGGGTCGGGATCTCCCGGGTCTGGGGTCTCATTGGGGTTGGGGTCTCCATCCCCCGGTCTGGGATCCCATTGGGGTCGGGATCTCCTTCCCCTCCCCCCACCCGTGTTTGTGTCCGTCTGTCCCGAATGATGTCACCGCTGATGTCCGTCTGTCCCCACCCGTGTCCGTCCGTCCCCACTTCTGTCCCTCTGTCCCCACTCCTCTCCCCACCCCCACCCGTGAACGTGTCCGTCTGTCCCCAATGATGTCCCTCTGTCCCTCTGTCTGTCCTTCTGTCCCCATCCCCACCCCTGTTTGTGTCCGTCTGTCTCCACTGATGTCTGTCTGTCCCACGGATGTCCCTCTGGTGGCCGCCCACACCCTTGTTTATGTGTCTGTCCCAATGATAGTAATCGTGATGTCGTCTGTCCCCAACCATGTCCCGATGTCTGTCTGATGCCCTGACTGACCATCGTGCCGGCAGCCCTGCCTCCGTTCCCGGCTCCGCACGGCGGTGGCGGCGGCGGTGGAGGCGCGGATCGCAGAAAGGATGGCGGAGGTGGCGAGAGGAGGAGGAGGGAGCGCGGCGAGAGCAGAGAGGAGGAGGAACAGGGGGAGGTGATTAATTACCCTTAATTGGGGGGGTGGGGGGGAGTAATTAATGGGGGGAGCGGGGGGGATATGGGGGGGAATGGGGGGGAATGGGGGGGGGACAGGAAGGGCAGGGATGGAGGGAAAACGGAGAGGAGGAGGAACAGGGGGAGGTGATTAATTACCGTTAATTGGGGCTGGAGGGGATTAATTAATATTAATTAATAGGGAGTGGGGGGGATATGGGGGGGGGGAATGGGGGTAATAGGGGTAATAGGGGGGAATGGGAGGGAATGGGGGGGGGACAGGAAGGGCAGGGATGGAGAGAAAATGGAGAGGAGGAGGAACAGGGGGAGGTGATTAATTACCGTTAATTGGGGGGGTGGGGGGGAGAAATTAATGGGGGGAGTGGAGGGAATGGGGGGTAATGGGGGGGGATATGGGGGGTAATGGGGGGAATTAATAGAGGGGTAATTGGGGGGATATGGGGGGTAATTAATAGGGAGGTAATGGGGAGGGATATGGGGGGTAATGGGAGTAATTAATGGGGGTAATTAATAGGGGGGTAATGGGGGGGGATATGGGGTGTAATAGTAGGGGATGTGGGGGGTAATTCATGGGGTAATGGGGGGGATGTGGGGGAATAATGGGGATTAATAAGGGGGGGTATGGGGGGCTAATAGGGGGTGGTAGAGGGGGTAATTAGTAGGGGGTAATGGGGGTAATTAATAGGGGGTAATGGAGGGCAAGGGGGGGGATAATGGGGGAGTAATTAATAGAGGGGTAATGGGGGGATAATCGGGGGTAATTAATAGGGGGTAATGGGGGCAGATAATGGGGGGTAATGGGGGGAGATAATGGGGGGTAATGGGGGGGCATGGGGGAATAATGGGGGGTAATGGGGGATATGGGGGCGTGGGGGGGAATAATGGGGGATATGGGGGGGACATAGGGGGTAATAGGGGGGATATGGGGGAATTGGGGGGATATGGGGGGGAATAATGGGGTAAATGGGGGGTAATAATGGGGTTAATGGGGAGATGGGGGGTAATATGAGGGGTAGGGGGGAAATTGGGGGGGTGTGGGGGGTAAATGGGGGGGTGGGGGGGGAATAATGGGGTAAATGGGGGGGAAGGGGGGATATGGGGGGTATGGGGGGTAATAAGGGGGGATATGGGGGCGGAATAATGGGGTAAATGGGGGGGCTATGGGAGGGATATGGGGGGAAATGGGGGGGAAGGGGTAATATGGGGGGGTAGGGGGGAATATGGGGGGGCGTGGGGGGATATGGGGGTATGGGGGGGTATAGGGGGGCAATATGGGGAGACATGGGGGGATATGGGGGGGTGGGGGACATGGAGGGGACATGGGGGGATATGGGAGGGTGGGGGCCATAGGGAGGATATGGGGTGGGGACACTTTCGGGGGGGGTGGCTGCGGTGGTCGGGGGGTGACACCCATTGGGACCCCCAGCCCCTTCCCTCCCTTCCTCCCTTCTTCCTCCCCTCCCCCTCCCCAAACCCCCCCCAAACCCCATCCGTGTCCCCAAATGTCCCCAAACAACCCGAGGGACACTGTCACCCCCCCCACCTCCACCGATGGCTCTGGGTGACACCCAGTGGGTGACAAAATGACCCCCCCCTCTTCCCCCCCATGGCTCTGGGTGACACCCAGTAGTTGACAAAGTGACCTTCCCCCCCATGGCTCCAGATGACACCCAGTGGGTGACAAAGTGACCCCCCCCCGTCCCCACCATGGCTCTGGGTGACACCAGTGGGTGACAAAGTGGCCCCCCCCCACTTCCCCCCCATGGCTCCTGGGTGACACCCAGTGGGTGACAAAGTGACCCCCCCCCCCTCCCCCATGGCTCCTTGGTGACAGTGACCTCCCCCCCCCATGGCTCCAGGTGACACCCAGTGGGTGACAAGTGACCCCCCACCCCCATGGCTCCTGGGTGACAAAGTGACCCCCCCCCCCCCCCCATGGCTCTGGGTGACACCCAGTGGGTGACAAAATGACCCCCCCCCATGGCTCCTGGTGACACCCAATGGGTGACAAAGTGACCCCCCCCCCTCCCCCTCCACGACACCCAGTGGGTGACAGCAGTGACACGGCTGTGACCCCATTATGGCACCGCAGTGACCCACACGGTGACACCCATTGTGTCACCCCTCCTGTCCCTGAGGGGGGGGGGGGGGGTGACAACAGCGTCACCTCCACCCCCCCTCCCTCCCTCCCCTCCCCCCCCTCGGGCACCTTGAGTGGCTGGGTGACATTGCTGGGGACTTATTTGGTGCCACGTTGGTGGTAACGCCCTCTTGGTGACTTATTTCGTGCTACCGTGCTGGTGCCACCATGTTGGGGACTTATTTGGTGCCCCCCTGTTGGTGCCACATTGCTGGGGACTTATTTGGTGCCCCCCTGTTGGTACCGACCTGTTGGTGACTTATTTGGTGCCACATTTTTGGGGCCACATTGCTGGGGACTTATTTGATGCCCCCCTCTTGGTATCACCGTGTTGGTGACATATTTGGTGCCCCCTTATTGGTGTCACGTTCTTGGTGACTTATTTGGTGCCACCCTAATGGTGTCACATTGCTGGGGACTTATTTGGTGCCCCCCTGTTGGTACCGACCTGTTGGTGACTTATTTGGTGCCACATTTTTGGGGCCACATTGCTGGGGACTTATTTGGTGCCACATTTTTGGTGTCACGTTCTTGGTGACTTATTTGCTGCCCCCCCCCCGTTGGAGCCACATTGCTGGGGACTTATTTGGTGCCCCCCCTCTTGGTATCACCCTGTTGGTGACATATTTGGTGCCCCCTTGTTGGTGCCACCCTGTTGGTGACACATTTGGTGCCACATTTTTGGTGTCACGTTCTTGGTGACTTATTTGCTGCCCCCCCTGTTGGTGCCACGTTGCTGGGGACTTATTTGGCGCTCCTCTGTTGGTGCCACGTTCTTGGTGACTTATTTGGTGCCCCCCTGTTGGTCCCACATGGCTGGGGACTTATTTGGTGCCCCCCTGTTGGTGCCACCCTGTTGGTGACTTATTTGGTGCCCCCCTGTTGGCGCCACATTCCTGGTGACTTATTTGGTGCTGCGGTCACCGCCACATCCGCCCCATTTGGGGACGATGCAGCCGGGTGACATTCCTGGTGACATTCCTGGTGACATTCCTGGTGACATTCCTGGTGACTGACATTTCCGGTGCCATTTCCGGTGCCATTTCCGGTGGCATTTCCGGTGCCATTCCTGGGTGTGGCTCCCAGCTGTGCCATCAGCACAGGGATCCTATGGGGCGCCGCAGAGCCCTATGGGGCTGAATGGGGGCCCCCTATGGGACTGGGTTTTTTTTTTGGGGGGGGGGGGGGAAGTTCCCCCTTTGTTTTTTTTTCCCCCTCATTTTTGGTTCCCCTCCCCCCCCCGTTTTGGGTTTTTCCCCCTCATTCTGGGGTTTCTTTTCCCCATTTCCACGCTTTTTTTTTCCCCCCCCCCATCATTTTTGTGCCTTTCTCCCCCCCCCCCCATTTTGTTTTTTTTTTTCCCCCCTCCCCAAATTTTGGTGTTTCTTTTCCCCGTTTTGATGCTTTTTCACCCCATTTTTAATGTTTGTTTTCCCCCCCGACCCCCGTGGACCCCCTTGACCCTTGACCCCATCTGACCCCTTGACCCTTTCACCCCCATTGACCCCCCTTGACCCCCCTCCACCCCTTGACCTCCTTTGACCTCTGCACCCCCCGACCTCCATTGACCCCACAACCCTTTGACCCCCTTGACCCCATCTGACCTTTGACCCCCTGACCCCCACTGACCTCCTCAACCCTTGACCCCCCCCAGGTCCCCCTGACCCCTCGACTCCCATTGACCCCCCGACCCTCATTGACTCCCCCCACCCCTTGACCCCCCCAGGTCCCCCAGACCCCTTGACTCCCATTGACCCCTCACCCCCCACTGACCCCCATTGACCCCGACCCCATCTGACCTTTGACCCCCCCAGACCCCAGCATCCCCGACCTCCATTGACCCCCCAACTCCCCTTGACCCCATCTGACCTTCTGACCCCCCCCCCTCTGACCCCCAACCCCTGCAGCCCCCGGCCCCCATGGACCCCCTTGAGCCCATCTGACCCTTTGACCCCCCAGACCCCAGCACCCCCCAACCCCAAAATACCTTTTACCCCCCCGACCCCCACTGACCCCCCTTGACCCCATCTGACCTTTGACCCCCCCAACCCCAAAATACCCTTTACCCCCCCGACCCCCATTGACCCCCCCTTGACCCCATCTGACCTTCGACCCCCATTGACCCCCTCCTCCCTCCTCTCTCCCCACAGTTTAGGGGCTCAGCTCCGTGCCGACGCCGCCCCCCACTATGGAGGACCCCCAGCAGCCGCCCCCCCATCGCCCCCCCCGGGCTGAAGACCCCCCCCACAATAAACTCCATCACCCCACAGCTCTCAGTGCCACCTTTAATGCCCCATAAATTCCGGGGGGGGGGAAGAGGTGAAGAGAACCCCCCCCCCCCAAACCCCCGACCCTAAAATACCCCCCCGACCCCAAAATAACCCCCCCGACCCTAAAATACCCCCCCGACCCCAAAATAACCCCCCCGACCCTAAAATGCCCCCCCCCCCGACCCCAAAACACCCCCGGGGGGGGTGGGGGGGTGGGAATGGAGTTGTGGGGGGGTCAACCATGGATATTTGAGGTGGGGGCGACCCCATAACGAACGCATTGGGGTGGGGGGGGGGGGGTCAAGGTGACACTGAACTGAAATTGGGGTTGGGGGGGGGGGGGCAGCCCCAATTCCCCCCCAAAAAAGAAATTTGGGGTGAAAAAGGAGGATTTGGGGTTGGGGGGGGGGGCAAAACCAGAGTCAATTTGGGGCTGAGGTGGGGGGGCTGCAGTCCGACAAGGGGGGGGCAGGAGGGGGGGGTGTTAGGGGCCCGTGTGGGTTGTGGTCACACAGGTGGTCCTGTTGGGTTGAGGGTCCCGTGTTGGGTTATGGGGTCACATGTTGGGTTATGGGGTCCCGTGTTGGGTTATGGGGTCACATGTTGGGTTGTGGGGTCATATGTTGGGTTATGGGGTCCCGTGTTGGGTTATGGGGATCCCATTTGGGGTCAGGTTTTCCATTTGGGGTCACAGGTTCCATTTGGGATTTCATTGGGGCGAGACGTTCCATTTGGGATCCCATTGGGGTCAGATGATCCTTTTGGGGTCAGAGGTTCCTTTTGGGGTTCCTTTTGGGGTCAGACGTTCCAGTTGGGGTTCCATTGGGGTCAGGTGTTCCATTTGGGGTTCCTTTTGGGGTCAGAGGTTCCTTTTGGGGTCAGAGGTTCCATTTGGGGTCAGCTGCTCCACCTGGGATCCCATTTGGGGTCACAGTTCCATGTGGGGGTTGTGCCCCCGCACGCAGTGCGCGTGGCCGCAGCCTTCCTCCTCCTCCTCCTCCTCCTCCTCCTCCTCGCTCTCCGTCGAGCTTTCCCCGAAGGCGCGCGGCTTCTCGTAGATGCAGCAGCCTGAGAAAGGGGGGGGGGGGTCAGAATGGGACCCCAAAGTGACCCCAGTGTCCCCAAAGTGTCCCCAAGTGACCCCAAAGTGTCCTAAAGTGACCCCAAAGTGACCCCAGGGTCCCCAAAGTGTCCCCAAAGGACCCCAAAGTGACCCCAGTGTCCACAGTGTCTCCAAAGTGTCCCACCAAATCCCCCATAATGATTCCCCCCCCCAAAATCCCCCATAATCCCCCCCAAAACCCCCATAATGCCCCCAAAGCCCCCCAAATCCCCCATAATGCCCCCAAATCCCCCATAATGCCCCCCAAATCCCCCCCAAATCCCCCATAATGCCCCCAAATCCCCCATAATGCCCCCCAAATCCCCCATAATGCCCCCAAAGCCCTCCAAATCCCCCATAATGCCCCCCAAATCCCCCCCAAATCCCCCATAATGCCCCCAAATCCCCCATAATGCCCCCAAATAATGCCCCCCAAATCCCCCATAATGCCCCCCAAATCCCCCATAATGCCCCCCACTCACACTTGGACGACCTCCTCCCCAGCTGCTCGTTATCCACCGTGTCGGTCGTCCAGCCCACTTTTTTCTCTGGTTTCCTCTTCCGCAGCTTCAGCGTCAGACTGCGGTTCTCCTGCCAATGGGGGAGGTCTTAATTAACACCCCCTCGTCTTAATTAACCCCGCCTCCCCACCTTAATTAACCCCCACCCGCTCCAAAACGTCCCCTTAATGCCCCACAGCACTTCTCAGCATCCTCATCCCCATTTCTGCTTCCCTCTGGCATTTACCATCCTTCTCCCACCTTAATTAACACCCCTCCCATCTTAATTGGCCCCCACACTTCTTAATTACCCCCCCACACACACACTACTTAATTACCCCCCTTCCCCAAAATGGCCCCTCGATGCCCCACACTGCTCTGTCCTCATCCCCATCTCTGCCCCCCTATGGCATTTATTGCCCCTCCTCCCCCCTTAATTAACACCCCCCATCTTAATTAACGCTCATACTTCTTAATTACCCCCCCACACTTCTTAATTACCCCCCCAAATTTCTTAATTACCCCCCTTCCCCAAAATGGCCCCTCGATGCCCCACACTGCTCATCCCCATCTCTGCTCCCCTACGGCATTTATTGCCCCCCCTCCCACCTTAATTAACACCCCCCATCTTAATTGGCCCCCACACTACTTAATTACCCCCCCCCCACTTCTTAATTACCCCCCCAGCATTCTTAATTATCCCCCTTTCCCCAAAACGGCCCCTGGATGCCCCACACTGCTCCGTCCTCTAAGTCCTCTCCCACTAATTACTCCCCTCCCACTAATTACCCCCTCCCACTAATCACCTCCTTCCCACTAATTACTTCTCTCACTAATTACCCCCCCTCACAAATTACACCCTCACACTAATTACCTGTCCCACTAATTACCCCTCACACACTAATTACCTCCTCACAAATTACCCCTCTCCCACTAATTACCCCCACACTAATTACCCCACACGCACTAATTACCCCCCCGCACTAATTTACCCCCCCTGCACTAATTACCTCTCCCACTAATTACCCCCCTCACAAATTACCTCTCCCACTAATTACGCCCCCCACACTAATTTACCCCCCTGCACTAATTACCTCTCCCACTAATTACTCCCCTCCCACTAATTACCTTTCCCACTAATTACCCCCACACACACTAATTACCCCCCACACACACTAATTACCCCCCCACATTAATTACTCTCCCCGCACTAATTACCCCCCTCACACTAATTACCCCCCCTCACAAATTACCTGCCCCACTAATTACCCCCACACACACTAATTAGCCTCACACACTAATTACCCCCCTCACAAATTACCTGTCCCACTAATTACCCCCCCACACTAATTACTCCCCCGCATTAATTACCCCCACACACACTAATTACACCCCCGCACTAATTACCCCTCTCTCACTAATTACCACTCTCTCACTAATTACCCCTCTCCCACTAATGACCCCCCCGCCCTAATTACCCCCCCACACTAATTAACCCCCCCACACTGATTAACTCTCTCCCACTAATTACCCCCCCACACACTAATTGCCCCCCCCGCCCTAATTACCCCCCCACACTAATTAACCCCCCCCCACTAATGACCCCCCCGCCCCCCCCCCTTACGGGCTGCGCGCCGCCGCTCTGCGTGACGGTTTCAGTTCCGCAGGCGCCGCCGTCCGCCGCTTCCGCCATCGCCGCCCCTTCCGCCCCCCGGGGCGCCGCCCCTCGCTCGGCCGCTTCCGGTCCGCTCCGCCGCCTCCGCCCGGGACTTCCGCTCCCGGCACTTCCGGTGCGGCACTTCCGGTCGCTGCTTCTTCCGAACGCTACCCGTTCCCGACGACACTTCCGGTTTTTTGTGCTACTTCCGGTTATTCCCTTTCCGGCGAAAGCGCATCTGGATGAGACCGCCGCTTTTTCCGATTGCTGGTGGGAGCTCCTCACTGCGTCGCTTCCGGTGCCTGCGCTTCCGGTTAGGGGGCTTCTAGAAGACACTTCCGGTTTTCCCGGTAGTTGAGAGCGCGTCCAGACGTCACTTCCGGTGTGATCTCTTCACGGCCTCACTTCCGGCGTGTGTGCTCCCGGTTAGGCTCCTAGACGACGCCTCTGGCGTCTTACGGCTGATGAGAGCGCGTCCAGATGGCACTTCCGGTGTGAGCTCTTCACGGCCTCACTTCCGGTGCGTGCGCTTCCGGTTAGAGGGCCGCTAGAAGACACTTCCGGTGTTTCACGGCTGATGAGAGCGCGTCCAGAGGGCACTTCCGGTGAGAGCCCTTCTAGGTGGTACTTCCGGCGAGAGCCCTTCCGGTGTGGGGCGCTGGAGGCGTGGTGCGCATGCGCAGCAGCGGGGTTAACAAATAGAGGCGTGCGCTGGAAAATGGAGCTCCGCAGTGGGGGGGAATTTGGGCTCCGTGAGAGCGGGGGCACGAAGCGCTCCGCTGTGCTCTTGAAAAAAGATTTGGACGAGCTTACGAGAGAATTCCGGGACTTTTATGGCTCCCCCCAAGGATGGATTTTTGGGGCTCTAAGAGGAATCATCACCCCCCCCCCAAAAAAAAAAGAAAACCTTAGGATGTTTTTGATTGACCTTCTCCATCCCCCCGCTCGCCCCCCCGCCCAGTGATCTGCTAATCTCTCTGCTGAGGTTGCGGGTATTTATGGGGGATTTTGCCCCCTTCCAGGTGCGCTCTCCCCCTCTTCCCCCCTCCCGCCCCCCCCCCTAAGGATTTTCGAGTCTTTTGGGAGCGTTTTGTGCCCCCCCCCAGGGCAATTTGGAGGCTGTTTTGAGTGATTCTGAAATCTCTATGAGGGATTTTGGGAACCTCCCTCCCCACCCCCGCGTCTCGGGGACAGCAAAATTCCCGGATCACATTTTCCATGGGCACCGTTCCCGCCCGGACCCTATTTCCGGGTGACCCACCTGGGCTCGCCCCATTGAGGGGAACCCCAATTCCGGTTACCGTTTTCCCCACGGTCTAATTAAATGGCATTCATCACAACTTCCGTTCTATACCGGAAGTGGCCTATGCCGGAAGTAGCCGCTTAACTTTCAGCCTTCAATCGGACGTCTCCCTCTCCCACTTCCGGCCCTCCGCCGGATGTCGCCCCCCACTTCCGGCCCTCAACCGGAAGTCGCTCTCCCGCAGACCCCATTTCGTACCTCAGGACGGGACGGGCTCCGGGCGGCCCCCGGGGGGGGGGCGGGCAGAAAACAGCCGAATTCGGCCTCGGGGAGCGCGGGTGAGTGAATGGGGGGGGCACTGAGGGGCTGGGGGCGGCGAGGGGGGGGTCGTGGGATCATTTGGAGGTGGGGGGTGAGTTGGGGGGGGGAGAAGCGGGGATAACCGGGCCTGGGCCGGAGGTTGGGGGGGGGGTCTCGGGGGGGGGGGGGGGCAAAGGGAGCCCCCAGCCTTTAACCGGTGGCGGCTCCGAGCTGCGGGTCCGCCCCCCTCGTTGAGGGGGGGCGGCGCGGCGCGGGGTGATGACGTCACCGCGCCCGAGGCGGTAACGGATCCGCGTGGGGGGGGCAGTGATGACGTCACGCCGGTTTCTCTTCCCGCAGGTTGAGGCCGTCACGTGACCCGGGCGCTGCCACACATCCCCTTCCCCCAGTATACCCAGTTACCCCCCCCGCACCCCTCCCGTTTTTCAGTTGCCTCCCATTATAACCCCAGTCCCCCCCATCACCCCCCCCCCGCCGCCCCCCATTAACCCCATTGCTTTCAAGCCCCTCCCTTTACCCCGAGTTCCCCCCCAGCTCCCCCCCACCATCCCTCCCAGTTCGCCCCACTAACCCCCCCGGCTCCCACCCCACCTCCTTTTGCCCCCAGTTTCCCCCCAGTAACCCCTCATTGCCCCCACTTCCCACCCATTGCCCCCATTTCCCCCCCAGTGCCCCCCCATTGTCCCCACATCCCCCCCCAGCTCCCTCCTACTGCCCCCAATTCCCCCTTTATCTGCCCCCCACCGCCCCCAGCTTCTCCTTATCTGCCCCCCTGCCACCCCCAGCTCCCCCCCAATTCTCTCTCATTGCCCCCATTCCCTCCCCTTATCTGCCCCTCACCGCCCCCCAGCTCCACCCCACTTCCCCTTAGCTCCCTTCCATTGCCCCCCACTGCCCCCCATCTCCCTCCCACCAACCCCATCTGCCTCCACCTTCCCTCCAGCTCCCCCCCATTGCCCTCCAGCTCTCCCCATCTGCCCCTCAAATCCCTCCCATTGCCCCCAGCTCCCATTTACCTGCCCCCCACGACTCCTTAGCTCCCTCCCATTGCCCCCTGCTGCCCCCAGCTCCCTCCCACCATCCTAATCTCCCCCCATCTTCCCCTCAGCTCCCTCTCACTGTCCCCAGCTACCCCCCCCCCCACCCCCCCCCCCACCCTAGAAGCCCCCCAGTGTCCTCCAGCTCCCTCCCCCACCCCCATCTCCCCCCATCTCCCCCCCATCTCCCCTCCCCATTGCCCCCATCTCCCCCCATCTTCCCCCCAGCTCCCTCCCATTGCCCCCATCTCCCCCCATCTTCCCCCCAGCTCCCTCCCACTGCCCCCATCTCCCCCCATCCGCCCCTCAGCTCCCTCCCGTTGCCTCCCATTGCCCCCCACCTCCCCCCCCTTCACCCCCAGCCATGTCCTCGTGCGCCGAGGTCCTTCGTTTCCAGCTGCCGGGCCACGAGGCTGCAGCCCTTCGCAGCATGACCCGCCTGCGTGCCGAGGAGCGTTTCTGCGACGTCACCATCGTGGCCCGCAGCCTCCGCTTCCGCGGCCACCGCGTCATCCTGGCCGCCTGCTCTCCTTTCCTCCGGGATCAATTCCTGCTCAACCCAGCGGCCGAGCTGCGCGTCTCCCTGGCTCACAGCGCCCGCGTTTTGGCCGACCTCCTCCTCTCCTGTTACACCGGAGCCTTGGAGTTCGCCGGGCGAGATTTGGTCAATTATCTGACGGCTGCCAGCTACCTGCAGATGGAGCACGTGGTGGAGCGCTGCCGAGGGGCTCTGGCACGATTCATCCAACCCCCCCCGGAGCCCCCGCCGGCCCCCAAGCAAGAGGAAGACCCACCCCCCCCACCTCCCCCCCCGTCACCCCCAGCCCCCCCGAGCCCGAGGGTCATTCTTTCCCAGCTGCCGGCCACGAGCTCAGCCCTTCGCAGCATGACCCGCCTGCGTGCCGAGGATCGTTTTCCTGCACGTCCCCCTCGTGGCCCGCACTTCCGCTCCCCCACCGCTTCATCCTTGCCGCCTCCCCCCAAGCAATTCCTGCTCATCAACCCAGAAGATGAAGATGAAGAAGAGGAGGAAGAAGCAGCACCTGACGTCTGCATTGTGAAAGTGGAGCCGGGCTCGGCGCGGCGCCGGCGCCGGGAGGCAACGATGGCGGTGGTGACGGCGGGGACGGCGGCGGCGGTGGAGGAAGCGCCGCGGTTGCCTCCGCTCGGCGTGGTGAAAGCCAGGTACAGCCTGGCAGAAGATGCTGAAGGAGAAGGGGTGCTCATCTTCCCCGGGCCAGGAGGAGGAGGAGGAGGTGGGGATGACGGCGGTGCCACGCCGGGGCCGTCCTCGTGGTCGGTTGCCGTCCCGGCGCCGGCGTCGTCGGCGTCTTGCGCCCCGGCGCGCTGCGGGAAGTGCGGGGAAGGCTTCCAAGGAGTGGAGAAATTGGTGTTCCACATGAGAGCCCAACACTTCGTCTTCATGTGCCCGCGCTGCGGCAAGCAGTTCAACCACAGCAGCAACCTGAACCGGCACATGAACGTCCACCGCGGCGTCAAATCGCACGGCTGCGGCGTCTGCGGGAAGAGCTTCACCCAAAAATCCACCCTGCACGACCACATGAACCTGCACAGCGGGGAGAGGCCGTACCGCTGCTCCTACTGCGACGTGCGCTTCGCTCACAAACCCGCCATCCGCAGGCATCTGAAGGAGCAGCACGGAAAAACCACGGCTGAAAACGTGCAGGAGGCCAGCGGGGCCGAAATCAACGTGCCGGTGCGCTGAGCGCGGCTCCGGGCGCCGGATGAGGGGGTGACGCCGAGCCCCGGGCGCCCGCGGTCGTGTTTTGGACGCTGTTGCCAATGCTGAGGTTCTGTCTTTAAGGTGGGGTTGTTGGCCGGCGTGGTTGGACCATAAAAAATGCCCTCAGGGTTGTTGGCAGATGTTGAGTTTCGACGCCCCAAAACGGCGAAGTTTGGTGTTGGGCGTTGGGTTTGGCCACACGAAATGGCAAGCTTCAAGTTTGGACAGTGAGTTTGGCCACCCAAAATGGCGACATTCGACGTCGGGTGTTGGGTTTGGCCAACCAGAACGGTGAGGTTGACTTTGGGCGATGGGTTTGGCCACCCAAAATGTTGACATTCGGTGTTGGGCGTTGGGTTTGGCCAACCAGAATAGCGAGGTTCGACTTTGGATGGTGGGATTGGCCACCCAGAATGGCGAGGTTCAACTTTGGACGATGAGTTGGGTCATGAGAACATCCACGTTGACTTTGGACGTTGGGTTTGGCCACCCAAAATGGTGACATTCGGCGATGGGAGTTGGGTTTGGCCAACCAGAATGGCAAGCTTCAAGTTTGGACAATGAATTTGGCACCCGGAATGGTGACATTCAGCGTTTGGTGTTGGGTTTGGCCACCCAAAACAGTGACATTTGGCGTTGGGAGTTGGGTTTGGCCACCCAAAATGGCAAGCTTCAAGTTTGGACAATGAATTTGGCACCCAAAATGGTGACATTCGGCGTTGGGCTTTGGGTTTGGCCAACCAGAACAGTGAGGTTCAACTTCGGGCGATGGGTTTGGCCAACCAGAATGGCGACACTCGGTGTTGGATGTTGGGTTTGGCCACCCAAAATGGTGACATTTGGTGTTGGGAATTGGATTTGGCCAACCAGAACAGTGAGGTTCAACTTTGGACAGTGGGTTTGGCCAACCAGAATGGGAAAATTTGGCGTTGGATGTTTGGTTTGGGCTCCCAAAATGGTGAGATTCAACTTCGGACTATGAATTCAGTTGTGAGAACAGCAGTGTTGTCTTCAGACGTTGGGTTTGGCCATCCCAAATACCTCGGGACGATGGGTTTGGCCATAAACAATTCCTCAGGCTGTTGGCAGATGTTGAGTTTTGCCACCCAAAATGATGACATTCGGTGCTGGGCGTTGGATTGGGCCAACCAGAACGGTGAGATTCAACTTTGGATGGTGGGATTGGCCAACCAGAACGACGACGTTTGGCATTGGCTTTTTTGTTTGGCCAACTAGAGGAGCGAGGTTCATCATTAGACAATGGATTTGACCACCCAAAAAGGCGACGTTCGACGTTCATCGTTGGGTTTGGCCATCCAGAACAGCGAGGTTCAACTTTGGACGGTGGATTCGGTCATGAGAACATCAGTGTTGTATTCAGACGTTGGGTTTGGCCATAACAAATCACTCAGGCTGTTGTCAGATGTTGAGCTTGGCCACCCCAGAATGGCAAAATTTGGCATTGGACGTTGGGATTGGCCACCCAAAATGGCAGCCTTCGGCGTTCGGTGTTGGATTTGGCCACCCAGAATGGCAAAATTTGGTATTGGACGTTGGGTTTGGCCACTGAAAACGGCGACATTCAGCACTCGGTGTTGGGTTTGGTCACCCAGAATGGCGAACTTCAGTGCTGGGCGTTGAGTTTGGCCACCCAAAATGTTGACATTCGGCGTTGAGTGTTGGATTTGGTCACCCAAAATAACAAACTTCAAGTTTGGACGGTGAGTTTGGTTACCCAGAATGGCGGCATTCGGTGCTGGGCGTTGGGTTTGGCCAATCAAAACGGTGAGATTTGAATTTGGACGATGGGTTTGGCCGAGCAGAATGGCAAAATTCAGCACTGGGCGTTGGGTTTGGCCACCCAAAATGACAAACTTCAGCTTTGGATGATGGGGTTTGGTCGTGAGAACGTCGGCGTTGGGTTTGGCTGCCCCAAATCCCTCCGAGTGCCCTGAAATGTTGAGTTTCACCACCCAGAACGCCGTGGGTCAGCGTGGGACGTTGGCTTTGGCCATCAGGAAGCTGGATGATGACTTTGGCTGCCCCGCATCCATCAGGACGTTGGATTTGGCCACCCCAAATTCCACAGGGTGCCCTAAAACGTGGAGTTTCACCACCCAGAAGGCCATGGGTCAACGTTGGACGTTGGCTTTGACCATCAGAACGTTGGTGTTGTCTTTGGATGATGAATTTGGCCACCCCAAATTCAGGACAACGGCTTCGGTTGCCCCTAATCCTTCAGGACTTTGGGCTTGGTTGCCCCAAATCCCTCAGGACTTTGGGTTTGGTTGCCCCAAATCCCTCAGGACTTTGGGTTTGGTTGCCCGGAACGCCGTGGATCAACGTCAGATGTTGGGTTTGGCCATCAGGGCGTTGACGTTGTCTTTGGACGATGACTTTGGCCACCACAAAATCATCAGGACGTTGAGTTTGGCCACCCCAAATTCCTTGGGGTGCCAGCAGATGTTGAGTTTGGTCAGCCAGAACGCCGTGGGTCAACGTTGGATGTTGGCTTTGGCCATCGGAACGTCGGCTTTGTCTTTGGATGATGAATTTGGCCGCCACAAATCCCTCAGGGTGTCCTCAGATGTTGAATTTGGCCATCTGGAACACGTTGGGTCAGCACTGGACCATGGCTTTGGCCATCAGGACGCTGATGTTGTCTTTGGACAATGACTTTGGCCACCCCACCTCCCTCAGACCCCCATCAGATGTTGAGGTTGGCCACCTGGAACACGTTGGGTCAACGTTGGACGCTGGCTTTGGCCATCAGGACGTTGGATGACGATTTTGGCTGCCCCACATCCATCAGGACCATCAGTTTGGCCACCCAGAACCCTGTGGGTCAACGTTGGATGTCGCCTTTGGCCATCAGGACGTTGGATGACGATTTTGGCTGCCCCACATCCATCAGGACGTTGGGTTTGGCCACCCCAAATCCCACAGGTGCCATCGGATGTTGAGTTTCACCACCCAGAACCTCTTGGGTCAACGTTGGACGTCGGCTTCGGCCATCAGGACGTTGGATGACGATTTTGGCTGCCCCACGTCCATCAGGACCATCAGTTTGGCCACCCAGAACCCTGTGGGTCAACGTTGGACGTCGGCTTAGGCCATCAGGACGTCGGCGTTGTCTTCAGACCATGAATTTGGCCTCCCCACATCCCTGGGGCTGTTGTTGGGTGTTGA
>JARXNR010000058.1:0-47734 GCA_036346035.1 Crossoptilon crossoptilon
AGCCTATTTGGTTGAAATAAATTGGATGTAAAACTAAAGCCAATTTGGTGGGGAGAAATTGATTGTAAAGCTAAAGCCAAATTGGTTGACATAAGTTAATGCACATACTGAAGTCTGCACCACTCTCAAAATAGCCACAAAGGGGCATGAGTCTCAAACTGGCTGGGAAGGAACACAAAATCACATGAGGAGGAGTGATTGATTGGCCTGGGAGTAGAAGGGCCCTAAGGAAGAGTGTGGGTGGGTTGGATCGCTGGGCTGAGGCCAATGGGGTGAACTATAATGAGACCAAGTGCCACATTCCACACGTTGCCTGTGACGACCTTGGGCGGTGGTAGGGGCTTGTGGCAGAGTGAAAGGAAGGCTATGGGAAGGGAAGAGACCGGGGGAGATGGGTAACGGCTCAACCAAGCCAAGCTGGCGGTGACTCTGGGAGGCCTGTAAAGAGGGTGGCATCCCAGGGGGGAAGTCAACGACTGGAAGTGTCAAAGGCGTCTTCGCCTGCAATACAGAGAGACACACTTCAGAAAGAGGAACGGCGAGACACAGACGGCGCTCACCGTAAGCCCACCCCCACAAAACATGCAAGCAGAAGACCACCCCAACAAATGGCTTAAGATTAAGGTTAAGAGTATTTAACAGGGAAGAGGTAGGATTATTTTTAGTATTACACTGAAGGTTAGAGATGGGTTTAGTGCACCATTAGAGGGTAGGTTCAGGGTTAATTTGGACAGTTAGTATAGTTATCTATACAGGCACAGTTACAATTAGCACTACATTTGGGGTTCAGAGCTCATTAAGGTTGGAGTGAAGATATTAGGGTTAGGTTTATTAGGATCATGCTCAGAGTGACTGCTAGGGAAAGCCAAGGCAAAGGCAAGAGCAAAAGGCAAGGAGAACACCAAAGGAAACACTAAAACAGAGGGCAAAGGTGTAGACAGCACCCAAGGGAAGGCAACATCAAAGGCAAGGCTAAGTCATGGAGAACAACAAAGAGAAGGCCTCACCAGAGGCCGGGCCCAAAGAGAAGGCCTAAGGGAATGCAAAAACAGCACAAGACTGAAGAGAACGTTACACAGAACACCATAACAGAGGGCAAAGCCCAAAATAATGCCACAAGGAACGCCAAAATGGAGGGCAAGGCCCAAGACAATGCCACAAGGAACGCCAAAATGGAGGGCAAGGCCCAAGACAATGCCACAGGGAACGCCAAAATGGAGGGCAAGGCCCAAGACAATGCCACAGGGAACGCCAAAATGGAGGGCAAGGCCCAAGATAATGCCACAGGGAACGCCAAAATGGAGGGCAAGGCCCAAGAGAACCCTGCAGGGAACGCCAAAATGGAGGGCAAGGCCCAAGAGAACCCTGCAGGGAACGCCAAAATGGAGGGCAAGGCCCAAGAGAACCCTGCAGGGAACGCCAAAATGGAGGGCAAGGCCCAAGAGAACATTGTCACGAACGCCAAAACACTGGGCAAGGCACAAGAGAGTGCCACCACAAACACCAAAATAGAGACTAAAGAGAATATGCTGCAGGAAATAACCAGGCACAGAGGAGAGGCAAGGAAGCGCAGAAGGAAGAGAACAGACAGCCTGTAAGGCACGCTGAAGTGCAGAAATGAACTCTGGGTACCCTACCTTGTGTCTTCCTAAGTAATATATAAACACTGGTAGATGTACATTGCCCTTACCTGTTGGGCAGATAATTACCGGTCAGCAAAGTCGGCTTCCAGGGCATCCCAGGAAATGCAGATTCCTGTTCCTAGCTGCTCTCAGGAGGAGCCACAGATCTCTCCGTACAGTTTTTACGGTGCTCAGGAGCGCTGCAGCTCTCCGCTGCCACCTGTTGGACACAATACGGTAACAAAGGCACTGCCCCGCAAATGCGGGGGCTGCACCCTGTGCACATTGCTCTAATGATGACGCAAAGGAGTGTTAGGGATATAATTAATGCTATTTGTTGGCTTGAAGTCACAGTTAGTTTAACAATTCTTTTCTGCACTACAATTAGGATGAAGGTTACTTTGACAGAAAACAAGGGGTGTTATTTTTATTGCTGCATTTAGGGTTAGAGACATTTTTAGTATCAGGCTAAGGGTTAGGGTGACAGAGACACATTGCAGGTAAATGTAATTATCATTTGAGCTCCCATTAAGCTAGGGGTTCAGGTCAAGATTACAATTAACACTGCCTCCCAGCCAATCCCAGAGATCCAAAGGCAAAGGCGAGCCAAACTCCCAGGACAAGCAAAGGGAAATCCAAGGTAAAGGCAAAGCAAACAGCTAAGGCTAAGGGAAGGGCAAAAGCAAGGAAAATACGCAATGAAAAGCTATGGTGAGGGCAATGAGAGTGCAGCAGGGAAGGCCAACAGCAAAGGCTGAGAGAACACAGCAAGAAACACCAAAACAGAAGGCCAAGAGAACATGGCAAGAAATGCCTAGGCAAGAGCTAAGAGAACATGGCAAGAAATGCCAAAACAGGAGGCCAAGAGGACGTGGCAGGGAACGCCAGAACAAGCGGCCAAAGAGAACACGGCAAAGAAAGCCAATGCAGAAGGCCAAGAGAAGGTGGCTGGGTAGGCCAAAACAGGAGGCCAAGGAGAATGCCACAGGGAAGGGAACGCCAAAACAGGACGCTGAGGAGGACATCACAGGGAACGCCCAGGCAAGGGCTATGAGATGGCAGGAAATGCCGAGGACAACGGCCAAGAGAACACGGCAAGAAATGCCAAAACGGAAGGCTAAGAGAACACAGCAGTAAATGCCTAGGCAAGGGCTAAGAGAACATGGCAGGAAGTGCCAAAACAGGAAGCCAAGAGGATGTGGCAGGGAATGCCAGAACAAGTGGCCAGAGAGAACATGGCAAAGAAAGCCCATGCAGAAGGCCAAGAGAAGGTGGCTGGGTAGGCCAAAACAGGAGGCCAAGGAGAATGCCACAGGGAACGCCAAAACAGGACACCGAGGAGGACGTCACAGGGAATGCCCAGGCAATGGCTATGAGATGGCAGAATATGCTGGGGACAACAGCCAAGAGAACATGGCAAGAAACACCAAAACCAAACGCTGAAGAGAATGCAGCAAAGAAAGCCAAGTACAATGGCCAAGACAATGGGGCACAGAAAACCAAAACAGGACAGCAAGAAAATGCAGTAGAGAATGTCTAGGGTAAAGAGAAGGAGAACACTGCAGTGAAAGGCCAGAGACGAGGAGAACACAGAAAGAAAAGGACAGGCAGCCTTCTGGGCACCATAAAGTGCAATTAAGAGCTCTGGGAGCACCATGTTGTGCCATGCTATGGAATGGGTAAACACTGGTGGGTGTGCGTTGCCCTTACCTGTTGGGCAGACAATTACCAATCAGCAAAGTGAGGTTCCAGGGCATTCCAGAAAATGCAGATTTCAGTTCCTGGCTGCTCTCACAAAGAGCCACACATCTCTCTGTGCAGTCGTTACAGCACCCTGGAGCACCACAGCTCTCTGCTGCCACCTGTTGGACACAATACAGTAATGAAGGCACCGCCACACACATGTAGGGTAGCGCCTTTTCACAAACGTGCGCTGTAGTGCTCCTTTCTCAGAGCAACGTGGCTGCACTCTGTGCCTGATGCTGCTTACCGGCAGCACTGCAGCTGGGAACAACGCACAGGAAAAAGCTCAGATACCCAACACCATTTTTGCTTCCCTCTTCTCTGATAACTGCTCATTAGACACAGCCCTCACCTTTGGTTTGGTAGGTGGGGATTGAGGAAGCAATGCCAGTCCCACAGACCCCTCCCCATCCCATACTGTGATGGGACATCAGGTTCTGGACCACCTGAGGATCCAAACATCCAGGCATCCAGGAGCCTTTGGGTCCTGGTGAGATGAGTCCCAGAGTTCTGAGGAAATTCACCGCTGCAGTCACTGAGCCACTCTCAATGGTATTTGAGAAGTCAAAGCAGTCAGGTGAAGTCCCTGGTGAGTAGAAAAAAGCAACAGAACACCTGTTATTAAGGATAGGGAACTACCACCATGTCAGTCTTACCTCTGTGCTGGGAATGATCGCAGAGCAGATCCTCCTGGAAGTGACCCTAAAGCACTTGTTCCAGGGCGTCACCACCCTCTGTGTGAAAAACTTCCTCCTAATAACCAACCTAAGCCACCCCTGGCTCAGTTTAAAACCATTTCCCCTTGTCCTATCACTATCCACCCTCGTAAACAGCCATTCCCCCTCCTGCTTATGCACTCCCTTTGAGTATTAGAAGGCTGTGATGAGGTCTCTCCGGAGTCTTCTCTTCTCCAAGAGAAACAATCCCAGTTCCCTCAACCTTTCTTCATAGGAGAAAGGTGCTCCAGCCCTCTGATCATCTTAGTGCCCTCCTCTGGACCCGCTCCGAAAGCAAAAGCTCCACGTCCTTTCTGTGCTGGGGCTCCAGGCCTGGACGCAGTACTGCAGATGGGGCCTTACAAGAGCTGAGTAGAGGGGGACGATCACCTCCCTCTCCCTGCTGGCCACCCCTCTTTTAATGCAGCCCAGGATATAGTTGGCCTTCCAGGCTGCAAGCACACTCTGCTGGCTCATGTCCAGCTTCTCATCCACCAGGATCCCCAAGTCCTTCTCCGCAGGGCTGCTCTCAAGGGGTTCTATGCTCAGCTTCTACAAACATCTGGAATTGCTCCTTCATCAGTGACATCAACAGTGGGATCAAGTGCACCCTAATGACATCAAGCTGTGGGATGCAGCGACACACCAGAGGGACAAGATGCCATCCAGAGGGACCTCAACAGGCTGAGTAGGGGCATAAATCCAAGTGCAGGGTCAGCAGCTGGGATGAAGGAACACCCACCACCAAAACATGCTGGGGGATGAAAGGACTGAGTGTAGTCCTGCCCCATAAGGCCTTGGGGGTACTGATGGGTGGGAGCTGGACACAAATCAGCAATGTGCCCTTCCAGCCCAGAAAGCCAACTGTATCCTGAGCTGCATCCAAAGATGCGCAGTCAGCAGGCGAAGGGAGGCGATCCCCGCCCATCTGCTCTGCGCTGGTGAGGCCTCACCTCGAGTGCTGCATCTGGATGTGGAGTCCTCAGTGCAGGAGAAACATGGAGCTGTGGGAGCACATCCAGAGTACAGCCACAAATATGAACCGAGGGATGGAACACCTCTCTTATAAGAAGAGAGAGCTGGGCTGTTCAGCCTGGAGAAGTGAAGGCTCCAAGGTGACCTGGTAACAGCCTTTCAATGCCTTAAGGAAAGAAGAAGGGAAAATTGAGGTTAGATATACAAGAAATGTCTTCCACAGTAAGGGTGGTGAGGCAGCGGAACAGGTTGCCAGAGATGTGGTGAATGTGCTATCCCTTTTAAGGTGAAACGGGGTCAGGCTCTGAGCAACCTGCTCCAGCTGTGGATGGTCACTGTGGGGAGTTGGACCGCATCACAAACCTACCTGCACACAAGCAGAGCACCAATGTGGGGCTCATGGTGTTCATTACCTGCTGCACAGATCTCACACCGCTGATTAGAGGAGACCAGGCAACCCTTAAACCCCATTGAGCTGCAAAATGAAGTCAGAAGAGACACAGAACATAATTTAATACATGATAACGATGCACAGAATGCCCCTAAAAAACTCTGCATGGGTGCAATTAACACGTGGCACTGTGCATTACAGCCATAGAGTGGGATGATGTGGGAGCAGACAAGCCACATTTGGAGACCCAGACTGGAGATTATGAGGTGAGAAGCACTGAAGAGAAAACAACACACATAGCAGATAAAGCTGCTCTAATCCAGCTTGAGGCCCCCCAGAAAGGCAGAGCTCACAGCTCTGAAATAAAGCAGGAATTGCTCCCCCCATTCTAAGTGCTCCCCCACACCCCAAAGGAAGCAGCCTCCAGGTTCAGACGCTGCCCTTACAGCTACGAGCCCTTAAATGCAGTTAGGATCCCCCCAAAAGGGGGGATCACAGCCCTGAAATAAAAGCGGAGCCACTTACCCCATCCCAAGGACCAACGCTCACCCACACCTAAAGGAAGCGGCTTCCAGGCACAGATGGCTGCCAGCCCTCCAATGCAGTCAGGATGCCCCAAAAAAGGGAGAAATCACAGCCCTGCAATAAAAAAGGATCACCCACCCCATCCCAATGAGTCAGACTCACCCCACTCTCCACAGGAAGCACTCCCCAGTTCAGATGCTGCCCCTGCGCTTCCCAGCCCTTAAATGGGGTCAGGAAGGGGTGGAGCCCGGCTCAGCCCCACCCACAGCCGAACTGCCCCCAGCTGTGCTGGCTGGGCTGCACCCCTCCCCAGGTGCTGCATCGCAGCTTCGGGCCGTGCCCCCACAGTGCCTGTACAGCCATAGAGCAAAGATAAGGAGTAAAATGGATGCCTGCCAAGGGAGGTCTATGGCTGGATGACCTGCCACAGCCCACACACTTTGATCCCAGTCTGTCCTCGAAGCCAATTGGTGACTCTTCTAACAGATGGAGGAGCACAGATCTCAGTGCTGGCACAGCAGATGCTGAGATCTGTGTGAGCAGCAGCAAAGGCTGAAATCACTGCTGGCAATGCAGAGTGCTGTTTGCACACCCACAGCTCCCAGGGACACTCAGCTGTCAATTCACGGCCCTGCGAATGGGAGCTATTGAGTCAGGGCCTGAACCACTGATTGATCACCTGAGGCAAGGACTAAGTCAGCTGTGGGAGCACAGGTGAAGGCATTCAGCTGTGAATGGAAGGGTGGAGCCTGGCTGCAGCTCTCCTAGACCCCATTTAAGGGCTGGCTGCCACCAGGGAAGGATCTCTGCTGTGGCGCTGTGATTTTTGTTGTTGGTGTTCTGCATCAGAACATCACATAAAGTGAGTTAAAGAGTTTGAGTTCTGGTCCTTATCCTGCCTTTACGGGCAGCAGCGTTCCTGGAGAGCAGAGGAGGGAAGGCGGAGCTCCTGGCTGGACCGAAGCAGAGGTACGAGCTTCCCTGTGTAAGAACTCGTGTTTGTCGCTGTTTCCCTCTCGCTTTGTTTGATTTGGTTGGATTTAGTGTGACCTATTCTCCCAGAAATACAGGACTTAACTGAAAATATGAAAATTTCTCCCAGAAATACGTTTATCCCCTGAAATACGACTTTTTTTCTCCCAGAAATACTTGTTTTCTCATTCAAATGTGACTTTTTCTCCTCCTATAACCCCGCACAAATCCTCCAGACCCCAAAGTCCCCCTTGTCCTCCATGCCCCCCCATATACCCTCACGATTCCGCATAGATCCCCGTGACCCCTTACAGATCCTAAAGTCCTCCTTACCTTCCATGCCCCCATAAGCCACCACAATCCCCTATACAGCCCTACATCCTTTATGCCCCCCCATAAGCTCCCCCCATCCCCTACAGACTCCAGCCCACCCCTTTGTGGCCCCATTGGCACTCCACAGCACCGCCACCACCCACATCCTTTTCCGTTGTGGGGCGGAAGGAAGCGGCGGCCCCACATTGTGGCAGCAGCGCCATGGCCGGCCCTATAACCGTCCTTATGGGCGCCGTGCTCGGGGGTGAGGGGGGATCCCATATTTGGGGGTGTCCTATGGGGGTTGCTATGGGGTCAGTAGGGTGCTATGGGGTGCTCTGGCCCCACGGTGACCCCACTGTGCCCCCCCCCAAGCTCTGTTCTCTCCTATGGGAACCTTCAACATCCATCCGACCCCACAGCGGGTCCTGGAGGTCGCGGGGACCCCCAGCTTTGGTTATGGGGTGCTGACGCTGCCGGAGGGACGGTAAGGATCCACGGCCCTATGTGTGACCCCAAATTGCCGTTGGCTGTGGGACTGCCCCATATTTGGCTGTGTTCCCCTACAGGGTGGTTGTGGGGGCCCCGAATGTGGGGCGGTTGTATGGCTGCCAGGTGCAGAGTGGGGAGTGCAGGGAAGTGGAGTTATGGGGTGAGTAGGGCCGGCGTGTGGGCTGGGATTGGGGTGGGATTGGAGTTGTGGGGGGATTGGGATCAGGAATGGGATGGGGTGGGATTGGGGTGGTATTGGGATTGGGGTGGGGATTGGGATGGGATGGGGGTTGGGGTCAGGGTGGGGCTGAGATTGGGATTGAGGTTGGGATGGGAGGGTTGTGGGGTGGGATTGGGGTGGGTCATGAGGGGGTTGTGGGGTGGGACTGGGGGGAGGGGGGAGAACGACCCTGATGTGATCCACAGGGAACCACAGCGCTGCCCATATGGGAATGGCTCTGAGCCGGGATGGGAACAACACCATCGTGAGTGGGGGATGTGGGCTGGGTGGGGGGCAGGAGTGGGGCTGATATGGCGCTGAAGTCTGCCCCACAGATCATCTTTTATGGGGTCTCTATGGGGCGGCTATGGGGCATCTTTGGGGTCTCTATGAGGCGGATATGGGGCTGATGTCTGCCCCACAGATCATCTTCTGTGGATCACAGAGGAACTCTCTGGGGTTTCTACGGGGCGACTATGGGGCTGATGCTCCTATGGGTCTCTGTGGGGCAGCTCTAGGGTCTCTCTGGGGCGGCTATGGGGCAGCCCTGAGCCCTGCCCCACATCCCAGGCTTGTGGCCCCGGGCTGAGGTGGGAATGCAACCACAACATCCACGTTGGGGGGGTCTGCACCGTGCTGGACCCCAAACTGCGGCCGCTGCAGGTGTTGGAGGCTGGATATCAGGGTGAGACTGGGGGGGGTGTGGGGCTGCCCCCCAAGCTGCGGGTCCCTATGAGTCCCTATGGGTCTCTATGGGGTCCCTACGTATCCGTATGGGTCCCCATGTGTCCCCACGTCCGTACGGGGCAGGCTGCGTTCCCAGCATGGTGGACCTGGTGTTCCTGTTCGACGGCTCCAACAGTCTGAACGCAGGTGACTTCAAGACCATCCGGGATTTCATGGTGGAGGTGATGGAGCAGCTGAGCAACAGCTCCTTCAGGGTGAGCACCGGGGGGTGGGGGTGTGGGCTTCTCTGGGGTCTCTGTGGGCTTCTCTGGGGTCCCTACGGGTGCATAGGAGTCTCTATGGGTCTGTAGGTGTTTCTGTGGGGTCCCTATGGCGCCTCTATGGTGTCGGTATGGGATGTCCACACATCCGTTTGTCCATCAGATCGCAGCCGTTCAGTTCTCCGCTTTCCCTGAGCCCGTGTGTCTCTATGGGGTCTGTGTGGACAATATGGGGTCTCTATGGGGCCTCTGTGGGTCTATAGGAGTCTCTATGGGGTCACTATGGTTTCTGTGGGGTCTCTATGGGTCCCTATGGGGTATCTGTGGGGCACTACAGGACCCCCAGGGGGTCGCTGCGGTGTCAGTACGGGACGTCCGTCTGTCCGTCAGTTCGCAGCCGTGCAGTTCTCCAATTCCCCGGAGCCGGTTTTCTCACTCCGCGAATACTCGGAGCGCCCGCAGCCCCGGGAGCTGCTGCGCGACGTCCGGCAGCAGGGCGGCTTCACCGACACCTTCACGGCCATCCAATATGTCGCGTGCGTGTCACCTGACCGCCCCACGTGACCGCCCGCCCGTCACGTGACCGCCCGCCTCCCCGCGCTCGCTGTGTCTCCTGGCACCCTGTCACGTGACCGCCTGTCTCTGACGTCCTGTCGTGTGATCGCCTGTCTGTCACGTGACCACCTTTGTCTGTCGCGTGACCGCCTGTTTTCCGTGTGACCTCTGTGACCGCCCGACTGTGAGTTCCTGTCACGTGACCGCCCCTCTGTCGCGTGACCGCCTGTCTGTGACTTCCTGTCACGTGACCGCCCGTCTCCCCGCAGTCACGCTGTGTCTCCCTGCGCCGCATCATGTGACTGTGTCATGTGACCGCCTGTCAGTCACGTGGCCGCGCGCCTCCCCGCGTCGCACCGTAGGTGCTCTCAAGGCCCCCCGCCCGCCCCGACGTCCCCGTGATCCCACCCCCATCGTCCCGCCTCCCGTTCCCGCCCCGTGACCCCAAAGCCCCCCTCCCACCCCGACGTCCCCAGCGTCCCCGTGTCCGCCCCCCAACCCCCCTCCCCCCGCAGGGAGCAGATCTTCACGGTGGAGAACGGCTCCCGGCCCGGCGCCCGCCGGGTTCTCATCATCATCACCGACGGCGACGCCACCGACAGCGGCACCGTGCAGGCGGCCGAGGAGCGCGGCATCGTGCGCTACGTCATCGGGGTGCGGGGCCCCCATAGGGACCAGCCCCCATAGAGAGGGACCATCCCCATAGGACCCCCCACCTGACCCACCCCCCTCCACGGAGACCCCCCTACCTGACACCTCCCCCCCATAGGAACCCTCATAGAGACACCCCCGTAGGACCCCCCCCAGAGACCCCTGGTACATAAACCCCCCCCATAGGACCCCCCCATAAGACCCCCTCCTATAGCGACCCCCCCCACCTCACACCCCGCCATAGAGACGCCCCTGACCCCCCCAATGTAAAGCTCCACATAGAGCCCCCCCGCCATAGAGACCCCCCCCAACCCCCTCCATCATAAAGCCCCCCATAGAGACCCCCCCTCCTGACTCCCCCTTCCCAGGTGGGTAAAAACTTCCTGAACCCCGAGAGCAAGAAGCAGTTGGAGCTGCTGGCCTCCCAGCCCAGCCACCATTTTGTCACCGTGCTCACCCAATTCGAGCTCCTGCGGGGGCTCTTCAGGGAGCTGCAGGACCGGATCTACGCCATCGAGGGTGGGGTCACCTGGGGTCACGGGGGGTCGTCGTTTGGGGGCACACGGGGGTGTTCGGGGTCATCTTATGGGGTCATTTGGGGTCACGTGGGGTCATTTGAGGTCATTATTTAGGGTCATATGGGGTCACATGGTGTCATTTGGGGGCGTTTAGGGTCACGTGGGGTCATTGTTTGGGGTCACCATATGGGGTCATTTGGGGTCACCATATGGGGTCACGGGGGTCATTTGGGAGCGTCATCTGGGGTCATCATATGGGGTCACTTGGTGTCACTCGTGATCATTTGAGGTCTATTTGGGGACATTATTTGGGATCCTTTGGGGTCTTTTTGGGGCCATCGTTGTGTTCCCCCCCCTTTCCAGGCACTTCAGCTCAGCACCACTTCCATTTGGAGCTCAGCAACGCCGGGATCAGCGCAGCCAGCTTCAATGTGAGGAGACCCCAAATGGGGGGGGTATGGGAGGGTATGGGGGGGAATGGGGGGGATAAGGGCACTATGGGGTCCCTATGGAGTCTCTGTGGGGCTCTATGGGGTCCCTATGGGGTCTCCATGGGTCTCTCTGGGTCCCCCAGGGCCGGCTGCTGACGGGGGCGGTGGGGGCTGACGGCTGGGCAGGGGGGCTCCTCCAGATCGACCCCCCCCCAGAAAGCTTCATGCCCAACCCAGAAGAGGACGGAGCCAACGCATATCTGGGTGGGTGGGGGGGGATACAAAATGGGGGGGAGGACAAATGGGGGGAGAAAATGGGGGTTCCATGGGGGGAGCAGTTAGGGGGGGTCCAATGGACGAGAGAAAATGGGGGAAGACAAAATGGGGGGTCCTGTGGGGGGGGCCACAAAATGGGGGGGATAGCTGGAGGTCCCATGGGGGGGCAAAGTGGGGGGGGACAAAATGGGGAGTTCCCATGGGAGGGAACAAAAAATGGGGGTTCCACGGAGGGGAGGGGGCTGAAAACTGGGGAGTCTAGGGGGGTCCAATGGGGACTCAATGAATGGAGGGGAATAGCAGAGATTGATTAGGGTTAATTAACAAGCTGCTGTCAATTACCCTTAGGTTACGCCATGGTGGGGGTCCCATGGGCCGAGCGACCCCTGCTGGCTGTCGGAGCCCCCCGGCATCGCCATGTGGGGAGCGTGGAGCTGCTTTGGGGGGGGGACGGGGGGTGGCAGAGACTGCAGAGACTGGATGGGGAGCAGGTGGGGGTCTCTATGGGGAGTCTATGGGGTGGGGGGATTTATGGGGTCCCCGTGGGGTCTCTATAGGTTGGGGGGACTTATGGAGTCCCTATGGCGTAGGGGCCCCTATGGGGTCTCTATGGGTTGTCTATGAGGTGGGGGTCCCTGTGGGGTCTCTGTGGGGTCGTTATGGGGTGTCTATGGTTTGGGGGGATTTATGGGGTCCCTATGGGATCTTCGTGGGGTCTGTATGGGTTGTCTATGAGGTGGGGTCCCGTGGGGTCTCCATGGGGTGTGGGGTGGGGGTTCCTATGGGGTCCCTATGGGTCTTATGGGGTCTGTACGGGGTGGGGGTCCCTGTGGGGTCCCTGCGGGTGCCCACGGCTCCCTGTGTCCCGGCGTCCCGCAGGTCGGCTCGTACTTCGGCTCCTCGCTCTGCGCCCTGGGCGGTGCCAGCCGCTCGCTGCTGGTCGGAGCGCCGCTGTTCTACGACGGGAGGAGGGGGGGCAGAGTGCACGTCTACCAATGGCGGGGGGTGAGCGGGTCACGTGGTGGGCGGGGTTACTTTGGGGGGGCTGAGTGGGTCACGTGGTGGGGGGATCATGTGATGGGGGTGTGTCACATGGAGGTGTCACGTGGGTTTACACCCCCTTATCCCCAGATGTGACTCCATATCCACCCCATATCACAGCCCATAACCCCCCACCCTCTTCCCCCCCATACGACCCCAAGTCCCCCCCCGTATCCCCCTACCCCCCCATATAACTCCATATGACCCCATCTCCCCCATACGACCCCATCTCCCCCCCATACTCCCACATACCCCCCCCATACCCACCCTGTACCCCCCCGTATGACCCCACATCCCCCCATATCCCCCACAGGACCGCCTGCAGGCTGTAGGGCAGCTCTGGGGTTCAGCCGGGCAGCCTTTGGGGCGTTTTGGGGCGGCGCTGGCGGCTCTCGGGGACTCGGATGGGGACGGGGAGCCCGAGGTGGCCGTGGGGGCTCCGATGGAGGACGGGGGGCGAGGAGCCCTCTATGTCTATAGGGGGGTGCGGCAGCCGCTGCACGTCCAGGTGGGCACCGCTAGGGGGCGCTATGGGGCGGGGGGTGGGCACAACTATGAGGCGCTGTGGGGTACGGCTATAGGGCTACCGCTAGGGGGCGCTATGGGGGCGTCGGGCTAATGGCGTACGGCTATGGGGCGGGGTTTGGGCTATGGGTTACCACTAGGGGGCGCTGTGGGGTACGGCTATGGGGTACAACTACGGGGTTGCCACTGTGGGGCGCTATGGGGTGTGGGGTGAGGTTATGGGGTGGAGGGTGGGCTATGGGGCACAGCTATGGGGTGTGGGGTGGGCTATGGGGTGGCTTTATGGGATGGTGGCTCTATGGGGTCACTTCACGGGGTTTCCTGGTGGCCCCATAGCGCCTGGAGGGCCGCGCTTTGGGTTTGGGGTTGCGGCATTTCGGGGCGGCGCTGCACGGGGCCGAGGATCTGAATGGGGACGGAATGACGGACATCGCCGTGGGGACGGACGGACGGGTCGTCATCATGAGGTAGGCTTGGGGTTTGGGGTTGTTTGGGGTTATTTAGGGTTTAAGATTTGGGGTGGTTTGGGGTTATTTTGGGGTTGTGTGGGGTTTGGGTTTCAGATTGGGATGGGATTGGGGTTGTTTGGGGTTTGGGATTGAAGTTGGGGTGGGATTGGGATTAGGGTTGGGATTGGGGTAGGATTTGGGGTTGGGGTGGGATTGGGGGGTTTGGGATTAGGGTGGGATCAGGGTTGGGATGGCTGTGGGATCATTATGGGATCATTATGGGATGGCTATGGGATCCCCACAGCTCGGTCCCGCTGCTCTCGGTGGCGGCTCAGCTCTCGGTTTCGGTTCGGCGCCTCCCGATCTTCTGGGGTCGCTGTGGGGCGGCCGGCGACGCTGTGGGGCTGCAGCTCTGCTTCCATCCGCATCTGCACAGCCCCACGTACAGCGGTGAGAACCCCAGAACCCGGCCCTATAATCCAGAACCCAGCCCTACAACCCGACCCTATAATCCAGATCCAGGCCCTATAACCTACAACCCAGCCCTCTAACCCAGCCCCACAAGTGACCCCATAACCCCACAAGTGACCCCATAACTGACCCCATAACCCCGCAGGCCAGCTGCAGCTCCCCATCGTGTTCCTGCTGGCCGTGGACCCCCAGCGCCGTTTGGGTCGGGGGTCTCTGAGTTCCGGATCCCAAAAGTGGGAGGGGCGGCTGGAGCTGCGGGGGGGGCAGCAGTGCCTCAATGAGAGCCTGAGTGTCCAGGTAGGGGGGGGGCGACCCTATGGGGGGGAAAAAATCCCATATTGGGGGCAAAAACCCCATTTATGGGACAGCGACCCCATATGGGGGGCACAGAGCCCTTATGGGGCACAGACCCCATTTGGGGTCGCTGACCCCACTTATGGGGCGCTGCCCACCCCACAGCCGTGCCCCGATGATTCCCTCACCCCATTGAGGCTGGCCGTCAATTTCTCCCTGGACCCCACAAACTACTCCACAAACGACCTCAAACCCGTCCTCGACCCCACAGCCACGTCCGTGTGGATCGAGGTGGGGAAGGGGGGATATGGGGGATTTTGGGGGGTTATGGGGGGTATGAGGTGGGTATGGGGGGGATATGGGGGATATGAGGTGGGTGGGGGGGGATATGGGGGATTTGGGGGGGATATAGGGTGGGTATGGGGTGGGGATTGGGGGATATGGGAGGGTTATGGGATGGGCATGGGGGATCTGGGGTGGCTATGGGGGATTTGGGGGGCTTATAGGGTGGGTATGGGGGGATATGGGGTTGTGTGGGGGATATCGGGCCATATGGGGTGGGCATTTCGGGTCAGAGCCATGAGTGAGGGGAGGTGGCACGGGCAGCTCCCATTCATCCCCTTTCAGCCCCCGTCCCCCCCATTCACTCCCACTGCCCCCCATTCACTCCCATTGCCTCCCAATCTCCCCCCATTCCCCCCACTCACTCCCCCGCCCCCCATCCCCCCATTGCCCCCCATCGCCCCCCGCTCACCCCCATGCCCCCCACCTGCCCCCAGATTCCCTTCGAGCAGCACTGCGGCGCGGACGGGCTGTGTCAGCCGGATTTGGAGCTGTCGGAGGTGGCGCCCCCTGGCGGCTGGGTTCAGCTCGGAGGACCGGCGGCTTCGTTCAGCGCCGCTTTCAGGCTGCGGAACCGGGCCGAGGACGCGCGGAGCGTCAGCGTCAGCATCCGGCATCCCGGCGGCACGGCGCTGCGCAGGGCCAGGGCGGCTGCGGAGGGGGTGCGCGGCCCCACATGGCCCCACAGGGGCCTACAGGGACCTATGGCCATATATGGCCCCAAGGCTCCATATGGCCCTATGGCCCTATATGGCTCTATGACCCTATATGGCCCCACTGGAGCCTATGGCCTCATTAGTCCCATGTCCTCATATGGCCCTATATGGCCCTATGTCCCTGTATGTCCCCAATGTCCCCATATGGCCCTTTGTCCCCTTTGTCCCTCTATGGCCCCAACGTTCCCATACGGCCCCATTGTCCCCATATCCTCATTGTCCCCATATGACCTTATATGACCCCATATGGCCCCATTGTCCCCCCCCAGGACTCAACCCCGGTGCCCATCGACTGCCGGGAGCTGACAGTGGGGACAGACGTGGGGACAGACGTGGGGTCAGATATGGGGACGCTGCTGTGCCACGTGGGACATCCCATACTGCGAGCCAACAGCACTGTGAGCATGGGGGGGATATGGGGTGGGATTTGGGGTGGGGGTTATGGGGGGGGAATATGGGGGAGATATGGGGGATATGGGGTGGGGGGATTTGGGGGAATATGGGGGATATGGGGTGAGATTTGGGGTGGGGGGATGGGGGGATTGTGGGGGGATACGGGTTGGGATTTGGGGTGGGGAGTTATGGGGGAGGATATGGGGGGGAATGAGTAGCTATGGGGGGGGTATGGGGGCAGATGGGGGGGATATGGGGGGGTAGGGGTATATGGGGTGCTGGGGGGCCTGGGGCTGACGTTGCTGCTGTGCCCCCCCAGGTGCTGCTGGAGGTGACCCTGGAGGTGACCCAGAACCGATCGTGGGGGGAGAAGCTGCGGGTGTGGGGGAACGCCAGCAGGTGGGGGGGGATTTGGGGGGGTATGGGAGGATGGGATACTATGGGGGGTGGGGGGGTGTGGGGGAGATGTGGGGGGGGGATACTATGGGGGGGTGGGGGGGAGATGTGGGGGGGGATACTATGGGGGGGGTGGGGGGGGATTTGAGGGGGTGAAGGGTGTGGGAACATTATGGGGGGTGTGGGGAGGTATGGGGTACGTAGGGGGGATGTGGGGGGGGATATGGGGGAATTTAGAGGGATTTGGGGGGGATATGGGGGTGACAATAGGGTGTCGTTGTGGGGTGACCCCTCTGTCTGTCCGTCCGTCCGTCTCCCCCAGCCCTAACGAAGCTGCGGAGACGCTGGGTGACAACGCGGCGTGGTGGAGCGCCCCCGTGCGGTACCGAGTGGGAGTGGTGGCCACGTGGTGAGGGGAGACCCCATGAAAACCCCATAGAGACCTCATAGAAACCCCATAGGGACACCATAGAGACCCTATAGCCCACTAGGGACTCCATAGAGACCCCACATCCACCAAAGGGACCTCACAACCCCCATAAGGACCCCCAGACTGCCCCACAGCTCCCATAGAGACCCCATAGGAACCCCCATAAGGACTCCGTAGGGACCCACAACCCACAGAGGGACCCCATGGGGATCCCATAGCTCCCATAGCGACCCCATAGAGATCCCACGGACCCCATAGGGACCCCCAGGACTGCCCCACAGTCCCTATAGTGACCCCAAAGAGACCCCACAGCCCCCAGAGGGATCCCAAGAGGCACCCCACAGCCCCCATATGGGCCCCACAGCCCCCATAGGAGACCCCCGGGATGGGACCCCTAAATGGAACCCGCCCCCTTTTCCCCCCCCCAGGCTGGAGGACTCCACCCCGTACCTCAACTTCACCCCAGGACAAACCCACAGCGCCGTGCTGAGGCACCACTACCAGGTGCTGCCCCCCATCACCCCCTCCCCATTGACTCCCCCAATTTTCCCCTCCCCCCCCATTCATTCCTTCTCCCCCCCATTCTTCCCTCTTCATTCATTCACGCTTTCACCCCTCATTCATTCCTCCCCATCCCCCCATTCCTTCCTTCTCTCCCCATTCCCCCCCCCATTCATTCCCCCCCATTCATTCTCTCTCTCTTCCCGTTCATTCATTCACTCCCCTCTCATTCACACTTTTTCTTCCCCCCATTCATACATTTTCCTCCCCTCTCTTCATTCTTTCTCCCCTTCCCTTCCGTTTTCTCCCCCCCCACACTCATTCATACTTTCTCTTCCCTCATTCATACACTCCCCCCCATTCATTCCTTCTTCCTCCATTCATTCATTTCCCCCCCATTCACTTTTTCTCCCATTTCTATTACAGGTTCAGACTCTTTTGCCCCCCCCCCTCGGTGCCCCCCTCCCCAACCTCACCGCCTTCCTCCTCCTGCCCCAAACGCTGCCCCACGGCCTGGCCTGGCAGCCCCGCGTCCACCTGGTGAGACCCTAAAACTGCCCCATAACCCCCCATAGCACCCCATAACCACCCTATAGCCGCACCATAACACCCCACAGCCGCCCCACAGTGCCCTACAGCACCCCATAACTGCCTCATAGTTGCCCCATAGTGCCCCATAGCACCCCATAACCGCACCATAACACCCCACAGCCACCCCATAATGCCCCATAACGCCCTACAGCACCTCATAACCGCCCCATTATCACCCCACAGCACCCCATATCTATAACCCCCCACAGCACCCCATAACCACCCCATAGCCGCACCATAACACCCCACAGCCACCCCATAATGCCCCATAACGCTCTACAGCACCTCATAACCGCCCCATTATCACCCCACAGCACCCCATATCCATAACCCCCCATAGCACCCCATAACACCCCATAACCCCCCATTCCTCCCCCACAGGAAAATGGAGGCCACTGTGAAGAAATGGGAGAGAAGGAAATGGAGCCGCAATGGGGCCTGGAGAAGGTGAAGTTCTATGGGGTCAGCTATAGGGTGGGGGGCTCTATGGGGTCATCTAGGGGGCTGGGGGCTCTATGGAGTCATCTATGGTTCTGGGGGGGCATCTATGGGGTGGGGGGGGGGGCATTTATGGGGTGGGGGCTCTATGGGGTCATCTATGGGGTGCAGGGGAGTATCTAGGAGGTCATCTATGGGGTTGGGGGGCTCTATGGGGTCTGACCCCCCTCCCCTCCCACAGGGCTGCGTCCCCCCCGACCCCCCCCTCCTGTTCCGCTGCCCCCTGGGATCCCATGGGGGGGGCAAAGTGCTGCTGAATGCCAGCGTGAGACCCCCATCCCATAAACAGGTATGGGGGCGGGGCGGCATGGGGTGGATATGGGGTGGATATGGGGTGGATACGGGATCCCTATGGGGTCCCTATGGGATCTCTGTGGGGTCGCTATGGAGCCCCTTTTTGGGGTCTCTATGGGTCACTATGGTTCCCTACGGGGGTCCCTTTTGGGGTCCCTATGGGATCTTTATGGGGTCCCTATGGGGTCCCTATGGGATCTTTATGGGGTCCCTATGGGTCTCTGGTCTCTGCCCCCAGCCCCCGTCCCGCTCCCGGTTCTGCTCCCTGCTCCGCTTCTCCTTCGGTTCCGAGCTGTTCCTGAATGGCATCGCTGGGGCTGAGAGGGGGGCACAGGTGGGGGGGTCCTAAAATGGGGGGGGTCCTAAAATAGGGGGGTTGTTGAGAAACAGGGGGGGCCCTTAATGGGGGAGGAATCTAAAATGAGGGGAGGAGGGGATCCTAAATTGGGGACGGGTTCCTAAAATGGGGGGGGGGGCTTAATCAGGGGGGGTCGTAAAATGGGGGGGTCTAAAATGGGGGGAGAGGCGGGTTCTAAATTGGGGAGGGGGGGGGTCTAAAATGGAGAGGGGGGTCCAGAAATGGGGGGGAGGATCTTAACGTTGTGGGGGGGATCCTAAATTGGGGGGGGTTCTAATTTGGGGTGGTGGTCCTAAAATGGGGGGGATCCTTAATGGGGGAGGGGCTGTAAAATTTGGGGGGGTCCTAAATTGGGGGCGGGGTCTTACAGTGGGGGGCGGGGGTCCTAAAATGGGAGCTCCTTAATGGGGGGGTCCTAAACTGGGGGGGGGGCATAATGAAGGGTGCAGAATGGGGGGGGTCCCTATGGGGTCTCTATGGGCTTCTATGGGATCATCATGGGGTCTCTATGGGTGCCTATGGGTGGTTCCCTATGAGGGGGGGAGTCACTTATTACTGAGTTAATTAACGAGTAATTAATTACCGCAGGGTGTGACAGAGGTGGAGCTGCTGCCCGCCCCCCCCCCGCTGCTGCTGATGTATTTGGGGGGGGCGGCGGGGGGGGCTCTGCTGCTGCTGCTGCTGGGGGTCGTCCTGCTCAGGGTAATTAGCGGGGGCTTAATTAGGGGATCGTTAATTAAGGGGGGGTGGGAGGGGGGTGTTAAAGCTGGGGGGCTGATGGGGGGGTAATTAATTGGGGGGAATCATGGGGGTGGGATGGGAGAGTGGGGATTAACAGGGAAATTAACTCATTAATTACTGGTGGTAATTAATTAGGGGGGTCTGATGAGGGATAATTGATTAGGGGGGTCTGAGGGGGTGTAATTGATTGGGGGGCTGATGGAGAGTAATTAATTGGGGGGGGAAACTTAGATGAGGTTGAAGGTCTACCGTGGGTGGGGACAAAGGTGAATTTACTAATTAGCACTAATCAAGGCTTTTTTAATTGCCTGCAGTGCGGCTTCTTCCGGCGCGGGTACCGGCAACGGATGGAGGGGGGGGGAGGGGAGGAAAAAGACCCGGATGATGGGGGAGGGGAGGAGGAGGAAGGGGAGGGGGAGAACCCGGATGTTGGGGGAGGGGAGGAGCAGCTGAAGAAGGAGTGAGGAAAATGGGGACCCCCCCCATTAATTCCCCCCCAAAATTCCCCCCCTGCTGAGACCCCACCCCCCTCCCTGAGACCCCCACCACTTTTTGGCCATTGATGCCCCCCCATAAAGCGACCCTCGGACCTCAACCCCCCCCCACGAACCCTCCCAATGAATCCCCCCGTGGACCCCCCCTCCCCAAACGACCCCCCCATGGTCCCCGCCCTCCCATGGACCACCCCCAATCGATGCCCCCCATAGACTCCCCCCCTCAGTGGAACCCCATAATAGACCCCCCCCCCGGGCCCTCTCCCCTCCAACAGACCCCTCCTCAATAGGCCCCCCCCCGTGCACCCACCTCCGCATAGACTCTCCCCAATTCACCCCTCCCCACAGAGCCCCCAACAGACCCCCCCTCACCCAATGGACCCCCCATCACCCAACAGACCCCCCCCAAAAGAACCCCCCCGCCAGTAGACACCCCCCTCCCCCCATGGACCCCCCATTCTTCCCCCCTCTCCACATCCAAGCTGTGAGACCCCCGGACATCCCCCGAATTCCCCCCCCCCCCCAATTAGCGTTAATTGCGAGTGAATAAAAATTGTTTCTGTCCCTTTAATGACAAGCCCCGCCCCCGTCATTCACAACCCGAGAGGGGAGGGGCTACAGTTGGCCACACCCCCAAACCGAAGCCACGCCCACTCCAATTACAAACCACCGAAAGGGGGCGGGGCATCAGGAGGGCAGGGCTGTACAGAAAGGGGCGGAGTCACGTGCATGTTGTGGCCAATCGGAGGGAGCAGGGTTACATGGAAGGGGGCGGGGCCTCGGAGGGGGCGTGGCTACAGGGAAAGTGGCCTCTGAGGAGCAGGTTCAGAAAGGGGGCGTGGCTACAAGAAAGGGGCGTGGCCATTCGATCGATCACGTGGGAGGGCAGGGCTGCACAGAATGGGCGTGGTCACACGAGGGGGCGTGGCATCGGGTGATTGATGTGATCTGGCCACGCCCCTTCCCTTAAGCCACACCCATTTTCATTGACCCCAATGGCCACAAGGGGAATGAATGGGGCCGAGTTAATTAATAGAGCTGCTATTTAAGAAAATTAATTGCGGAGCCTTAATCTAATGAAAACTCCTAATTAGGGCCATCTTAATTACAGCCAGGTAGGAATAACGAAAGGTCCGTAATGGGGATCTTCAGGGGAAGGGCGGCGGAAGGGTTTGATGGAGGGGGGGTGGGGTCCTTCCTCTGCCTCCCCCCGAGCAGGCAGGCAGCGCCACGTGACAGGAAGTGACGTCACGGAGGGGGCGTGTCTTAGGCTGAGCCCGCCCCCATCTCGGCCGCCCACTGCTCGGGGGTCAGCGTGCGCTGCTCCAAGGCGTGGATCTGACCCAGGGCTGCACCCAGCGCTGCGTTCACCAACCTGGGGGCGCACCGGGGGGGTGGGGGGTCAGTGTGGGGCTGGGGGGTGTGGGAGGGGGCTATGGGGTGGGGGGGCTATGCTGGGGGTCAATGTGAGACTGGGGGGGCTGTGGGGGGCTATGGGGTCAGTGTGGGGGGTTGTGGGAGGGGGCTATGGGTTGGGAGGCTGGGGGGTCAATGTGGGGCTATGGGGGGGGCTGAGGGGGTGTGCAAGGGGGCTATGAGGGTGGGAAGGGTGATGTGGGGCTGGGAGGTCAGTATGGGGTTGTGGGGGTGTGGGAGGGAGCTATGGGGCTGGGAGAGGTGATGTGGGGCTGGGGGGGCTATGGGGGACTGTGGGGTGGGGGCTGGAGGATCAGTGTGGGGTTGGGGGGGTATTGGGGGGGGTCTATGGGGCTCGGGGGGGGCTGTGGGTCCCTATGGGTCTCTATGAATCTCTATGGACATCTATGGGGTTTCTATGCGTCCTTATTGGGTCCCTATGGGTTTCTCTGGGTCCCTATTGTGTCTCCATCGGGTCTCTATAAGATCTCTATGGAAACTCTATGGGGCCTCTATGGATCTCTCTATGGGGTCTCTATGGGGATTCTCTGGGATTCCCTATGGGGTCTTTATGGGGTCACCCCATACCGGTGTCTCTGCAGCAGCCCCATTCCTCTGAACGCCGCCGCCACCACCAGGACCCGGAAGCTGCAGGCGCAGCGCGACGCTGCCGTGTCCTCAACTTCCTGTGGGGCACAGTGAGAGCACCGCCCCATAGCGACCCCATAACTGCCCCACAATCCCAAACCCCATAACCACACCTCATAACCCCATATCTCCCTATGCAGGACCCCACAACACCCTGTGCAGGATCCTATAAGGGCCCCATAACCCCATATCCAAACCCATAACCCCACTAACAACGTAAGGACCCCCATGAGGGCCTTATAACCCCATATCCAGACCCACAACCCCATCAACCCCACAAGAACCCCAAAAGGGCCCCATAACCCCATAAGACCCCATAAGGACCCCATAACTCCATATTTGGACCCACAATGTCATTGATTCCCTAAGGGTCCCGTAATCCCTTAAGGACCCCATAAGGAACTCATAGGGACCCCAGCACCCCATAAGGACCCCAAAAGGGCCCCATAAGACCCCGTAAGGACCCAATAACGCCATATCCGATCCACAACGCCATTAACCCCATAAGGACCCCATAACCCATTAAGGACCCCATAAGACCCCATGAGGGCCCCATAATCCCTTAAGGACCCCATAAGACCCCATGAGGACCCCGCAGCCCCATAAGCGCCCATCAGGAGCGCAGAGCGCTGACCACGTGCTCGGCTCCCAGCTCCTTCCTCAGCCGCTCCCGCAGCGCCTCGGCGCTCAGCTCCAGATCCGCCATGGCGCCGCTTCCGCCCGCCCGGGACAGCTCGGCCAATCGGAGCTCGGATCGGTACCGGAGAAGGCGGGAACTTCCGGGATGGTCGTTTCCGGGAGCGCGCGGGGGGCCATAGTTAACGAGGCGGAAGTAGATCCCTAGAGAGGCAACAGGGGTAGGACTGGATATGGTGGGAACTTCCGGAAAAACCATTTCCGTTTATGCGCGGGGCATTGTGGGTAAAAAGGCGGAAGTGGATCATTAGCGAGGCAATGACGGCAGGACCCTAAATGGCGACAACTTCCGGGCGATCCATTTCCGTTTAAGCGCGAGGGATTGTGGGTAGCGAGGCACAAGTACACCGTTGTCGAGGCAGCGGATACGAGCAGCGGAAAAGGCGGGAATTTCCGAGTTCGCCATTTCCGTGAGAGCGCGGAGGATTGTGGGTAACGAGGCGGAACTAAATCATCATTGTGGCAGTGGGAGCAGGAAGGGAAATGGCGATAACTTCCGGGCTGGCCATTTCCGTGTGAGAGCGGGGCATTGTGGGTAGCGAGGCGGAAGCGCGCCGTCAGCGAGGCACCGATCACGGTGACCGGAAACGGTGGGGAACGGTGCATGCGCGTTCGCTGCGGCGGTCACGTGGTGCCGCGGTCACGTGACTTTCCCCGCAGCCGGCAGCGATGGCGGACAGCGATGGAGGCGGTGAGCGGGGAGCCGTAGGGATCCGTGGGGACGCGTGGGGACCCCATAGGGACACATAGGGACCCCATAGGGACACACGGAGGTCCGTGGAGATTCAGAGGGCTCCACTGGGACCCACAGAGACCCATAGCAACCCCTAGAGACCCATAGAGACCCCATGGACACCCCACGGAGGCCCATAGAAACCTATGGGGACCCATAGAAACCCCTTTGGACCCCATGGAGACCCCATAGAGACACATAGAGACTCCATAGGAACACACAGTGACATATGGGGGCCCATAGAGACCCCACGGAGCCCATAGAAACCTATGGGGACCCACAGAGACCCCATAGGAACCCAGAGAGACCTATAGAAACCCACAGGGACCCCGTAGAGCCCCATAGCGCCCCGTAGAGCCGCACAGACCCCATTTCTGCCCCACAGATGAGGACCCCCCCTCCCCATCCCGCATGGAAAACTGCCGCAACGGCGCCGCCTTCTGGTGAGTGGGAACCTCAGATCTGTGGGGCACCCCATAGATGTGGGTCGGGTACTTATGGGGCGCCCCATAGATCTGTGGCTCGGGCACTTATGGGGCGCCCCATAGATCTGTGGGTCGGGCACTTATGGGGCGCCCCCTAACTGTGGCTCAGGCTTTTGGGGCTGTGCAATAACTTCCCGTATGTGGTGATGCTGAGCGCCGCCCACGACATCCTGCGGCCCAATCAGGTGAGGCTCTGCCCCTGCTGGCCCCGCCCCCTTACAGACCCCGCCCCATCGTGCCCCCGCCCCCCAATGATTTGGCCACGCCCCTTTCTCTGCTCCCTTATTGGCCCCGCCCCCTTATTTGGCCCCGCCCCCTGGCTCGACACGCCCCCTTTCTGACTCTGCCCCCCCCGGGGTTGGCTCCGCCCCCGCCTTGACCCCGCCCCCTTTACCAGTGCCTCCTGGCCCCGCCCCATTCTTTGGCTCCGCCTCCTATTCGGCCCCGCCCCTACATTGCCCCGCCCCCTTACTGGCCCCGCCCCAACTCAGGCCCCACCCCTTTACTGGCATACCCTGTTTTGACCCCGCCCCCTGACCCCGCCCCCTATTTGGCCACACCCCTTCTTTGACCACACCCCCTTACGTTGGCCCCGCCCCACATGCTTTGGCCCCGCCCCATTCTCTGACCACGCCTCCTCGTTTTGGCCCCGCCCCCACGCTGAGGCTCCGCCCCCTCTGTTCCCCCCAGCTGCCCCCCGCCCCACAGAACGGCTCCAGCCCCGACTGCGGCCCCATCTCTACTGGGGTGAGCGGGGCTGTGGGGTGGTTATGGGGTGGTTATGGGGTGATATGGGGGGCTATGGGGTGGTTATAGGGTGTTATAGGGTGCTATGGGGGGTTATGGGGTGTTATGGGGCCATTATGGGGTGCTGTGGGGGTCTACTGGGGGCTATGGGGTGTCTATAGGGTGCCATAGGGCGCTATGGGGTGCTGTGGGGTGGTTGTGGGGTGGTGTGGGGTGTTATAGGGTGGCTATGCGGTGTTATGGGGTGGTTATGGGGTGCTATGGGGTTCTATGGGGTCTCTGTGGGGTCTCCATGGGATGCTATGGGGTGCTGTGGGCTGTATGGGGTGTTCTGGAGTTATGGGGTTATGGGGTCATGGGTTGTTATGGGGCTCTATGGGGTGGTTATGGGGTGGTATGGGGTCTTATGGGGTGCTATGGGGTGTTATGGGGTGCCATGGGGTGCTATGGGGCTCTATAGGTTTCTATGGGGCTCTATGGGGTGTGATGCGGTTATGGGGTGAGTTGTGGGGTGCTGTGGGGTTCTATGGGGTGCTATGGGGTGGGTTGGGGGCATTACGGGGTGTTATGGGGCTCTATGGGGTTATGGGGCCCCACTTATGGGTCCAGGCCGCACTTATGGGGTCGGAATTGTGGGTCTGGGCTCTCTGTGGGGCAGCCCATAAATCAAGCGTCCCTATGGGGCGCCCCACACCTCATGGGGCACCCTATAACTCATGGGGCACCCTATAACTCTTGGGGCACCCCACAACTTATGGGGCACCCCACAACTTATGGGGCAGGCGGTGCTGCTGGCCGACATCCTGCCCTCGTTGCTCGTCAAGATGGCCGCCCCTTTCGGGGCCCACCTGGTGCCCTACAGGTGAGTTATGGGGCGGCCCTATGAGGATCTGTGGGGCGGCCCTATAAAGGTTTCACGGGGTCGCCCCATTGATTTGTGCCCCACAGCATCCGGGTCGTCGCCGTCGCCGTGGCTGCGTGGGGGGGCTGCTCAGTCGTGGCCAGCGGGGCCGGGGTCGGGGTCAGCCTGGGGGGTGAGTTGTGGGGTCGGCTATGGGGTCGGTTGTGGGGTTATAGGTTTGGTTATTAGGTTATGGAGTCGGTTATGGGGTTGGTTATGGGGTTACGGGGTGGGGGGCTGCTCAGTCGTGGCCAGTGGGGCCGGGATCGGGGTCAGCCTGGGGGGTGAGTTGTGGGGTTGCTTATGGGGTCGCTTATGGGGTTGCTTATAGGGTCAGTTATGGGGTTTCGGGGTTATGGGGTTGCGGGGTTATGGGGTGGAGTCAGCCTGGGGGTGAGCGTGGGGCAGAGCCATGGGGTCTCTGTGGGGCAGCTGTAGGGTATTTATGGGGTTTCTATGGGGTCTGTATGGTGCAGTTATGGGATGTCGATTTATGGGGTGTTTATGGGGTGGTTTTGGGGTACTTATGGGGTCCCTGTGGACTTTCTATGGGGCGTTTATGGGATCTCTATGGGGTCTCCATGGCGTCTCTGTTGGGCATTTATGGGGTGGTTATGGGGTCTTTATGGGGTCTCTATGGAGTGTGTCTTTATGGGGTCTCTATTTACGGGGTCTCTATGGGGTATTTATGGGATCTCTATGTATGAGGTGTCTATGAGGTGTCTATTGATGGGGTCTCTCTGGGGTGTTTATGGGGTGTTTATGGGGTCTCTATTTATGGGGTCCCTATGGGGTCACACGGGTGTTTATGAGGTGTTTATGGGGTCTGTATTTATGGGATCCCTATGGGGTCACACAGGGGTGTTTATGAGGTGTTTATGGGGTGTCTATTTATGGGACGCTTATAGGGTCTCTGTGGGGTCACATAGGAGTGTTTATGGGGTGTTTATGGGGTGTTTATGGGGTCCCTATGGGGTCCCACAGGGGTGTTTCTGGGGTCTCTATTTATGGGGTGTTTATGGGGTCCCTATGGGGTCCCACAGGGGTGTTTCTGGGGTCTCTATTTATGGGGTGTTTATGGGGTCCCTATGGGGTCTCACAGGGGTGTTTCTGGGGTCTCTATTTATGGGATGTTTATGGGGTCCCACAGGGGTGTTTATGGGGTGTTTCTGGGGTCTCTATTTATGGGATGTTTATGGGGTCCCACAGGGGTGTTTATGGGGTGTTTCTGGGGTCTCTATTTATGGGGTGTTTATGGGGTCCCTATGGGGTCCCACAGGGGTGTTTCTGGGGTCTCTATTTATGGGGTGTTTATGGGGTCCCTATGGGGTCCCACAGGGGTGTTTCTGGGGTCTCTATTTATGGGGTGTTTATGGGGTCCCTATGGGGTCCCACAGGGGTGTTTATGGGGTGTTTCTGGGGTCTCTATTTATGGGGTGTTTATGGGGTCCCACAGGGGTGGCTCTGGCCAGCGCCTCCTCAGGTCTGGGCGAGGTGACGCTGCTGACACTGAGCGCGGAGTACGGCAGGTAGGGGGCTGTGGGGCTGTGGGGCTGTGGGGTTGTGGGGTTTGTGGGGTTTGTGGGGTTGTGGGGTTGTGGGGTTGTGGGGCTGTGGGGCTGTGGGGTTGTGGGGTTGTGGGGTTATGGGGCTGTGGGGTTGTGGGGTTGTGGGGTTTGTGGGGTCTGTGGGGGTTGTGGGGTTGTGGGGTTTGTGGGATTTGGGGGGGATTTGGGGGAGACTTGTGGGGTTTGTGGGGTTTGTGGGGTCTGTGGGGTTTGTGGGGTTTGTGGGGTCTGGGGGGTTTGTGGGGTTGTGGGGTCTGTGGGGTCTGGGGTTTGTGGGGTCTGGGGGGTTTGTGGGGTCTGTGGGGTCTGTGGGGTTTGTGGGGCTGTGGGGATCTATGGGGCTGTGGGGCTGTGGGGGTTGTGGGGGTTGTGGGGGTGTGGGTTGGGGTTTGGGGTTATGGGTTTTATGGGTTTGTGGGGCTGTGGGGTTATGGGGTTTTGGGGTCTGTGGGGTCTGTGGGGTTCGTGGGGTTTGTGGGGTTCTGTGGGGTTTGTGGGGTTCTGTGGGGTTCTGTGGGGTTTATGGGGTTGGGGGGCCTGTTATGGATCTGGGGGGCTGTTGGGGGGGTTCATGGGCTCTTATGGGGTTGCTGTGGGGTTGGGGGTGGGTTTATAATGTTGGGGAGGTTTTATGGGGTTGGGGGGGGGTTTTATGGGTTTTTATGGGGTTGCTATGGGGTTGGGGGTGTTTATGGGGTTGGGGGGGTTCTATGGGGTTGCTATGGGTTTGGGGGGGGTTATGGGGTTGGGGGGTTTATGCGGTTGCTATGGGTTGGGGGGGGGTTTATGGGGTTGGGGGGGTTTATGGGGTTGCTATGGGTTTGGGGGGGGATTTATGGGGTTGGGGGGGTTTATGGGGTTGCGGTGGGGGTGGGGGGTACGGGGGGTGGGGGCTGTCCTGGGGCGGCGGGGCCTCTGTGGGGCCGCCCCCCCGCTCGGCCCGGTCCTGCTGGGCGTCGGGCAGCGGCGCGGCGGGGCGGGGGGGGGGCGGTGCTGTACGCCGCGCTGACGCAGGGGGGGCTGCTGACCCCCACACGGGCGCTGCTGCCGCTGCTGCTGCTGCCCCCCACCATGCTGGGCAGGTAAGGGGGGCCGGGGGGGGGGCTATGGGGTGGGGGGGGGTGGGGGGGGGGTGGGGGGGGGGTTGGGGGGGCTGTGGGGTTTGGGGGGGGTGTTACGGGTTGGGATGTGGGGGGTTTGGGGGGTTGTGGGGGTTCGTGGGGTGTGGGGGGGGATATGGGGGCTTGGGGGGTTTATGAGGAGTTATGGGGTGCGGGGGGGGTATGGGGTTTGGGGGGGGCTATGGGGTGAGGGGGGGGCTATGGGGTGAGGGGGGGGCTATGGGGTGAGGGGGGTTATGGTTTGGCGATACGGGGTGGGGGGTTTGGGGGGTTATGGGGTGGGGGAGTCATGGGGGGTTATGGGGTTTGGGGAGGGCTGGGGGGGTTTTGGGGGGGATATGGGGGATACGGAGTGGGGGGGAGTTATGGGGCGGGGGGTTGGGGGGCTATGGGGGGTTATGGCGTGTGGGGGGATCTTGGGGGGCAGTTATGGGTTTTGGGGGGGGTAAGGGGTGGGTTATGGGGTGTGGGAGAGTTAAGGGGTCTCTATGGGTCCCTACGGAGTTTCTGTGGGGCAGCCCCACATCCTCCCCTCCCCCCCCAGTTTCTTCTTCCTCCTCCGCCCCCCCCGCCCCCCCCCCGAGCAGCGGCCGCTGTTGGAGCCGCGACCCACAAGTGTGGGGCTGAGCCAGGAGGAGAGGAGGGCGGTGCTGAAGGTGGGGTGGGGGGGGGGTTATGGGGTGGGGGGGGATTATGGGGTGGTGGGGGGGTTATGGGGTGGTTATGGGGTGCTATGGGGTGGTATGAGGTCTCCGTGGGCCTCTATAGGGTCTCTTTGGGGTCTCTATGGGGCACAAAAGGAAGCTATGGGGCAGGTCGGGGTGGGATGGGAGGTTATGGGGTGCTATGGGGGGCCAGGGGGTCTTTGGGTCTCCATGGGGTCTGTATGGGGCAGCTATGGGGTAGCTATGGGGTGGTTATGGGGCAGCTATGGGGCAATTTATGGGGCACTTATGGGGTATCTATAGGGCGGCTATGGGGTGGCTATGGGGTATCTGTGGGGCCGCTGTGGTGTGGCTATGGGGCAGCTATGGGGTGGCTATGGCGCAATTATGGGGTATCTATGGGGCGGCTATGGGGCAGTTATGGGGTATCTATGGGGTATCTATGGGGCGGCTATGGGGCGGCTATGGGGCAGTCATGGGGTATCTATGGGGTATCTATGGGGCAGTTATGGGGCAGTTATGGGGTATCTATGGGGCGGCTATGGGGCAGTTATGGGGTATCTATGGGGCGGCTATGGGGCGGCTATGGGGCAGTTATGGGGTATCTATGGGGTGGCTATGGGGCAGTTATGGGGCGGCTATGGGGCGGCTATGGGGCAGTTATGGGGCGGCTATGGGGCAGTTATGGGGCGGCTATGGGGCGGCTATGGGGCGGCCCTGTGTCACTCTGTGCGCCGCCCCCACAGGTGCTGCTGCGCAACGCCGCGCCGCTGAGCCTCGTTTATTTCTGCGAGTATTTCATCAACCAGGGGCTGGTGAGCGGGGCGGGGGGGCTGGTTGTGGGGTCTGGTTGTGGGGTTTGGCTGTGGGGTCTGGTTGTGGGGTCTGGTTGTGGGGTCTGGTTGTGGGGTTTGGTTGTGGGGTTTGGTTGTGGGGTTTGGTTGTGGGGTCTGGTTGTGGGGTCTGGTTGTGGGGTTTGGTTGTGGGGTCTGGTTGTGGGGTCTGGTTGTGGGGTCTGGTTGTGGGGTTTGGTTGTGGGGTTCGGTTGTGGGGTCTGTGGGGTTTGGCTGTGGGGGCTGTGGGGGCTGTGGGGTTTGGTTATGAGGTTTGTCCGTGGGATGTATGGGATCTATGGGATTTGTGGGATTTATTTATGGGATTTATGGGATCTATGGGATTTGTTTATGGGATTTGTTTACGGGATCTATGGGGGATTTATGGGGGATCTATGGGAGGTGATCTATGGGGCTCGGTGGATTTAGAGGGATTTATGGGGCTGGGGGGGACTTATGGGGGATCTATGGGGCTGGGGGGTTTATGGGGCTGCGGGGATCTATGGGGGATCTGTGGGGCAGAGATGTGGGGCTGGGGGCTCTATGGGGCGGGATCCTATGGGGTGGGATCCCTATGGGGCCGGGGGTCGCTGTGGGTCCGGCCCCAAAGCTGCTGTCACCCCACAGCTGGAGCTGCTCTATTTCCCCACATCGTGGCTGACCCACAGCGAGCAATACAGATGGTGAGGTGTGGGGCTGCCCCATAGATGGGGGCAGCTGCGCGGGGCTTATGGGGTGCTATGGGGTGTCATGGGGTCCTATGGGGTGTTATGGGGTGCTATGGGGTGCTGTGGGGGGGATATGGGGTCTTATGGGGTCTTATGGGGTGCTATGGGGTGTCATGGGGTTTTATGGGGTCCTATGTGGTGTTATGGGGTGCTATGGGAGGGATATGAGGTCTTACGGGGTCTTATGAGGTGCTATGGATTCTTATGGGGTGTTATGGGGTGTCTATGGGGTGCTATGGGGTGTCATGGGGTCTTATGGGGTGTTATGAGGTGGTATGGGGTCGTATGGGGTGTCTGTGGGGTGTCTATGGGGTGCTACGGGGTGTCATGGGGTCTTATGGAGTCTTATGGGGTGCTATGGGGGAGATATGGGGTGTCATGGGGTCTTATGGGGTGTTATGGGGTCTTATGGGGTCTTAGGGGGTGTTATGGGGTGCTATGGGGTGTCATTGGGTCTTATGGGGTGTCTATGGGGTCTTATGGGGTGCTATGCAGTGCTATGGGTGTCTGTGGGGTGTCATGGGGTATCTATGGGGTGCGATGGGGTGCCTTGGGCTGCCGTGGGGTCTTATGGGGTCCTGATGGGGTCTCTACGGGGTCCTGTGGGGCACTGATGGGGTGCTGTCGGGCACTGATGGGGCCCTATGGGGCACTAATGGGGTGCTGTGGGGCGCTGTGGGGCACTGATGGGGCCCTATGGGGCGCTGTGGGGCACTGATGGGGCGCTGTGGGGCGCTGTGGGGCACTGTGGGGCACTGATGGGGCCCTATGGGGCGCTGTGGGGCACTGATGGGGCGCTGTGGGGCGCTGTGGGGCTGCCGCAGGTTCCAGCTGGCCTACCAGAGCTCAGTCTTCGTTTCCCGGTCGTCGCTGCGCTGCTGCCGCTTCCGGCGCATCTGGGTGCTGGCGCTGCTGCAGGTCAGCCCCAAACACAGGGCCGCCCCATGGCTGCCCCATAGAGAGCATGGCTGCCCCATAGAGACTCCATGGCTGCCCCATAGAGAGCATGGCTGCCCTATAGAGACACCATGGCTGCCCCATGGCTGCCCCATAGAGACACGATGGCTGCCTATAGCTGCCCCATGGCTGCCCCATAGAGAGCATGGCTGCCCCATAGCTGCCCTATAGATATCGTATAACTATCCCATAACTGCCCCAAATCCGCCCCATGGCTGCCCCATGGCTGCCCCATAGAGAGCATGGCTGCCCCATAGAGACACCATGGCTGCCCCATAGAGACACCATGGCTGCCCCAGAGCTGCCCTATAGATATCCTATAACTATCCCATAACTGCCCCAAATCCGCCCCATGGCTGCCCCATAGAGACCCTATAACTGCCTTATAAATACCCTAGTACTGCCCCATAGCTGCCCCACAACTGCCCTATAGTTGCCCCATAATACCCTATAGCCGCCCCATAGCTGCCCCATAGATATCCTATAACAGCCCTAAGATACCCCAAAACTGCCCCATAGACCCCCATAGGGACCCCATAGGGACCCCACAGAGACCCCATAGAGACCCCATAGCGACCCATCGGGACCCACAACCGCCCCCCATCTCCCCATAGGGGCTGACCGCAGGGACCCTGCTGTGGGCCGTGGTCTCCCATTGGCTGCCTTCCTTTGGCCCCGCCCTCGCCCTCGTCCTATTGGAGGGGACCGTCGGGGGCGGGGCTTACGCCAACGCCTTCTGCAACGTCAGCGAGGAGGTGCGGCGCTAGGGGGCGCTGTGGGGGGCTGTGGGGTGCTATGGGGTGTTATGGGGGGGCTATGGGGAGTTATGGGGGGCTATGGGGGGCTATGGGGTGTTATAGGGAGATATGGGGGGCTGTGGGGTGGTTATGGTGGGGCTATGGGTCTTATGGGGGGCTACAGGGAGCTATGGGGTGTTATGGGGGGATATGGGGTGCTATGGGGTGGGTATGGGGAGATATGGGGGGTTATGGGGGGCTATGAGGTGTTATGGGGGGCTGTGGGGTGGCTGTGGGTCTGTAGGGCGGGGTTGCGGGCGGCTTTGGGGTGGTTATGGGGTGGCTGTGGGTCCCTGTGGGGTCCCTGTGGGGTCCCTATGGGGTCCTTATGGGGTCCCTATGGGTTCCTACGCGACCCCACGTGACCCCCGCCTGGCCCCGCCCCCTTCCCCAGGCCCCGCCCCCCGCGCGCACGCTGGCCGTTTCCGTTTCCGCTCTGTCGGACTCCGTCGGCATCGCGGCGGCGGCGGCGGCGGCGGTGGGGGCGCACCGCCTGCTGTGCCACGTGACCTGAGCCACGTGACAGCGAAACCCCCTGCGGCACGTGACGCGAGGAAACATTCAGCACGTGACCGGAAAAGGCCCGCCGTCACGTGACACTACAACCTTCCACCCCCCCTTTCGCCCCCTTCCCTGGGGCACGTGACTCCGGAAAAAGCCCCTCGCCACGTGACCGCTGGAAACATCGCGAGATCGGAAGAGGCCCCACGTCACGTGATTCCTTAAACATCGCGAGACGCGAAAAAGCCTTTGCATCACGTGACCCGGGGAATAGCTTGAGACGGGAGTCCTTTCCATCACGTGACCCCCGGAAACATCGCGAGACGGGAAAAGCCTTTGCGTCACGTGACCCCGGAAACATCGAGAGGCTGGGGAAAAAACCGCGCCACGTGACGCCGGAAAAGAGCCGCGTCACGTGACTCATTTACGTCCGCGTGACCCCGGAAGCTCCGCTGCACGTTGTAAATAAAGGTCTCGCCCCCCATTGGCCGCCCGCGTGTTGGCGGGGCTTGAGGCTGGGGGGGGGAGCGGAAATTACGTGCCAGGCGCTTCCGCCGGAAACGGAGTGTCGTCACTTCCGTCGCGCCATCTTGCGCGGAGTGTGGAGAGCGCCTGTGAGCGCGGGGGGGGATGGAATCTGTGGGGCCGGGATCTGTGGGCCCGAGTTGTGGGGCAGAGATCCGTGGGGTGGAGCTCCGCTCCTCCCATTGGCTGCGCCATGGAGTGCGCGGGTCTTCTGTTGGTGGTTGCGCCGTCGCGTTTTGTTTGCGTCACTTCCGGCGGAAAGGGCGGTTTAAGCGGGGCGGGACTTCCGGCGCGTTCTCTTTTACGGCCTTCGCTTGGCGGCGTGCGGGGCTGCGAGCGCGTGGGGCCGCTGGTGGGGTTTGTGGGGCCGTTTGTGGGGCCGGGGGCCGTTTGGGGGCCGGGTTTGTGGGGCTGGGGTCGATGTGGGGCCTGTGGCGTCGCTATGGGGCCCTATGGGGCGGGGTGGAGTTCTATGGGGCGGTTATGGGGCCGGTCTCTATGGGGTCGGGCTCAGTGGGATCGATGTGGGGCCCTGTGGGGTTCTCTGGGGCAGCTGTGGGGCTGGGGTCTATAGGGTCGGGCCCTGTGGGGTCGATGTGGGGCCCTATGGGTCTTTATGGGGCGGGGTGGGGTTCTCTGGGGCGGTTATGGGGCCGGTCTCTATGGGGCTGGGGTCTATGGGGTCGATGTGGGGCAGCTCAGGGGCTCTACGGGGTCGATGTGGGGCTTTATGGGGTATCTATGGGGTGGTTATGGGGCCGGGCTCTGTGGGGCGGGGTGGGGCCCTGTGGGGTTCGGTGGGGTGGGGTTGGGTTCTGTGGGTTGATGTGGGGCCCTGTGGGGCTCTATGGGGTGTGTGGGGCTCTATGGGGCGGTTATGGGGCAACTGTCTATGGGGTCGGGCTCTGTGGGGTCAATTAGGGCTCTGTGGGGCTCTATGGGGCGGTTATGGGGTCGGTCTCTAAGGGTTGGGGCTCTATGGGGGATCTATGGGGCGGTTATGGGTTCAGGCTTTATAGGGTCAGATTCTATGGGTCTGTGGGACTGGGTTTTATGGGTCCAGGCTCTATGGGGTCAGGCTCTATATGGCCGGTTTCTATGGGTCTGGGCTCTATGGGGTCAGGCTCTATAGGGCCCTTTTCTATGGGGTTTGGTGTCTATGGGGTCAGGCTCTATAGGGCCGTTTTCTATGGGGTTAGGCTCTATGGGTCCAGTCTCTATGGGGTCAGGCTCTAAGGGGTTTGGTCTCTATGGGGCCGCCCCATAACCGTTGCCCCATCTGACCCCGCAGCGTCGTCGCCATGTCGCGATTCTTCACCACCGGATCCGACAGCGAATCCGAGTCGTCTGCGTCGGGAGATGAGCTGAGCTCCAAACCCACGGCGGGGAACTACAGCAAGTGGGGGCCGTGTAGGGCCCTATAGGGCCATGTAGTGCATATAGGGCCGTGTGGGGCCGTGTGGGACCTTGTGGGGTCATACAGGGCCTTGGGGGGCCTTATAGGGGGGTTATGGGGTCACATAGGGGGGTTATGGGGCGGTTATGGGGATGAGCTGAGCTCCAAACCCACAGCAGGGCACTACAGCACGTATGGGGCCATATAGGGCCGTGTGGGACCTTGTGGGGTCATACAGGGCCTTGGGGGGCTTTATAGGGGGGTTATGGGGTCACATAGGGGGGTTATGGGGCGGTTATGGGGGTGAGCTGAGCTCCAAACCCACAGCAGGGCACTACAGCACGTGTGGGGCCATATAGGGCCGTGTAGGATCTTGTGGGGTCATACAGGGCCTTGGGGGGTCTTATGGGGTATTATAGGGGGGTTATGGGGTCGCATAGGGGGGTTATGGGGCGGTTATGGGGATGAGCTGAGCTCCAAACCCACAGCAGGGGGCTACAGCACGTATGGGGCCATATAGGGCCGTGTGGGGCCATGTGGGGTCTTATAGGGTGTCTGTGGGGTGGTTATGGGGCAGTTCTGGGGTATCTATGGGGCAGGTGTAGGGCCGTTATGGGGTGGCTGTGGGGTATTTATGGGGCAGTTGTGGCAGATGCGAGGGGTGGTTATGGGGTGGTTTGGGGATATTTGTGGGGGTGGTTATGGGGCCTTTATGGGGTTTTTATGGAGCAGTTCTAGGGTGATTATGGGGCAGTTATGGGATATGTGTGAGCGGTTATGGGGTGCTTGTGGGGTATTTATGGGGTGGTTATGGGGAGGCTAGGCAATATCTATGGGGTGGTTATGGGGTATTTATGGGGTATCTATAGGGCAGTTAGGAGTTGCCTATGGGGCGGTTATGGGGTGTTTAAGGGGTGGTTATGGGGTAGTTAGGGGATATCTATGGGGCGGTTATGGGGTACTTATGGGGTATTTGTGGGGCCGCCCCTTTCCAGGCCTTTGCTGCTCAGTGAGGATGAGGAGGACACCAAGCGCGTGGTGCGCAGCGCCAAGGACAAGAGGTGGGGTTTTGTGGGGTTTTGTGGGGTTTTTTGTGGGGTTTTTTGTGGGGTGGGTGTGGGGCCACGGTGGGAAGATATGGGGTGGAAGGTGGGGTGGTTGTGGGTTTTTTTGTGGGGTGGGTGTGGGGTTTATGGGGTTTTGTGGGGCGGGTGTGGGGAGATGTGGGGCGGGTGTGGGGTGAGTATGGGGTTTTTGTGGGGTGGTTATGGGGAGATATGGGGCGCTGTGGGGTGGCTGTGGGGTATCTGTGGAGTGGTGTGGGGCAATGTTGTGGGGTTTCTATGGGGCTGTATGGGGTCTGTGTGGGATCCTATGGGGTCTGTGTGGGATCCTATGGGGTTGTGTGGGATCCTATGGGTCTGCCCCACACATCTGTGGGTCCCACAGGTTCAAGGAGTTCTCTAATTTGGTTTTATTTCTGTGGGATTACGGTTCATTTTCTGTGGGGTTACAGCTCGTTTCTATGGGGTTTATCCCAGCTTTGTGGGTCCGTATGGGATCCTATGGGGTTGTGTGGGATCCTATGGGGTTGAGTGGGATGCTGTGGGTCCGTATGGGATCCTATGGGGTTGTGTGGGATCCTATGGGGTTGTGTGGGATGCTGTGGGTCTGTGTGGGATCCTGTGGGTCTGTATGGGACCCTATGGGGTTGTGTGGGATCCTGTGGGTCTGCCCCACACGTCCGTGGTCCCGCAGGTTCGAGGAGCTCTCCAACCTGATCCCATTTCTGTTTTTTGGGGGCTATGCTTTGTTTCTATGGGATTATGCTTTGTTTCTATACATTTATCAGTAGTTTATGGGTCTGTGTGGGATGCTGTGGGTCTGTGTGGGATGCTGTGGGTCTGCCCCACATGTCCGTGGTCCCGCAGGTTCGAGGAGCTCTCCAACCTGATCTCATTTCTGTTTCTTTGGGGCTATGGTTTGTTTTTATGGGATTATGGTTTGTTTCTATACATTTATCACTACCTTATGGGTCTGTGTGGGATGCTGTGGGTCTGTGTGGGATGCTGTGGGTCTGTATGGGATGCTGTGGGTCTGTATGGGATGCTGTGGGTCTGCCCCACACGTCCGTGGTCCCGCAGGTTCGAGGAGCTCTCCAACCTGATCCGAACCATCCGCAACGCCATGAAGATCCGCGACGTCACCCGGTGCCTGGAGGAGTTCGAGCTGCTGGGCAGAGCCTACGCCAAGGCCAGGGGGGTGCTGGACAAGGAGGGGGTGCCGCGCTTCTACGTCAGGCTGCTGGCCGACCTGGAGGACTACCTGAACGAGGTGTGGGGCGGGGGGTGAGGGGGATGTGGGGCAGGAGAGGGGGGGGGTGTGGGGCAGGATGTGGGAGTTATGGGGCAGGATGTGGGGCAGGGAGTGGGGTGGGTGTATGGGAGCCTGTGAGATGACTTGGAGGACTGCTTGAATGGGGTGAGGGGCGGGGGGTGGGGGGGATGTGGGGCAGGATGTGGGAGCTATGGGGCAGGATGTGGGGCAGGGGGTGCCGCGCTTCTACGTCAGGCTGCTGGCCGACCTGGAGGACTACCTGAACGAGGTGTGGGGCGGGGGGTGGGGGGCAGGGTGGGGGGGATGCGGGGCAGGAGAGGGGGGGGTGTGGGGCAGGATGTGGGAGCTGTGGGGCAGGGAGTGGGGTGGGTGTATGGGAGCCTATGGGTTGACCTGGAGGACTGTTGGAATGGGGTGTGGGGCAGGGGGTGGGGGGTAGAATGTGGGAGCTATGGGGCAGGATGTGGGGCGGGGAGTGGGGTGGGTGTATGGGAGCCTGCGGGATGACTTGGAGGACTGCTTGAATGGGGTGAGGGGCAGGGGGTGGGGGGGATGTGGGGCAGGAGGTGGGGGGGATGTGGGGCAGTATGTGGGGTGGGTGTATGGGAGCTGTGGGTTGACCTGGAGGACTGTTGGAATGAGGTGTGGGGCAGGAGGTGGGGGGGATGTGGGGCAGGATGTGGGGTGGGTGTATGGGAGCCTATGGGGTTTTGTGGGTCCCTATGTGGTTTTATGAGGTTTCAATGGGTCCTTATGGGGTTTTGTGGTTTGTACGGCTTTATGGGGCTTTTATGGGTCTCTGTGGGGTTTTATGTAGCTGTTATGGGATTTGTGGGATTTTTGGGTCTCTGTGGGTCTCTATGAGGTTTTTATGGGTTTTTATGAGGTTTTCTGGGTCATTATGGGGTTTTTTGGGGGGTTTTATGAGTCTTTATAGTTTGCTATGGGGTCCCTATTGGTTCCTATGGGTTTTTTATGGGTAGTTACAAGTATTTGTGGGTTTTTATGGGTTTTCATGAGGTTTTCTGGGTCCTTGTGGGTTTTTCTGGGGTTTGCTGGATCCTTGCAGGGTTTTGTGGGGTTTTTTGTGCGGTTTTTATGGGGCTGCTGACCCCTTTCCCCCCAGCTGTGGGAGGACAAGGAGGGCAAGAAGCGGATGAACAAAAACAACGCCAAGGCGCTCAGCACCTTGAGGCAGAAGATCAGGAAGCACAACAGGGACTACGAGGGGCTGATCAGCGCCTACAGACAGGTGGGGCCATGGGGGCCATGGGGGGGCTGTGGGGGGAAATGGGGTGTGGGGAGGGGAAAGGGGGAGGGTATGGGGGGTGGGGAGGGGAAATGGGGGGCTATAGAGGGGCTGCGAGGGGCTGATCAGCGCCTACAGACAGGTGGGGGGGAAATGGGGGGCTATGGGGGGAAAATGGGGGGTATGGGGGGATATGGGGTGTGGGGAGGGGAAATGGGGGGAAATGGGGGGCTGTGGGGGGGCTGCGAGGGGCTGATCGGTGCCTACAGGTGGGTGCGAGGGGAATGGGGGGGGAAATTTGGGGCTGGGGGAAGAAATGGGGGCTATAGGGGGGAATGGGGGAATATGGGGGGGCTATGGGGGAGCTATGGGGGGGGTACGAGGGGCTGATCAGCGCCTACAGACAGGTGGGGGGGGAATGGGAGGCTGTGGGGGGGCTATGGGGTGTGGGGAGGGGAAATGGGGGACTATGGGGGGAGATGGGGGGCTATGGGGAGGGGAAATGGGGGGGTGTGGGGGGGGAAATGGGGGGATATGGGGGGCAATGGGGTTTGGGGAAGGGAAATGGGGGGCTATAGGGGGAGATGGGGGGGCTGTGGGGGGGAAATGGGGTGCGGGGGGAAATGGGGGGCTGTGGGGGGTGGGGAAGGGAAATGGGGGGGAAATGGGGGGCTGTGGGGGTTGTGGGGGGGAAATGGGGGGGAAATGGGGGGCTGATCAGCGCCTACAGGTGGGTGGGGGGGAGATGGGGGGCTTTGGGGGGGCTGTGGGGTGTGGGGGGGGGAATGGGGGGCTGTGGGGCAGCTATGGGGCACTGTGGGGTCGGTGTGGGGCAGGGAGTGGGGTGGGGCGCTATAGGGTGGCTGCGGGGCAGCTGTGGGTCGGTGTGGGGCAGCTATGGGGCAGCTGTGGGGTCTCTATGGGGCAGCTGTGGGGTCTCTGTGGGGCAGCTGTGGGGCACTATGGGGTCTCTGTGGGGCAGCTATGGGGCACTATGTGGTCGATGTGGGGCAGTTATGGGGCACTATGGGGTCAGTGTGGGGCAGCTATAGGGTCTCTATGGGGCAGCTGTGGGGTCTCTGTGGGGCAGCTGTGGGGCATTGCGGCACTATGGGGTCGGTATGGAGCAGTTATGGGGCAGCTACGGGGCACTGTAGGGTCGTTGTGGGGCAGCTATGGGGTCTCTATGGGGTCTCTATGGGGTCTCTGTGGGGCAGCCATGGGGCAGATGTGGGGCTGCCCCATAGCGCGGCTGCTGCTGCCCCACAGAACCCCGAGCAATCGGCCGACGAGGATGAGGAGAAGAAGAGCCGAGACTCTGAGGGTGAGCGTGGGGCGGCCCCATGGATCTGTGGGGTCTGTGGGGCGGCCCCATGGATCTGTGGGGCGGCCCTGTGGGTGTGTAGGGCGGCCCCATGGATGTGTGGGGTCTGTGGGGCGGCCCTATGGGTCTGTGGGGTGGCCCCATGGATGTGTGGGGTCTGTGGGGTCTGTGGGGCGGCCCCATGGATGTGTGGGGTCTGTGGGGCGGCCCCATGGCTCGGTGCTCTGGGTCTCCATGGTGTCTCTATGGGGATTTCATGGGGTCTCTGTGGGTCCCTGTGGGGCGGTTGTGGGGTTTGTCCCTGTGGGGTCTTTGTGCAGGCTCCATGGGTTTCTTATGGGGTCTTTATGGGGTCCCTTTGAAGTCTTTATGGGGTCTTTATGGGGTGCGTCTCTATGGGGTGTTTATGGGATCTCTGTGGGAATTTTATGGGGTCCCTCTCTATGGGGTCTCTGTGGTCTCTTTTTGGGATCCCTATTGGGGTCATTATGGGGTCTCTCTCTATGGGGTCCCTGTGGGGTCTCCATGGGGCTTCTCTTTATGGGGCCTCTTTCTGTGGGGTCTTTATGGGGTCGGTCCCTATGGGGTCTCTTCTTATGGGGTCGGTCCCTATGGGGTCTTTATGGGGTCTTTCCCTATGGGGTCCCTGTGGGGTGTTTATGGGGTCTTCGTGGGGTCTTTCCTTAGGGGGTCCCTGTGGGGTCTTTATGGGGTCTTTCCGTATGGGGTCCGTATGGGGTGTTTATGGGGTCTTTCTTTATGGGGTCTCTCCCTATGGGGTGTTTATGGGGTGTATCTCTATGGGGTTCCTATGAGGTCTTTATGGGGGCTCTCCCTATGGGGTCCCTATAGGGTCTTTATGGGGTCTCTCCCTATGGGGTCCCTATGGGGTCTTTATGGGGTCTCTGTGGGGTGTTTATGGGGTGTTTATGGGGTCTTTTCTGATGGGGTGTCTGCCTGTGGGGTCTTTATGGGGTGTTTATGGGGTCTTTCCCTATGGGGTCCCTGTGGGGTGTTTATGGGGTCTTTGCAGGGTCTTTCCTTAGGGGGTCCCTGTGGGGTCTTTATGGGGTCCCTGTGGGGTCTTTGTGGGGTCTTTCTGTATGGGGTTTCTATGGGGTGTTTATGGGGTCTTTTTTTATGGGGTCTGTCCCTATGGGGTGTTTATGGGGTCTTTCCCTATGGGGTCTTTATGGGGTCTCTCCCTATGGGGTCTTTATGGGGTCTCTCCCTATGGGGTTCCTGTGGGGTGTTTATGGGGTCTCTCCCTATGGGGTCCCTGTGGGGTCTTTATGGGGTCTCTTCCTATGGGGTCCGTATGGGGTGTTTATGGGGTCTTTTCTTATGGGGTCTCTCCCTGTGGGGTCTTTATGGGGTGTTTATGGGGTCTTTCCTTATGGGGTTCCTGTGGGGTGTTTATGGGGCGTTTATGGGGTCTGTCCCTATGGGGTGTTTATGGGGTGTTTATGGGGTCTGTCCCCGTGGGTGTTTATGGGGCGTTTATGGGGTCTGTCCCCGTGGGGCGTTTATGGGGTCTCCATGGGGTCTCCTTGGGTCCCGCAGGCTCGTCCAGCTCCGAGGACGAGGACGATGATGGGCTCAGCGCCGCTGCCTTCCTCAAGAAGAAGGACGGGGGCAGGGCGAAGAGATCCGAGGTGGGGGCGGGGGGGCACTGGGGGCGGGGGGGCAATTGGGGGGCTTGGGGGGCAGCTGGGGGGTAATTGGGGGGCGGGGGGGTTGGGGGGCGGGGGGGTGGGGCGGGGGGGCAATTGGGGGGCAGTTAAAGGGTAATTGGGGGGCGGGGGTTTGTTGGGGCACCTGGGGGGCAGTCGGGGGGCGGTTGGGGGGCAGGAAGGGGTGTGGGGGGCAGATGGGGGGTTGGGGGGCAGATGGGGGGGCAATTAGGGGGCAGGGGGTTTGTTGGGGCACTTGGGGGGCACTTGGGGGGCAGTTGGGGGCCAGGGGGGCAACTTGAGGGGCAGGAGGGGGTTGGGGTCTCTATGGGGTTTTATGGGATCTCTGTGGGGTCCCTGTGGGGTTCTGTGGGGTTTTATGGGTCCCTATGGGCTTCTATGGGGTCTGTATGGGATCCTATGGGATTTTATGGGGTTTTTATGGGATGCTTTAGCGTTCTCATGGGTCTCTATGGGGTTTTTATGGGGTTTCCAGGACTTGGAGGACTGGGAGGGATGGGGGGAGCTTTGGGGTTCCTATGGGGTCCTATGGGGCTTTTATGGGGTTTTTGGGTGCCAGGACTTGGAGGAGTGGGGGGAGCTTTGGGGTCTCTATGGGGTCTCTATGGGTCCCAATGGGGTCCTTGTGGGATTCTATGGGTTTCTATGGGATCCTCTGTGTCCATGTGGGATTTGGGGTTTTTGTGGGGTTTTCGGTGCCAGGACTCGGAGGCGTCGGACTCGGAGGAGTGGGGGGAGCTTTGGGGTCCCTATGGGGTCCTATGGGGTTTTTATGGGGTTTTTGGTGCCAGGACTCGGAGGACTCGGAGGCGTCGGACTCGGAGGAGTGGGGCAGCTCGGGGTCGGGGACGGATTCGGAGTCGGACGAGGAGGAGGGGAAGTTCACCTCGCTGGCCTCCAAGTTCCTCAAGAAGTGCGCTCTGCCGCCCCACGGCTGCCCCACAGGAACCCCATAACTGCCCCACAGCTGCCCCATGGAAACCCCATAACTGCCCCATAACTGCCCCACAGGAACCCCATAACTGCCCCACAGCTGCCCCACAGGAACCCCACAGCTGCGCCATAACTGCCTCACAGAAACCCCATAACTGCCCCACAGATACCGCATGGATCGCCCACAGCTGCCCCATAACTGCCCTATGGCGACTCATTGCTGCCCCATAGCTGCCCCAAAATCGCCCTTTTTCACCCCAAATCTCCCCCCATATCCCCCATATCTACCCCATACCCACCCCATATCCCCTTCCCCCCCAAAATTCCCCTTTTTTCCCCATTTTCCCCCCCCATCCCCCCCAAATCCCCCCCGTCCCCCCATTCTGCCCCTTTTTGCCCAAAACTGCCCTTTTTCACCCCAAATCTCCCCCCAGAAGATCCCATATCCACCCCATACACCCCATAACCCACCCCATATGACTTTTCCTCCCCCCTGAAATTCCGCCTTTTTTGGTTTTCTTTTTTTTTTCCCCATTTTCCCCTGCCCATCCCCCCAAATCTCCCCCCCATCCCCCCATTCTGGTGCCCCAAAACTGCCCTTTTTCACCCCAATTCCCCCCATATCCCCCATACCCACCCCATATCCCCTTCCCCCCCAAAATTCCCCTTTTTTCCCCATTTTCCCCCATCCCCCCCAACATCCCCACCGTTTCCCCCGTCCCCCTTCCCCCCAAAACCCCTTTATTTCCCCCCAAAATCCCCAAACTTTCCCCCAAATCTCCCCCCATATCCCCCATATCTGCCCCATACCCACCCCATATCCCCTTCCCCCCCCCCAAATTCCCCTTTTTTCCCCATTTTCCCCCCCCATCCCCCCCAATTCCCCCCCATCCCCCCATTCTGCCCCTTTTTCCCCCAAATCACCCTTTTTCACCCCAAATCTCCCCCCATAATCCCCCATATCCCCCATATCCCCCATACCCACCCCATATCCCCTTTTCCCCCCTGAAATTCCCCTTTTTTTCCCCATTTTCCCCTCCCATCCCCCCCAAATCCCCCCCGTCCCCCCGCTCTGCCCCTTTTTGCCCAAATCCGCCCTTTTTCACCCCAATTCCGCCCTTCAGGGAGGAGGAGAAGCGGGGCGGGGAGCGGCGGCGGGAGGAGAGGAGGAAAAAATCCCACAGGCGGAGCCAGAGGTGCGAGGAGGAGGAGGAGGAGGAAGGAGAGTGGGAGCGCGTGCGGGGGGGGGCCCCCATGATGAAGGTAGGGGCTGCGGGGGGCGGGGGGGTGGGGCTATGGGGTGGCTGGGGGGTGGTTATGGGGTGGTTATGGGGTGGCTGTGGGGTTATGGGGTGGGGTTATGGGGTGGCTGTGGGGTGGCTGTGGGGTGGTTATGGGGTGGCTGTGGGGTTATGGGGTGGTTGTGGGGATAGGGGGTGGCTATGGGGTGGCTGTGGGGCTGTGGGGTGCGGTTATGGGGTGGCTGTAGGGTGGCTATGGGGTGGCTGTAGGGTGGTTATGGGGTGGTGTTATGGGGTGGATGTGGGGCTGTGGAGTGGGGTTATGGGGTTGCTGTAGGGTGGTTATGGGGTGGCTGTGGGGTTATGGGGTGGTTGTGGGGATAGGGGGTGGCTATGGGGTGGCTGTGGGGCTGTGGAGTGGGGTTATGGGGTGGCTGTGGGGTTATGGGGTGGGGTTATGGGGTGGCTGTGGGGTGGTTGTGGGGTGGTTATGGGGTGGCTGTGGGGTTACGGGGTGGTTATGGGGACAGGGGGTGGTTATGGGGTGGGGCTGTGGGGTTATGGGGTGCCTATGGGGTGGCTGTGGGGCTATGGGGTGAGGTTATGGGGAGGTTATGGGGTGGCTGTGGGGTTGTGGGGGTTTATGGGTGCCTGGGCTTGGGGTGGGGGGGGGGCTGTGGGGTGGGGGTTGTGGGGACAGGGGGTGCCTATGGGGTGGCTGTGGGGTGGCTGTAGGGTTATGGGGTGGGGTTATGGGGAGGTTATGGGGTGGCTGTGGGGCTATGGGGTGGGGTTATGGGGTGGTTATGGAGATAGGGGGTGGTTATGGGGTGGCTGTGGGGCTGGAGAACGGATATGGGGTCATTATGGGGTGGTTATGGGGCTACGGGGTGGGGTTATGGGGAGCTATGGGGTCTCTCTGGGGTCTGTGTGGGGCAGCTGTGGGGTCTGTGTGGGGCGGCTATGGGGCAGCTGTGGGGTCTCTCTGGGGTCTCTATGGGGCAGCTTTGGGGTGTGTGTGGGGCGTCTATAGGGCAGCTGTGGGGTCTCTCTGGGGTCTCTATGGGGCAGCTTTGGGGTGTGTGTGGGGCGTCTATAGGGCAGCTGTGGGGTCTCTCTGGGGTCTCTGTGGGGCAGCTGGGGGATTTCTGTGGCGTCTCTATGGGACTTGTATGGGGTCTCTGTGTGGGGCGGCTCTGGGGTCTGTGTGTGGGGCGGCTGTGGGGCGTCTATGGGGCAGCTGTGGGGCAGCCCCACGGATCCGTCCCCCAGGAGAAGCCGAAGATGTTCGCCAAGGGCACGGAGATCAGCCACGCCGTGGTGGTGAAGAAACTCAACGAGATCCTGCAGGCCAGGGGCAAGAAGGGCACCGACCGGTGTGTGGGGCGCGGTGTGGGGCGCGGTGTGGGGCTGGGGTTGTGTGGGGCGCGGTGTGGGGCTGGGGTTGTGTGGGGCGGGGGTGTGTGGGGCTGGGATGTGGGCTGACCCCCATGGGTGGGGCCTGGATGTTGCGCTGGGATTGTGGGGGGGCTGGGATTGTGGGGGGCTGACCCCCATGTGTGGGGCGGGGATGTGGGGCTGGGGTTGTGTGGGGCCGAGCCACACGTGTGGGGCTGGGATGTGGGGCTGAGCCATACGCGTGGGGCTGACATTGTGTGGGGCTGAGCCACACGTGTGGGGCTGGGATGTGGGGCTGAGCCACACGCGTGGGGCTGACATTGTGTGGGGCTGAGCCACACGCGTGGGGCTGGGATGTGGGGCTGAGCCATACGCGTGGGGCTGACATTGTGTGGGGCTGAGCCACACGCGTGGGGCCAGGGTTGTGTGGGGCTGAGGTACACATGTGGGGCTGGGATTGTATGGGGTGGGGATGTGGGGCTGAGCCACACGTGTGGGGCCTGGATGTTGGGCTGGGATGTGGGGCTGACCCACACGTGTGGGGCTGGGATTGTGTGGGGCTGACCCACACGTGTGGGGCTGGGATTGTGTGGGGCTGACCCACACGTGTGGGGCTGGGATTGTGTGGGGCTGACTCACACGTGTGGGGCTGGGTGGCGCAGATGGAGCTGCTGCAGCTGCTGGTGGGGGTGATGCCATGTTTGGGGTGATGCTGTGGGGGGATGCTGTGGGGTGATGCTCTAGATCTGTGGGGCAGATGTGTGGGGCTGACCCCCATCTGTGGGGCGGCTCTGTGGGGCAGGGCGGCGCAGATCGAGCTGCTGCAGCTGCTGGTGGGGTGGCTGTGGGGTTATGCTAACTGGGGTCTGGATCTCTAGTGGGATTGGTGAAAATCAAGTTGCAAACATCATGGGTCTCCCTCTATGGGGCAGATCTATGGGTCTGACCCACAGTGTCCTGGACATGGGGCACTACATGATAGAGGGTGGGGGGGGGGGGCTGGTGGATGGGGGTGGATGGTTTGGGGGGCGTTTGTGGGATGCTTGGGTGTGGAGGGGGATCTATGGGGAGATATGTTGGTCTGGATCCCCATCTCCGGGAGGGGATTGTTCCTGGACTGACAACCCCATCTTTGGGCGGATCTGAATGGGGCATAGGCGACGCCAGCTTTAGAGCATGCTGCAGCTGCTGGTGGGTGTGATGGCCGTGATTTGGGGGGGATGCTGTGGGGGATGCTGTGGGGATGGGATCTGTGGGGGGGGGATCTGTGGGGGGGATTGTGTATGGCTACCCCCCTCTGGTGGGAGGTCGGTGGGGCATGGCGCACGTATGCTGCAGCTGTGGGGGGTGGCTGAAGGAGGGGCGTTGGCCCGCCTGGAGGGAAAATCAAGTTCACACTCATGGCCTCCATGGGACTCACACCACCAACCTGGAACAACACATGTAGGGGGGGGTATGCGGTGGATTTGGGGGGGGTATGGGGGGATTTGGGATGGGATTATGGGGGATTGGGGGGGGGATCTGGGGGGATTTCTACGACTACAGCCCCAACCTGGCAGCGTACGAGAGGGGGGGGGGGGCTTTTGGGGGGCTGTGGGGTCTGGTATGGGGGTTTTTAGGGGGGGACTTTGGGGTGGCTATGGGGGATTGTAAGGGGTCCATACAGGGGGGATAGGGGTAAGGTTGTAAAAAAAAAAAAAATGGGGGGGATCATTTGGGGGGGTTTGGTATGGGGGGGATTTGGGGCAGTGGGGATCTTTGGGTTTATGGGGGGGATGGTTGGGGGGATCTATGGGGCTTTATGGGGTGGTTATGGGGGGATATAGGATGGATATGGGGGGATTTGGGGGGATTTGAGGGATACGGGGTGGTTACGGGGGGATATTGGGTGGGGTGTGGGGGCAATTTGAGGGGGATTTGGGGGGATGTGGGGGGGAGGGGGATATGGGGTGGGATTTGGGGGTATATGGAGGATATGGGGTGGGTATGGGGGATTCTGGGGGATATGGGGTGGGATTTGGGGTGGGTATGGGGGATTTTATGGCCGCCTGCATGAAGGTGGGTTCTGTGGGTCCCTGTGGGGTTTCTATGGGGCCCTGTGGGTTCCTATGGGGCACAGTGCATTTCAATGGGCCGCTCCGTATGGGGGTGTCCTTATGGGGTCCTTATGGGGTTTTTATGGGGTTTTTTTGGGGTCCCGCAGCCGGAGGTGTGACAGGAGTGCCCTATGGGGTCTGTATGGGTTCCTATGGGTCCCTATGGGTTCCTATGGGGCACAACGCGTTTCAATGGGCTGCTTTGTACGGGGCGGTTCTTTTGGGGTTTTTTATGGGGTTTTTATGGGGTTTTTTTGGGTCCCGCAGCCGGAGCTGTGGCAGGAGTGCCCTATGGGTCTGTATGGGGTCTGTATGGGGTCCCCATGGGTTTCTATGGGTTCCTATGGGGCACAGTGCATTTCAATGGGCCGCTCCGTATGGGGGGGTCCTTATGGGGTTTTTGTGGGGTTTTTTTGGGGTCCCGCAGCCGGAGCTGTGGCAGAAGTGCCGTGTGGGTTTGTATGGGGTCTGTATGGGTTTCTATGGGTCCCTATGGGGTTTCTGTGGGGTACACTGCATTTCAATGGGCCGCTCCGTATGGGGGGGTCCTTATGGGGTTTTTGTGGGGTTTTTTTGGGGTCCCGCAGCCGGAGCTGTGGCAGAAGTGCCTGTGCTGCATCGAGGAGCTGCTGGACGTGCTGTTCGCCAACCCCCACATCTTCATTGGGGAGAACGTGCTGGAGGAGAGCGAGAACCTCAGCAACCCCGAGCAGGTGGGGGCTTTGTGGGGTGCTGCGGGGTGCTATGGGGTTATGGGGTCCTTATGGGGTCCCTATGGGGGTTATGGGGTGGTTATGGGGTGGTTATGGGGTGCTGGAGGAGAGCGAGAACCTCAGCAACCCCGAGCAGGTGGGGGCTTTGTGGG
>JARXNR010000290.1:0-16171 GCA_036346035.1 Crossoptilon crossoptilon
CAGGAAAGAATCCACATCTCTCGACTTGCTATAACGTGCTCCCTGAAAGCACAACGTGTGTCGCTCCTGCAACTTCTAGCTGCCTTATTTCTTGCGCTTTTCATTTCTACTCTATTCGTCACAGAATGCTGAAGTGTAGCATCGGATAAACACTCAAAAACGAAATGTCGCTAGGAATAAAGGGATAAGAATGAGAGAGAAGCGTAGTGCAGAATGCATGGACACATGGAGAAGTCAGAACCTCTCCTTTGCGATGTACGCAGAAGAAGCCGCTCGTCGGAGAAAAGCATCCGGCTGAAGTCGCTCTTTCCCGGCATCCGAGAGAAACGAGACCGCTGCTGAAGGCTGCAAGCGGCATTCGGGGAGAACCGCGATTTACCGGCCAGCAACTGCAAACTCGCCGGACCGGATAACAGAGAGTGGCGCTGTCTACCAAGGAGAGCGAAGTAGCGGTATTCCAATGCCGAGAACGTGCGAATTCAGCATACTGCATTGCCTGAAAACAGGGGTTTAATTCTCCGTAGGAAGAAATCCACAACTCTCCACTTTCTGTAACGTGCTCCCTGAAAGCACAAGGTCCGTCGGTCTGGAACTTCTAGCTGCCTTATTAGAGGGGCTTTTCATTTCTACTCTATTCGACACAGAATGCTGACGTGTAGCATCGGATAAACACTTAAAAACGAAATGTCGCTAGGAATAAATGGATTAGAATGAGAGAGAAGCGAAACACATCTCTAAGAACGACGTATTTTCTTCCCTCCAGAGAACACTCTGATCCCCAAGAGATGGCCTTTTCCCTCTCAAGCATCTCTTTTCTCACAAATACCTGGCATTTTCTCCCAGAAACACCAGCTTTCTCACACATACATCACCTTCTCCCCCCCACATCAGACATTTTCTCCCAGAAATACCACGACTCTTTGGAATATTTCCCATTTCCTTCCTGATATACAACATTACACTCCTCAGAGGACAGTTTCTTCCAGAAATATGGCATTTTATCACACATACACCAGTTTTATCCCCAATTGAGCTCATTTTCTCCCAGAAATACCACTACTCCAAGAAATAGCTCCCATTTTCTAACAAAAATGCTGCTTTACACTCCCCAAGATCACACTTACTCCCATCAGGATGGCATTTTGTCACTGAAATACCAGCTTCTACCCCCCAAAATAGGACATTTTCTCCCAAAACAAGACATTTTCTCCCAGAAATACCACTTTGATCCCCAAGAGATGGCCTTTTCCCTCTCAAGCATCTCTTTTCTCACAAATACCTGGCATTTTCTCCCAGAAACACCAGCTTTCTCACACATACATCACCTTCTCCCCCCCACATCAGACATTTTCTCCCAGAAATACCACGACTCTTCGGAATATTTCCCATTTCCTCCCTTATATACAACATTACTCCTCAAGAGGACAGTTTCTTCCAGCAATGTGGCATTTTATCACACATACACCATTTTTATCCCCAATTGAGCTCATTTTCTCCCAGAGATACCACTGATCCAAGAAATAGCTCCCATTTTCTAACAAAAATGCTGCGTTACTCTCCCCAAGATAACACTTACTGCCGTCAACATGGCCTTTTCTCCCAGATACACCAGGTTTCTCCCAAATACACGACATTTTCATCCACCTAGACCAGGTTTCTCCCAAAGATGGCATACATTCCCCCAAAAATTCCTGCTTTTTCTTCAAAATACTACTGTTTTTCCCAAAGTACCAGTTTTCTCACAAATGCCTGTCATTTTCCAAACCAAGTATGCTACTATCTCCCCGAAACACAAGTTTTCCGAGAAATTCCTTTCTTTTTCTTTTTGTAATTTTCCCGTAATGATGTGGCATTTTCTTTCAGAAATACTGTATTGCAGTAGGAAATAGGATTTCTTTTTCTGGAATATGACATTTTTCTCCCCTTATTGGAATGTTTCATTCAAATGCTGAAGTTGTCTCTAGAGACGCTGTTTTATTTCTCCGAAAATATAAAAAAAATGACAATTTCCCTTAGATATACCATTTTTAGGTGAAATATTTGTCATTTCTCTCACAGATAATATATTTTTCCCCTTGGTGTGGCGTTTTCCTTCAGACATTCCACGTATTCACAAACTTATGAGCCTTTCCTTTTAAAAAGTTCGGAAAATTGTTATTTCCGGAGATAATTTTCATATATTAGGGAAAAAAGTGATATTCCTTTAAAAATATCTCTTTTTTCTTTGGAGAATGCTGGTATTTCTGATGTGAAATGTCCCTTTTCTTGGTGAAATGCTCCAATTCGTTGAATGAGACTGGTATTTCTCGATGACAATATGATATTTCTGAGTAATTTGGTATTTGGGATTGTAAGGTCGTATTCCTTACGAATGCCAACTGTCAGTGGAAAGAAAGATATATGCACTTCCTACGTAGCACGGCGTGGAGGATTCTGCCTGTACACAAGGCGACCATGTAGCAGTTTCCAGCAACTCAAACTATCCGCAGCGGTCCACCGCGAGTGCCGCTTTCTGCCTCCAGCAGCAATCTCGTTTTTCTCGGGTGCCGAGAATGTGCGACATCAGGCTACCGCATTGCCTGCAAGCAGGGGCTTTTTTCTCCGCAGTACAGAAACAATGGCACCCGACTTTCCGTAACGTTCTCCCTGAGAGCACAACGTGTGTCGCTCCTGGAACTTCTAGCTGCCTTATTAGAGGGGGTTTTCCCTTCTAATCTATTCGTCACAGAATGCTGACGTGTAGCATCGGATAAACTGTCAAAAACGAAATGTCGCTAGGAATAAAGGGATATGAATGAGAGAGAAGCGTAGTGCAGAATGCATGGACACATGGAGAAGTCAGAGCCTCTCCTTTGCGATGTGCGCAGAAGAAGCCGCTGGTCGGAGAAAAGCATCCGGCTGAAGTAGCTCTTTCCCGGCATCCGAGAGAAACGAGACCGCTGCTGAAGGCTGCAAGCGGCATTCGGGGAGAACCGCGATTTACCGGCCAGCAACTGCAAACTCTCCGGAGCGGATAACAGAGAGTGGCGCTGTCTACCAAGGAGAGCGAAATAGCGGTATTCCTATGCCGAGAACGTGCGAATTCAGCATACTGCATTGCCTGAAAACAGGGGTTTTTTTCTCCGCAAGAAAGAATCCACAACTCTCCACTTTCTGTAACGTGCTCCCTGAAAGCACAACGTGTGTCGCACCTCGAAATTCTAGCTGAATTGTTATACTGTTTACAGGCCAGCAACTGCAAACTCTCTGGAGCGGTTCAGCGCGAGTGCCGCTTTCGACCCACCAGAGCGAAGTAGCGGAATTGCGATGCCGAGAACGTGCGAATTCCGCCTAATGCTTTTCCTCCGAACAGGGGGTTTTTTGTCCGCAGGCAAGAATCGATCGCTCTCGACTATCTATAACGTTCTCCGTGAGAGCACCACGTCTGCAGGTTCCCGAATATTCAGAGGAAACTGTGATATGAAGTCTAGAAAAGTGTGATGGCAAGTATCATCCTGTGGAGTGTGAAGTAGTACTTGTGGTAGAAAATGTCATCTGTTTGGGAGAATGGTGATATTTGGGGAGAAAAGATGGTATTTTTGTTGGAAAAAGTCACCTTTGGCATTGTCATATAGTATTTTGTGGATGAATGGTGAAGCATATCTAAGAAAAGCTGTATTTCTGGAAGAAAATGTTATCTATTAGGGGAGAAAGCTGGTTTTTCAGGGGGCAAGTCTCCTTCTGTGGGGAGGAAATGTCCTCTTTCGGATGGCCGAGTAGGACTTGTGGGAGGAAAAGCCACGTATTTGGGAGAAAGGTGGTATTTCTGGGAGGAAATGCCATAGGTCAGGTAGAAAATGTATTCTTTCGGATTAAAATACGATTGTAGTGGAGGAACAGATCACGTGTTTGGGCAACAAGCAGCATTTCTGGGAGCTAATCTCATTGGATTGGAGAAAGCTGGTATTTCTGGGGGCTAATTAATTCTTTTTGGAAGAAAATACCAACCTCCGGGTGAAAAAAGGGCATTTCGGATAGAAAAGGTCATCAAATGTGGAGAACGCTGGAACTTCAGGGAGCAAATGACAGAGATGAGGGAGAAAAGTGGGAAAGGGTGGGAAAGAACGTCTTGCACTGGAGAGCGACTGCGGTCTTTTTGGTGAGCCAAGTGGCCTCTTGGGGAGAAAACATGGTAAATAGAGGAGAAAATGTCCTCTGGAGGAGTGTGAAGTATTATTTTGGAGATGAAATGTCAGGTATTTCTGAGGAAAGTGCTGTTTCGGGGAGATAGTAGCATCATTGTTTGGAAAATGACAGGTATTTTGGGAAAAAAGTCCGTTTTTTGAAGAAAAAGCAGGAATTTCTGGGGGAATGTATGCCATCTTTGGGAGAAACCTGGTCTATGTGGGAGAAAAATTCGTGTATTTGGGAGAAACCTTGTCTATCTGGGAGAAAAGGCCATCTTGATGGGAGTAAGTGTGATCTTGAGGAGCGTCAAGTAGTATTCTTGGGATGAAGTGGGAGGTATTTCTAAGAGAAGTGGTATTTCTGGGAGAAAATGTCTTGTTTTGGGAGAAAATGTCCCATTTTGGGGGGCAGAAGCTGATATTTCTGTGACAAAATGCCATCTTGATGGGAGTAAGTGTGATCTTGGGGAGCGTAACGCAGCATTTTTGTTAGAAAATGGGAGCTATTTCTTGGAGTAGTGGTATTTCTGGGAGAAAATGTCTGATGTGGGGGGGAGAAGGTCATATATGTGTGAGAAAGCTGGTGTTTCTGGGAGAAACTGTCCTCTTGCCAGGATTGTGTGAGAAAAGAGAGATTTTGGGAGATGCCAGGTATTTGTGATAAATATGAAAAGGGAAAAGGGAAAGGCCATCTCTTGGGGATCAAAGTGGTATTTTTCTGGGAGGAAATGCCCCAAATCTGGGATTTAAGTGTCATCATGAGGCGTGTCATGGAGTCGATTTTGGAGGAAATGTAGGTATTTATAAGAGTAGTGGTATTTCTGGGAGCAAATGTGTTCTTTGGGGAAGAAAATGTCGTCTTTGGGGAAGAAAATGTCCTCTTGAGGGAAGAAAACAGGTCTTTCTTCCCGAAAATGTCATCCAATTGGAGAAAATGTCCTCTGTTGGGGAGAAAAGTGGTCTTTCTGGGAGAAAGTGTCCTCTTCTTGGTTGCAAGTGTCCCATTTGGTCTTGTCATGGAGGCTTTTTGGGAGAAAGCGTGTGGCAGTTGTAAGAGAAGGGGTATTTCTGGGAGCAAATATCCTCTTTTTGGAAGAGAAGGTGAAATTTCCAAGGGAAAAGTGGTATTTCTGGGAGCAAATGAGATAGTTGAGGGAGAAAAGTGGGAAAGGGTGGGAAAGAATGTCTTGTATCGGAGAGCAACTGTGGTCTTTTTGGTGTGCCAAGTGGTCTCTGGGGAGAAAACAAGGTAAATAGGGGAGAAAATGTCTTCTGGAGGAATGTCAGGTAGTATTTTGGAGAGCAAATGTCAGGTATTTCTCAGCAAAGTGCTGTTTTGGGGAGATAGTAGCATGATTGGTTGGAAAATGACAGGTGTTTGTGAGAAAGCGGGTATTTTGGGAAAATAGGCCATGTTTTTAAGAATAAGCTGGTATTTCTGGGGGAATGTATGCCATCGTTGGGAGAACATGGGTGTTGGTGGGAGAAAATGTTGTGTATTTGGGAGGAAACTGGTCTATCTGGGAGAAAAGGCCATTTAGATGGGAGTGAGTGTGATCTTGAGGAGTGTAAGGTAGTATTCTTGGGATGAAACGGGAGGTATTTCTAAGAGAAGTGGTATTTCTGGGAGAAAATGTCTTGTTTTGGGAGAAAATGTCTTATTTTGGGGGGCAGAACCTGGTATTCCTGAGACAAAATGCCATCTTGATGGGAGAAAGTGTGATTTTGAGGAGTGTAAAGCAGCTTTTCTTAGAAATTTTTCTTAGAAAATGGGAGCTATTTCTTGGAGTAGTGCTATTTCTGGGAGAAAATGAGCTCTCTTTCGGATAAAAATGGTCTATCTGTGACAAAATGCCACATTTCTGGGAGAAACTGTCCTCTTGAGGAGTGTAATGTTGTATATTAGGGAGGAAATGGGAAATATTCCGAAGAGTCGTGGTATTTCTGGGTGAAAATGTCCTCTTTTTGGAGAAAACGTCATCTTGAGAATTGTATATGAAGAAAGCTTCATATATTTAAGAGACAACTGGTATTTCTGGCAGAAACACATTTGGGAGATGCAACGGCCGTCTGATTGTTAGGAGTGTGAAGTAGTGTAATTGGGAGGAAATGTGAAGTATTTCTAAGAAAGCTGGTATTTCTGGGAGAAAAGATGGTATTTCCGGGGGAAAATGTCCTCTCTTTGAGGGAATGCTGGTATGTCTGGAAGGAAATCTATTTCTGGAGGAAACAGCAATAGGAAGGATAGAAAAGTGGTCTTTCTGGTTGAAAATGTCCTCTCTTTTGGGAGAAGGCTGGTATTTCTGGGCAAAAATAGTGTATTTCTGGAGGGAAATGTGGTCTTTCGTGTTGCAATGTGGTATTTCTGGGAGAAAATGCAATCGACGTGAGAGAAAAGTGGTACTTTGGGGAGAATCTCTCCTATGTTTGGCTGAAAATGTCACCTGGAACAGTTGAAAGTAGTATTTTTTGGAGAAAATGTCAGTTCTGATGAAGAGAAGTGCTATTTCTGGGAGACTCTCCCATCTTTGGTTGGAAAAGGTCCCATCTTGCAGAGAATGCTAGTATTTGTGGGAGAGAAGAGCATCTAGTTTTGAAAAAGCAGGGAGTAGTGAGAGGAAAGGTGCTAGTGTTTGGGGTGAAAACAACATGTGGAGGGGATGAGCATGGTGTTTCTGGCAGCAAAGTTGCTGTATTTCTGGGAGAAAAGTGGTCTTTCTGGGAGAAAATGTCATCTCTTAGGCAGAAAGCTGGTCTTTCTGTGGTCCAATGCCATATTCTTGATGGAAAGTATCATGGTGTGGAGTGTGAAGTAGTACTTGTGGCATGAAATGCCATCTCTGTGGGAGAATGGTGGTATTTTGTGGAGATAATGTCATATTTTTGGAAGAAAGCTGTTTCTTCTGTGAGAAAATGTGATCGTTTTGGCTGAACATGACATATTTGGTATTGGAGTGTTGTATTTTTTGGAGAAAAAGGAAACTGATATTTCTGGGCGAAAATATCATGTATTTGGAAGAAAAGTTCTATATCTTTGATAAAGCTGGCATTTCTGGGAGAAAACGTCATCTATTTTGGAGAATGCTTGTATTTCGGGGAGAAAACATCGTCTTTTTGGAACAAATGGTCATATTTTGGATTGAGAAGTGATCTTTCTGGAAGAAAATATCATGCATTTGGGAGAGCACTGCTATTTCGGGGATATGACGTCATTTTGTCGGCACTAGTGACACGAGGGAAGAGGCCGAAGCCCAGCTCACTACAGCCTCCCTTCAGGGAGTTAGAGAGAACAAGAAGGTGTTTCTGAGCCTCCTCTTCTCCAGACTGAACAATCCCAGCTCCTTCAGCCGCTCCTCGTCAGGTCTGTGCTCCAGACCCCTCACCAGTTTTGGCACCCTTCTTTGAACCCGCTCCGGGGTTCATACCGTTGATGTCTTTGTAAAAGGGCTCCTTGTTCCTTTTAACCCCAGCAGCCAGGCTGAGTTCAAGCTGGGCCTTTCGGATTTTCCCTCCACACATCCCAGCAACTTCTCTTTCCCAGTCACCCGTCCCTTCTTCCACTGGACGTAGATTCTCTTCTTCTCCCGGAGCCTAGAGAATCGCTCCCTGTTCATCCATCCCCGCCGGTCTTCTTCCCTCCCCGCCGGCTCATTTTGCTGCTCAGGGGGACAGCCAGCTCCTGCGCCTTTAAGACTTCCTTCCTGAAGAGCCACCGGCCGTCTTGGACCCCTTTACTCTCGAAGAGGGAAGCCCAGGGGATTCCCCGACTAGCCTTCGGAATAATCCCAAGTCCCTTCAAGAACACTGACGTGTCCTGCCACAAGACCCACCTCCCACACCTACTGCTGCAGCCATGGCAGTGTGGGCTGCGCTCACACTCTGACTGCCCTCCCTGTTCTCGGTGGGCAGTAGCACCCTTTGCTCGCCTCTTCTCACCTCTTCTCACCAGGCACCTTAGCTGGGCTGCTTTTAGCCTCGCAGAAAAGGCTCAAGCTTAATCTCACAGATAAGAGGGAGCAGTGCTGACTCCAACCTGCTGCCTCAGCAGTCCTCCCACCAGCTGCCAGCTGCTGCCAGCACCAGCACTGGCATAGAGCTTTTCCTGGCTTCAAAAAAGCCCTACCAAGAGCATTTTGGTCGGCCTTTTTCCTTTAGGTCCCTTACCCAGTGCGGTCTTACTAATACAAATACAGCATTTTTTCCCCAAATACCAGACACCTCGCAAATAGACAACATTTTTCAAAACAGAATGCTATTATGTCCCAGAAATACCAGTTTCCTTACAAATACCTCACAATTTCTACCAAAAATACTAATTTACACGCCTCAATATCAGATGTACTCCCATCAAGATGGCATTTGATCCCAGAAATACCTGGTTCTGCTCCCAAAATAGGACATTTTCTCTCCAAAACAAGACATTTTCTCCCAGAAAGACCACATTTCTCCCCAAGAGAGGAGATTTTCTCCCAATTGGATGACAGTTTCTGAAAGAAAGACCTGTTTTCTTCACTCAAGAGGACATTTTCTTCCCCAAAGACGACACTTGCTCCGAGTAATACCACATTTCCCTTGGAAATTTCACCTTCTCTTCCAAAACGAGGATATTTGCTCCAAGAAGTAACCTTCTCTTACAACTGCCTCACGCTTTCTCCCAAAAAGCCTCCATGACAAGACCAAATGGGACACTTGCAACCAAGAAGAGGACACTTTCTCCCAGAAAGACCACTTTTCTCTCCAAGAGAGGAGATTTTCTCCCAGTTGGATGACATTTTCTGTAAGAAAGGCCTGTTTTCTTCTCTGAAGAGGACATTTTCTTCCCCAAAGACGACATTTTCTCCCAGAAATACCGCTACTCTTAGAAATACCTCCATTTCCTCCCAAATCGACTCCATGACACGCCTCCTGATGACACTTACTCCCAGATTTGGGGCCTTTTCTCCCAGATAGACCAGTTTTCTCCCAAATACTCGACATTTTCTCCCACATAGACCAGGTTTCTCCCAAAGATGGCACACATTCCCCAAGGAATTCCTACTTTTTCTTCAAAAAACGGTCTTTTTTTCCCAAAATACCACCTTTCTCACAAACACCTGTCATTTTCCAACCAAGGATGCTACTATCTCCCCAAAACGACGCTTTCCTGAGAAATACCTGACATTTGCTCTCCAAAATACAACTTGACATTCCTCCAGAGGACATTGTCTCCCCTATTTACCATGTGTTCTCCCCAAGAGACCACTTGGCACACCAAAAAGACCACAGTTGCTCTCCAATACAAGACATTCTTTCCCACCCTTTCCCACTTTTCTCCCTCAACTATCTCATTTGCTCCCAGAATTTTTCCCACTTTTCCTGTGGAAATTTCACCTTCTCTTCCAAAACGAGGATATTTCCTCCGAGAAGTACCCCTTCTCTTACAACTGCCTCACGCTTTCTCCCAAAAAGCCTCCATGACAAGACCAAATGGGACACTTGCAACCATGAAGAGGACACTTTCTCCCAGAAAGACCACTTTTCTCCCCAACAGAGGACATTTTCTCCCAGTTGGATGACAGTTTCGGGAAGAAAGGCCAGTTTTCTTCCCTCAAGTGGACATTTTCTTCCCCAAAGACGACATTTGCTCCCAGAAATACCGCTACTCTTAGAAATACCTCCATTTCCTCCCAAATCGACTCCATGACACGCCTCATGATGACACTTACTCCCAGATTTGGGGCATTTTCTCCCAGAAATACCACTTTGATCCCCAAGAGATGGCCTTTTCCCTCTCAAGCATCTCTTTTCTCACAAATACCTGGCATTTTCTCCCAGAAACACCAGCTTTCTCACACATACATCACCTTCTCCCCCCCACATCAGACATTTTCTCCCAGAAATACCACGACTCTTCGGAATATTTCCCATTTCCTTCCTGATATACAACATTACACTCCTCAAGAGGACAGTTTCTTCCAGAAATATGGCATTTTATCACACATACACCATTTTTATCCCCAGTTGAGCTCATTTTCTCCCAGAAATACCACTACTCCAAGAAATAGCTCCCATTTTCTAACAAAAATGCTGCTTTACACTCCCCAAGATCACACTTACTCCCATCAAGATGGCATTTTGTCACAGAAATACCAGCTTCTGCCCCTGTATGGGAACACGGCCTGAACCTGATTAGTCACCTGAGGCAAGCAATGCGTCAGCCCTGGCAGCACAGGTGAAAGCAATTCACCTGTGCTGCAGGAAGGGGTGGAGCCTGGCTCCACCTCTCCTAGACCCATTTAAGAGCTGACTACCAGTGGGGAAGGGTCTCTGTCTCTCTTTGGAAGATCCACTGCACTGGAGTTTCTTGAGCGAGCCCACGTGATGGGTAAGCCTCCTATTTATTCTCTTTGTCTCACTGTGCCTAACTGTCTTGCTTATTTCATTATTATAACATCTTAATATTATTAAATTATAAAATATTCCTTTATGTAATTTTCATTGATTATACATTTGGCGAGCCAGGCAGGCAAGCCGAATATACTAAAATTTGCACTATGTCCTTTCTTTGGACTTTCTGTAAATGGTTCAAGGGGGAGAACTCTACCCCCCTCGATAAAATAATTCCAGGGCAGATCCCAGGATTTGCAGGATCCCCTTATTATGAATTAGCAACTATCATTGAAAAATGGGGTCCTCTACGTGTTGTGGGAAATGTTTCCCCATATCGCCTAGCGGATTACTTTCAGGGACTAGGCAAAGATATATTAGTCACTAGAGAAAGACAATTAGCGGCTTCTACAGTGGCATGGCCGTTATTAAATGCTTTAAACAATGCCGAAATAAGGAATAATACTTTAGTGAATGAAAATGAACTTCTAAAAAATCGTATCGAAAAGTTAGAACAGGAACTTGCCGTATTAACAGGAAAAAAACCAATTCTACATCTTCCAAGAGGTCAAGTTCGTAGTATTTCAATAAACAATGACCAGGCTCCTGAATCAACGGACTGTGTAGATCAGGAAAATAAACAATCTAAATTGGATCTTGAATCTCCAATTTTGACGGATGCACTAGAAGTCCGTCCTGTTATAACTCAAAAAACGAAAAAGGTACAGGACAGACCGGCAGGGGTGCCGCCTGATCAGTGGCCTCCTGCTCAAACACACTTACACGTAACAGCCCGACCATACACGGCAACAGAACTGATGGACTTAGTCCAACGATTCAGGCAGAAACCTAGAGAAAGTGTGCCGGCTTGGTTATTAAGACTATGGGATTCTGGGGCAGAAAGTGTTCTGGTGAATGGCCCCGAAATAGCCAAATTGGCCACAATGACTATCCATCCTGCTCTTAGACAGAGATTATACGCAGGTAATCCATATAATGATGAAAACCATTCTATAATAGAATGGTTAATGGCGGCCTGCCGTATGGTATGGCCCAATAAATCTGATATTCCCTTACATACAGGGATGTGGTCCTCCATGGAGGATCTTCAAAATTACATCCGTGAGCTAGGTGTAAGGGAAGCGATTTATGAAGATACCTTTGATGGCCCTGATCTGGTCAAATTCTCAGCGGGGATGAGAGACCTAATTCTACAACAAGCCCCCTCCCATCTGTACGGCACTCTGGTCTCTATATTAAATCCCCTAGTGGCCTCAGAAGCAGTTGTCCAGCAGGCTGCGCAGTTAGTGGCTGACCTAGGGGAAACAGAACGCCTGCGGAGTAGGTGCAACATTAGGACACTAGAAGAAGCCGAGGTCTTGCCGGTGACTAAAACCAAAATGCCGGCTACTCGAGCTCCTCAATCGGGACCCATAAGGGTCTCCCGAAAACAAATGTTTAATGATTTAATTCGGGCTGGGGTCCAATTTGCTAAGATTGATGGCCAGCCCAACCATGTCCTTCTCCAACTGTGGAAACAATTAAAGGACAACCAAAAATTTCAAACCTACCCTAAGAAACCAAGGGTAAGGGTTATAAATGAAAGAATGCCAACTACGACATGGAACTTAGAGGATTTCATTGTTCCTAATATAAAAAAAAAAAAAGCCGCCTCAGGTGTCTCGGGCTACAATGCCTGAGCCACCGGAAGCAAAAGAATTGGACATAGCTCAATTCATGGCGTGACGAGGGATGTTAGTCCCCCTAGGGCCTCCAGACGGGACCGGAGGCCCTATGTGGAATTAACGATTTATTGGTCCCGAAAAAACATTCAAAGGGTTATGGCATTAGTAGACACTGGAGCGGAAACATCAATTGTTTATGGAGATCCAACCAAATTTGAGGGAGACAGAATGATGATTGGTGGCTTTGGGGGACAGACTATTCCTGTCACCCAAACATGGTTAAAACTGGGGGTTGGGCGTCTCCCACCCCGGGAGTATAAGGTATCTATTGCCCCAGTCCAGGAGTACATCTTGGGCATAGATATTCTATGGGGTCTGGCTCTCCAGACAACTGTGGGAGAGTTCAGACTTCGACAGAGATGTATCAGTATCCGGGCGGTGCAGGCAATACTAAGAGGCCATGCAAAACATGGGCCTATTTGCCTGCCGAAACCGCGCCGGATTACTAATGTAAGACAGTACAGACTCCCGGGTGGGCAAGATGAAATATCGAGAACGGTGCAGGAATTAGAAAAAGTGGGCATTATAAGACCTGCACACAGCCCATATAATTCCCCCATATGGCCAGTGCGGAAGTCGGATGGCACGTGGAGAATGACAGTGGATTACAGAGAATTAAATAAGGTCACGCCGCCTATTCATGCGGCCGTACCCAATATTGCCTCCCTAATGGATACGTTGAGTAGGGAGATAAAAACCTATCATTGTGTCCTAGATCTAGCAAATGTGTTCTTCAGTATCCCAATTGCTGAGGAATCGCAAGATCAATTTGCGTTTACGTGGGGAGGCAGGCAGTGGACCTTTCAGGTCCTGCCACAGGGGTACGTGCATTCACCAACGTATTGTCGCAATCTAGTGGCGCGTGACCTGGCTGATTGGAAAAAACCTGATGATGTTAACCTGTATCATTATATTGATGATCTCCTGCTGACATCCGACTCACTGGAGGCAGTAGGGCAGGCGGCAGATTCATTAACCGCCTATTTACAGCAGAGGGGATGGGCTATAAATCCCCAAAAGGTGCAAGGTCCGGGCCTGTCTGTAAAATTCCTGGGGGTGGTTTGGTCAGGAAAGACCAAAGTACTACCCAGTGTTGTCATAGATAAGGTTCAGGCGTTCCCAGTCCCTACAACATCGAAGCAGCTGCAAGAGTTTCTAGGTATACTGGGTTACTGGCGTTCCTTTATACCTCACCTAGCGCAGCTGCTAAGGCCACTATATAGACTCACAAAAAAGGGGCAGCTATGGGACTGGGGGAAAACAGAACAGGATGCTTTCCAACAGGCAAAACTGGCAGTTAAACAAGCCCAGGCATTGGGTATATTCGATCCTACCCTCCCAGCTGAATTGGATGTTCATGTTACTCAAGATGGCTTTGGCTGGGGCCTGTGGCAACGCCAGAGTTCTGTTCGGACCCCCATTGGTTTTTGGTCTCAGGTCTGGCATGGAGCAGAAGAAAAATATAGTATGATTGAAAAACAGTTATTGGCTGCCTATTCAGCATTACAGGCAGTAGAGCCAATAACCCAGACGGCTGAAGTTATAGTGAAGACCACTCTGCCAATTCAGGGGTGGGTGAAAGATCTGACCCACCTTCCTAAGACAGGGGTGGCCCAAGCACAAACAGTGGCACGATGGGTCGCTTACCTCAGCCAAAGGAGCAGTCTGTCTTCATCACCCTTAAAAGAAGAGCTTCAGAAGATCCTAGGTCCAGTGACCTATCACTGTGATGCATCAAAAGAAACACTGGTCGCTCCACCAGAGAAGAGTCCTGTTCAGGAGGGGAAATATCCTATCCCTGAAGATGCCTGGTATACAGATGGGTCCAGCAAGGGCAACCCGAGCAAGTGGAGAGCGATAGCATACCATCCTTCGACTGAGACAATCTGGTTTGACGAGGGGGATGGTCAGAGCAGCCAATGGGCGGAACTGCGAGCCGTGTGGATGGTTATAACCAAGGAACCCGGTGATGGTATTCTGAATATCTGTACAGACAGTTGGGCTGTGTACCGGGGGCTCACTCTTTGGATTGCACAGTGGGCCACCCAGGAATGGACTATCCACGCCCGACCAATCTGGGGCAAAGACATGTGGTTAGAGATATGGAATACAGTCAAACACAGGACTATATGTGTCTACCATGTTTCTGGTCATCAGCCTCTACAGTCACCGGGAAATGATGAAGCTGACACGCTGGCCCGAGTTCGATGGATTGAGAATTCACCATCTCAGAACATCGCCCGTTGGTTACATCAGAAGCTACGGCATGCGGGACAAAAGACAATGTGGGCAGCTGCTAAAGCATGGGGACTGCCCATACAGCTACCTGACATCGTCCAGGCATGCCAGGATTGCGATGCTTGCTCTAAGATGAGACCGAGATCATTGCCCGAAACGACAGCACATCTTGCTAGAGGACACAATCCTCTCCAGCGATGGCAGGTCGATTACATTGGGCCCCTTCCTCGGTCTGAGGGGGCGAGATATGCCCTGACCTGCGTCGACACTGCAAGTGGGCTACTGCAGGCCTATCCAGTACCAAAAGCAAACCAGGCATATACCATCGAGGCACTGACTAAACTGATGTCTGCCTACGGGACACCTCAAGTCATTGAGAGCGACCAAGGGACTCATTTTACTGGTGCAACGATACAGCGCTGGGCAGAAGAAAACAACATCGAATGGCGATTCCATCTGCCAATGGGGGCAGGCCTCATTGAACGTTACAATGGTATTCTTAAGGCTGCCCTGAAGACAGACTCCCAGTCCCTGCAGGGGTGGACGAAAAGACTGTATGAAACTTTGCGGGACCTGAATGAAAGACCCCGAGACGGCAGACCCAGTGCCCTGAGAATGCTGCAGACAACATGGGCCACCCCACTTAGGATCCAAATTACGGGCACTGATTATCAGGTAAGACCCCAGATTGGTAATGAAAATAATATTCTGCTCCCTGCCCCTGAGAATTTAGAACCAGGCACCCATAGAATAAATAGGCCTTGGAAGGTGCAGGTAGGACCCAAGTGGTGTGGCCTACTTGCACCCTGGGGGAGACTGTTGGAGGTGGGAGGCTCAGTAGTTCCTCCAGTAATAGGTACATGGCCTACTGATATTGTGGTCAACACTCCGATCTTCATTGCTAAAGGGACCCCCATCACGTCCCTATGGCAGATCAGGACACCTCCTTTGGTGCCTGACATAGTTATGCAGCCACAGATATCTGGCCAGAAGGTGTGGTACAGGCGGCCGGGACGTGCCCCAGTACAAGCGGAAGTGTTGACCCAGGATAGAAATACGGCCTGTATCTTGCCCTGGAGAGCAGACCTTCCCCTCCTGGTACCCTTGAAACATCTGTATTACTCCCCGTGAGTCTTCGAGCCTTCAGGATCACCGGAAGGAACGAAATGCCATCAAAGCGTTCCAGGGTTACAGTCAGATCACGTGTGACACCCGGTGACGGCCTATATGGGACTGATGGAACATAAGACGGACCTGCACCTGATGACCGCATGCCTCCAGTAACTTCATCGAGCACTGGCCCATACAAGAATATCAACGTTCACCAATCGTCACCTGTCTTGAATTGTACCAACATGCGTCGCGATGGAAATTGTATGAGCGTCGTGATATAGTGGATCTCTGTATTAGGAAAAGCTTACCCATTAGTCAGCCTAATCATTGGTCCATGCCGTGAAGGGGTGGAGTGTATGGGAACTGCTGAGTCACGGCCTGAACCTGATTAGTCACCTGAGGCAAGCAATGAGTCAGCCCTGGGAGCTGCCTGAATTGCTTTCACCTGTGCTGCAGGAAGGGGTGGAGCCCGGCTCCACCTCTGCTAGACCCATTTATGAGTGGTGAGAAAATGTCTTGTTTTTGGAGAAAATGTCTATTTTG
>JARXNR010000513.1:0-10386 GCA_036346035.1 Crossoptilon crossoptilon
ACCCCACCAACCCCAAAAAACACGAAAACCACCCCAACAACCGACCCCCCACCACACCACCAACAACCAAAAACACCCAACACCCCCCCAACAAAAACAACAACACAAACCCCACCCTACCCCCCAACATCCACCAACCCCAAAAACCACAACCACACGCACACCCACACCAACCACAACAACAAACCACCATAACCAACCCCAACACCCACACGACAAACACCACAACGAACCCCACAAACCACACAACCAACCCACGTCACACAACAACCCACGGGACACAACCACACGACCACTGACACACACACACAAAAAACACAACCAAAAACACCACACCACAACAACACAAACCACCCACACGGACCACACAACCACACGACCACACAAATACACAACCCAACAAACCCCACACAAACCACACGAACCACCCGACCACAAACTCACAACCACACCAACCAACACAAAGTACACAACACACCACCACAACGACACACACGCAAACAACACAAAACCCAAAACCCAGCCACAACCACACGACCACACAACCACACAAATACACGACATCACAACCACAGCAACCATCACACTACAAACACTGGAACTCGGTCACGAACCGAACACAACCTCACAACACCACCCACCCTCACAACCAACACAACCACCCAAACCAACCACGGGACACCACAACACAACGGACACAAACACCACAACGACCACAACCTGTCTGCCGATGCACGGCCCACACGGGGGGCAGGGCTGAGACTCAACGCCGGGAGTCGGAAGCTCGGTGACGGAGCCGATCTGGTTGACTTTGAGCAGCAGGCAGTTGCAGGCTTTCTGCTCGGCCGCGTGGGCGATGCGCTTCGGGTTGGTGACCGTCAGGTCGTCGCCCACCACCTGGATGTCCACGTGGGACAGGAAGTGCTTCCACGCCTCCCAGTCGTCCTGGTCAAAGGGGTCCTCGATGGACACCACTGCGATGGGGGGCCACGACCATCAGCCTTCCCAGTATGGACCAGTATGGCCCAGTATGGCTCCATGTGGCCGCAGTCCCTCCCAGTGCCCCCAATCCGCCTCCCAGTGCCTCCCAGTGCCCCCAGTCCCCTCCCAGTCATCCTGGTCAAAGGATTCCTTGATGGACACCACTGTGATGAGGGGGGCACGACCATCAGCCTTCCCAGTATGGACCAGTATGGCCCAGTATGGCTCCATGTGGCTGCAGTGCCTCCCAGTGCCCCCAGTCCCCTCCCAGTCCCTCCCAGTCTGTCCCAGTGCCCCCAATCCCTCTCCCAGTTCCTCCCAGTCATCCTGGCCAAAGGATTCCTTGATGGACACCACTGCGATGGGGGGGGCACGACCATCAGCCTTCCCAGTATGGACCAGTATGGCCCAGTATGGCTCCATGTGGCCACAGTCCCTCCCAGTGCCCTCAATCCCCCTCCCAGTCCCTCCCAGTGCCCCCAGTCCCCCTCCCAGTCCCTCCCAGTGCCCCCAATCCCCCTCCCAGTCCCTCCCAGTGCCCCCAGTCCCCCTCCCAGTCCCTCCCAGTGCCCTCAATCCCCCTCCCAGTCCCTCCCAGTGCCCCCAGTCCCCCTCCCAGTGCTCCCGGTCCCCCTACCTGTCCCTCCCAGTGCCCCCAGTCCCCCTCCCAGTGCTCCCGGTCCCCCTCCCAGTCCCTCCCAGCGCCCCCAGCATCCCCCTCCCAGTGCTCCCAGTCCCTCCCAGTCCGTCCCAGCGCCCCCCCCCCTCACCCGGGTAGTCCTTGATGAAGCCCTTGTAGATCTCCCCCAGCTTCTCCCCGCTGATGAGCCGCTTGGGGTCGGGGGGGCTCTTGAAATCCAGGTCGTAGTGGCCGTCCCTGCAGAACTCGGAGGCGGCCACGTCCATCCCGATCACCACCTTGTCGGTGTAACCGGCCTGAGCGATGGCGGCCTTCAGCAGCTCCAGAGCTGGGGGGGGGAAAGGGAAAATGGGGGGGGGGGGCACAGCGTGAGGACCCCCGCAATGTGGGGCGGCGACGGAACCCGGCCCCCGGTCCGTAAGTCATTGGGATTCCTCAATCTGTGGACCCACCCCCCCCCTCCCAGTCCACCCCATTGGGACCCCAAATCTATTGGACCCCCCCCACCCATGGGACCCCCCCCGATCTAGGGGACCCCCCCGACTCATGGGACCCCACCCAGACCCCCCAAATCTATGGGACCCCCCCACCCATGGGACCCCCCCGATCTATGGGACCCCCCCGACTCATGGGACCCCACCCGGACCCCCCAAATCTATGGGACCCCCCCAGTCCACCCCATTGGGACCCCAAATCTATGGGAACCCCCCAATCTATAACACCCCCCTCACAATTCATGGGACCCCCCCCCAATCCAACTCATTGGGACCCCAAATCTATGGGACCCCCCCACCCATGGGACCCCCCAACCTATGGGACCCCCCCCATTCATGGGACCCCCCCGATCTATGGGACCCCCCCCAGTCCAATCCTGGGACCCCAAATCTATGGGATCCCCCACCCATGGGACCCCCCCCAATCTATAATACCCCCCACCAATTCATGGGACCCCCCCAGTCCACCCCATTGGGACCCCAAATCTATGGGACCCCCCCACCCATGGGACCCCCCAACCTATGGGACCCCCCCCATTCATGGGACCCCCCCGATCTATAGGACCCCCCCCAGTCCAATCCTGGGACCCCAAATCTATGGGATCCCTCACCCATGGGACCCCCCCAATCTATAAACCCCCCCCCCAAATCTACGGGACCCCCCAGTCCACCCCATTGGAATCCCAAATCTATGGGACCCCCCCACCCATGGGACCACCCGACTCATGGGACCCCACCCAGACCTCCCAAATCTATGGGACCCCCCCACCCATGGGACCCCCCGACTCATGGGACCCCACCCAGACCCCCCAAATCTATGGGACCCCCCCGCCCATGGGACCCCCCGACTCATGGGACCCCACCCAGACCTCCCAAATCTATGGGACCCCCCCCATCCATGGGCCCCCCCCCCGATCTATGGGACCCCCCTCAATCCAATCCATTGGGACCCCAAATCTATGGGACCCCCCCACCCATGGGACCCCCCCCAGCCCCCCATATCCCAACAGATCCCCCATTGCCCCACATGACCTCAACCCCCTCTGCCTCTGTGACCCCCCCGGCCCCCCCCCCGCGCCCTTTCCATTCCCCCCGTACCCTTTCTCCAGTTTCACTGCGTCTCCAATTCCACCCCCCCCTCGAAACCCAACCCCCCCCCGAGCTAAAAGTGGCCCCCCCCTCCCTCCCCCTCCCTCCCCCCGAGGGGGAATCCCACGGTGGAGGTGGACCTGCATACGGCCAAGGGTGGGAAATCGGGGGGGGGGGCGCTGGGAGGGGGGGGGGGGGACGTTGGGGGGGGGGGGGGTTTTGGGGGGGGTTGGGGTAATGGGGGTAATGGGGGGTAATGGGGGCTGGGGGGGTGTTGGGGGGTCATTGGGACATGGGGGGCGATTGGGGCGTGGGGGGGCAATTGGGGGCAATAGGGGCTGGGGGGGCAATTGGGGCTGGGGGCACATGGGGGGGTGTTGGGGGGGCGTAGGGGGGGTTGGGGTATTGGGGGTAATGGGGGTAATGGGGGTATGGGGGGTAATGGGGACTGGGGGGGTGTTGGGGGGGTCATTGGGACATGGGGGGCGATTGGGGCATGGGGGGGCAATTGGGGGGGGACATGGGGGGACAATTGGGGCTGGGGGGGCATGGGGAGGTGTTGGGGGGGCGTAGGGGGGGTTGGGGTATTGGGGGTAATTGGGGCATGGGGGGTAATTGGGGGTAATTGGGGCTGGGGGGGGCGTTGGGGAGGGGGGGACGTTGGGTGGGGGGGGGTGTTGGGGGGCGTTGGGGTAATGGGGGGTAATGGGGGCTGGGGGTTGTTGGGGGTCATTGGGACATGGGGGGCAATTGGGGGAAATTGGGGCTGGGGGGGCATTGGGGGGGGACATGGGGGCAATTGGGGCTGGGGGGGTGTTGGGGGGTCATTGGGACATAGGGGGCAATTGGGGCATGGGGGGGCAATTGGGGGAAATTGGGGCTGGGGGGGCATTGGGGGGGGACATGGGGGGCAATTGGAGCTTGGGGGAGCAATTGGGGCTGGGGGGACATGGGGGGGTGTTGGGGGGTGTGGGGGGGGTTGGGGTATTGGAGGTAATTGGGGCTGTGGGGGGGTGATTGGGATATGGGGGGCAATTGGGGCCGGGGGGGCAATTGGGGGTGTAGGGGGGGTTGGGGTATTGGGGACAATTGGGGCATGGGGGGCATTGGGGGGGACATGGGGGGGCGTGGGGAGGTGTTGGGGGGGGCAGAGGGGGGGTTGGAGTATTAGGGGTAATTGGGGCATGGGGGGTAATGGGGGGTAATTGGGGCTGGGGGGGCATGGGGGGGTCACTGGGACATGGGGGGGTCATTGGGGGGTAATTGGGGCTGGGGGGGCGTTGGGGGGTCATTGGGACATGGGGGGCAATTGGGGCATGGGGGGGCAATTGGGGCTGGGGGGGCATTGGGGGGTAATGGGGGGCAATTGGGGCTGGGGGGGCGTGGGGGGGGAATGGGGGGTAATTGGGGCTGGGGGGGTGTTGGGGGGTCATTGGGACATAGGGGGTAATTGGGGCTGGGGGGGCATTGGGGGGGAACATGGGGGGGCATGGGGAGGTGTTGGGGGGCATAGGGGGGGTTGGGGTATTGGGGGTAATTGGGGCATGGGGGGTAATGGGGGGTAATTGGGGCTGGGGGTGGCATGGGGGGTCATTGGGGCTGGGGGGGGCGTTGGGGGGGGGACGTTGTGTGAGGGGGGGGTGTTGGGGGGCGTTGGGGTATTGGGGGTTATGGGGCTATGGGGGGTAATTGGGGGTAATGGGGGCTGGGGGGGGGTAATGGGTCATTGGGACATGGGGGGCAATTGGAGGGGGACATGGGGGGGCAATCGGGGCTGGGGGGGCATGGGGGGGCATTGGGGTACTGGGGGGCCGTGGGGGGTGTTGGGGTATTGGGGGCAATTGGGGCTGGGGGGGCATGGGGGGGTGTTGGGGGGTCGTTGGGATATGGGGGGCAATTGGGACATTGGGGGGGTATTGGGGGGGTGTAGGGGGGGTTGTATTGGGGGCAATTGGGGTATGGGAGGCATTGGGGGGGGGTGTGGGGGGGTAATTGGGGGCAATTGGGGCTGGCGGGGCATGGGGGGGTGTTGGGGGGGCGTAGGGGGGGTTGGGGTATTGGGGACAATTGGGGCATGGGGGGTAATGGGGGGCAATTGGGGCTTGGGGGGGGCATGGGGGGTCATTAGTGCTGGGGGGTGTAGGGGGGGTTGGGGTATTGGGGGTAATTGGGGTATGGGAGGCATTGGGGGGGGGACAGGGGGGGGCAATTGGGGCTGGGGAGGCATGGGGGGGTGTTGGGGGGGCGTAGGGGGTTGGGGGTATTGGGGGTAATTGGGGCATGGGGGGTAATGGGGGTAATTGGGGCTGGGGGGGGCTGATTGGGATATGGGGGGCAATTGGGGCTGGGGGGGGCGTAGGGGGGGGTTGGGGCATGGGGGGTAATGGGGGGCAATTGAGGCTGGGGGGGCATGGGGGGTGTTTGGGGGACATTGGGATATGGGGGGCAATTGGGATATGGGGGGTAATGGGGGCAATTGGGGCTGGGGGGGGCATGGGGAGGCGTAGGGGGGTTGGGGTATTGGGGGTAATTGGGGCATGGGGGGCATTGGGGGGGTGTTGGGGGGGTCATTGGATCATGGGGGGCAATTGGGACATGGGGGGCATTGGGGGGGGGTTTGGGGGGGGTTTTGGGGGCAATTGGGCCATGGGGGGGCAATTGGGACTGGGGGGTGTTGGGGGTCATGGGGGGGGGATTAGGCCGTGGGGGAGGCACTGGGAGATGGGGGGGTGTTAGGGGTCATTGGGGGTCATTATGAGATGGGGGGTACGGGGGGGGGCATTGGGAGATTGAGGGGGGGGGGGCCACTGAGGTCATTGGGGGTCATGGAGGGGGGGGGCTGTTGGGGGGGGGAGAAACGTGGGGGAGCTATGCTGGGGGGGGGGGGAGGTGTCGGGGTCACGTGGGGGGGTTATTGGGGGGGCATTGTGGAGATGGGGGGGGGGTCACTGAAGCCCCCCCCCATTTTTTTTAGGTCATTTCCGGGCCGCCGTCCCCAGCGGAGCTTCGACCGGGATCCACGAAGCCTTGGAGCTCCGCGATGGCGACAAGAAGAGATTCCTGGGGAAAGGTGACCCCCCCCGGGACCCCCCCCCACCCCAAGGACCTCCCCCCCCCCCCTCCTTAAAGACCCCCCCTCCCCCTCCCCCAGTGACCCCAACAAAACCTCATTGGGATTTCCCCCCCCCCCCCAACGACACCAAAAGAGCCTCATTGGGTTCCTCCCTCCCACCCCCCCCCCAACCCAAAGACCCCCCCAAAGTGTGTCCCCCCCCACCCCAAGGACCGACCCCCCCCTCCTTAAAGCCCCCCCCCACCCCCAGGAACCCCAACAAAACCTCATTTGCGATTTCCCCCCCAACCCAAAGACCCCCCCCCCCCAACGACCCCAAAAGAGCCTGTGACCAAAGTGAGCCAAAGACCCCCCCCCCCCAAAGACCCCAAAAGGCATCCTGACACCCCCGTTTCCCCCCCCCCCCCCCCAGGTGTGCTTAAAGCAGTGGAGCACATCAACAAAACCATCGGCCCCGCTCTGATAGAGAAGGTGAGTTTTTTTTTGGGGGGGGGGGATGCAATTTTTTTTTTTTGTGGGGGGGGGTCCCCAACACCCCGACCCCTATTTTTGTGCCCCCCACCCCCCGTAGAAAATCAGCGTGGTGGAGCAGGAGAAGATCGACAAAGTGATGATCGAGATGGACGGCACCGAGAACAAATGTGAGCGTAAAGACCCCCCCCCCAAAAAAAAAAAAAACAACCAAATCTCAATAATAAGGATTTATTGAACACCCCCCCCACTCTTGTCGTTTCCCCCCCCCCAGCGAAATTTGGGGCCAATGCCATTTTGGGGGTGTCTTTGGCCGTTTGCAAAGCGGGGGCTGCTGAAAAGGGGGTCCCGCTTTATCGGCACATCGCTGACCTGGCTGGGAACACGGAGCTCATCCTGCCTGTGCCGGTAATGGGGGGGGGGCTTTGGGGGGGGGAATGGGGTTGGGGGGAGTCTGGGGGGGCTTTGGGAGGGGATGGGGGTCTTTGGGGTGGGGGTTGGGGGTGTTTGGCGGGGGGGCGTTGGGGGGTGTTTGGAGGGTCGTGTTGAGGTTTGGAGGGTGTTGGTTGGGTCTGCTGGGGGTCTTTTGGGGGGGTTATTTGGGGTCTGGGGGGGGTCCTGGGGGTCTTTGGGGGGTTATTGAGGTCTGGGGGGGGTCCTGGGGTCTTTGGGGGGGAGTTGGGGGTCTTTTGGGGGGTCTTTGTGGGGCTTTGCGGGGATCTGGTTGGTTTTGGGGGGCGTTGGATGGGTCTTGGCCATCCTTGTTGGGTCTTTTTGGGGCCTGGGGGGGCTATTTGGGGTCTGGAGGGGGATCCTGGGAGTCTTTGGGGGGTTATTGGGGTCTGGGGGGGGTCCTGGGGTCTTTGGGGGGGAATTGGGGGTCTTTTAGGGGTCTTTGGGGGGCTTTGCAGGAGGGTTTGGGAGGATCTGGTTGCATTTGGGGGACGTTGGATGGGTCTTGGCCGTCCCTGTTGGGTCTACTGGGGTCTTGGGGGGTTATTTAGGGTCTGGGGGGGGTCCTGGGGGTCTTTGGGGGGTTATTGGGGTCTGGGGGGGGTCCTGGGGTCTTTGGGGGGGGTCTTTGTGGGGCTTTGCGGGGATCTGGTTGGTTATGGGGGGCATTGGTTGGGTCTTGGCCATCCCTGTTGGGTCTACTGGGGTCTTGGGGGGTTATTTGGGGTCTGGAGGGGGGTCCTGGGGGTCTTCGGTGGGTTATTGGGATCTGGGGGGGGTCCTGAGGTCTTTGGGGGGGAGTTGGGGGTCTTTGGGGGGCTTGGGTTTGGGAGTATCTGGTTGCATTTGGGGTGCGTTGGGGGGTCTTGGGGGGGGGTCCGGGGGGTGGGGTTTGGGGGGGTGGTTTGGGGGGGGGGTGTGGGGGGTGTCTGGGGGGGGGGGGGTTATTGGGGTCTGGGGGGGGGGGTCTTGGGGGTCTTTGGGGGTTTATTGGGGTCTGGGGGGTGTCCTGGGGTCTTTGGGGGGGAATTGGGGGTCTTCTGGGGGGTCTTTGTGGGGCTTTGCGGGGATCTGGTTTGTTTTGGGGGGCATTGGTTGGGTCTTGGCCATCCCTGTTGGGTTGGGGGGGGGGGGTCTTGGGGGGTTATTGGGGTCTGGAGGGGGGTCCTGGGGGTCTTCGGTGGGTTACTGGGGTCTGGGGGGGGTCCTGAGGTCTTTGGGGGGGAGTTGGGGGTCTTTGGGGGGCTTGGGTTTGGGAGGATCTGGTTGCATTTGGGGGGCGTTGGTTGGGTCTTGGCCATCCTTGTTGGGTCTACTGGGGTCTTGGGGGGTTATTTAGGGTCTGGGGGGGTCCTGGGGGTCTTTGGGGGTTTATTCTGGGGGGTGTCCTGGGGTTCTTTGGGGGGGGTCTGGGGTCTTTGGGGGGGGTCTTTGTGGGGCTTTGAGGGGATCTGGTTGGTTTTGGGGGGCATTGGTTGGGTCTTGGCCATCCTTGTTGGGTCTACTGGGGTCTTGGGGGTTATTTTGGGTCTGGGGGGGGGGGGTCTGGGGGTCTAGGGGGGATATTTGGGGGGGTCTTAGGGTCCTTGAAGGGAATAGTGGGATCTTGGGAGTGTCGTAGGGTCTTTGAAGGGAACATTGGGTTCTGGGGGGGCCCAGGGGGCCCATTGAGGTCTCGTTTCTCACTGGCTCTTTACAGATCCTCACTGGGGGGGGGGAGAAGGGGGGGGGGGGTCAACAACGCATCGGAGCGCAACCCAGCGAGCACAGCCACGCTCTGCCCCCCTCCCCCCTCCCCCCATCGGGACCCCCGCCCCCCCCAGGCTTTAATTCCTGCCCCCCCCCCCGTCCTTTTGCAGGCCTTCAACGTGATCAACGGCGGTTCGCACGCCGGGAACAAGCTGGCCATGCAGGAGTTCATGGTGCTGCCGGTGGGCGCCTCCTCCTTCCACGACGCCATGAGGGTGGGGGCCGAGGTTTATCACAGCCTCAAGGGGGTCATCAAGGGCAAATACGGCAAGGATGCCACCAACGTGGGCGACGAGGGGGGGTTCGCCCCCAACATCCTCGATAACCACGAAGGTAGGAGCCCCCCCACCCCGTATTTGTGCCCCCAGCCACCCGGCGCTGTGCTCTGTGATGGGTTGGGGGGGGTCCCTGATGTTGGGGGGTCCCATAGGTTGGGGGTCCCAATGGGTTGGGGAGGATCCCATAGGTTGGGGGGGTCCAATAGATTGAGGGAGTCCAAATGGATTGGATTGGGGGGAGTCCCTGATGTTGGGGGTCCCAATGGGTTGGGTTGGGGGGGGTCCCTGATGTTGGGGGGTCCCATAGGTTGGGGGTCCCAATGGGTTGGGGAGGATCCCATAGGTTGGGGGGGTCCAATAGATTGAAGGAGTCCAAATGGATTGGATTGGGGGGGTCCCAATGGGTTGGGGTCCCAATGGGTTGGGTTGGGGGGTCTCATAGGTTGGGGGGGTCCCAATGGGTTGGGTTGGGGGTCCCATATGTTGGGGGTCCCAATTGGTTGGACTGGGAGGGTCTCATAGGTTGGGGGGGGTCCCAATGGGTTGGGTTGGGGGGGGTCCCAATGGGTTGGGGGGGGTCCCATGGGTTGGGGGGACAAGGATGCCACCAACGTGGGCGATGAGGGGGGGTTCACCCCCAACATCCTCGATAACCACGAAGGTAGGAGCCCCCCCCCCCATATTTGTGTCCCTACCCACCTGGGGGTGTGCTCTATAATGGGCTGGGAGACCCTTAGGTTGGGGGTCCCAATGGGTTGGGTTGGGGGTCCCGTAGTTTGGGGGGGTCCCAATGGGTTGGGTTGGGGGTCCCGTAGGTTGGGGGGTCCAATGGATTGGGGGGGTCCCAATGGGCTGGACTGGGGGAGGGTCCCATATGTTGAGGGGGTCCCAATGGGTTGGGGGGGTCTCATAGGTTGGGGGTCCCAATGGGTTGGGTTGGGGGTCCCATAGGTTGGGGGGCTCCAACAGAGTGAGGCGGTCCCAATGGGTTGGGTTGGGGGTCCCATAAGTTGGGGGTCCCAATTGGTTGGACTGGGGGGGGTCTCATAGGTTGAGGGGGTCCCAATGGGTTGGGGGGGTCCCATAGGTTGGGGGTCCAAATGGGTTGGGTTGGGGGAGTCCCAGATGTTGGAGGTCGCGATTGGTTGGGTTGGGGGG
>JARXNR010000077.1:0-89062 GCA_036346035.1 Crossoptilon crossoptilon
CACTGGATGTCATGGCAGGAAGGCGGGTTGTGGACGCAGTGGGGTTGGCCATCGGTCACCTTGCACGAGGTCCCTTTGGGACAGGGAAAATCCCGGCATGGTTTTCCCTGGGATGCTTTGCTTTGGACACACCGTGGCCAACCGTTGACTATTTGGCACTCTGTTCCCTTCTGGCATTGGATGGCGCTGCAGGAGGGTGTGGGGTGGACGCAGTGGGGCCACCCATCTCTCATCTGGCACGTGGTCCTCTTGGGACAGTGCACTCTGCAAGAAGGCTGCGTTGGAGACATCTTGCTTGGGACACACCGAGGCAAACCTCCCTCCATCCTGCACACCATCCCGCTCTCACAGGGGACATTGTTGCACGAGGCAGGAGGCAATTCCCTCCGGAGGAGCAACTTGTGAACACACTTGGGCCACCCCTCCACCATTTGGCAACGGGTCCCCTTCTGGCACCGAATATCCCGGCAGCTCGGCGAGGCGTGGACGCAGCGTGGCCAATCGTCCACCATCTTGCACCGTGTGCCCTCCCCGCAGCTGAGGTGACGGCATGAAGGTTTGGGGACGCAGCGGGGTTTCCCAGCCACCATCTGACACCGAGTCCCTTCCTTGCAGGGGAACATCCGACACGATGGGGTGGGGATGCACTGCGGCCACCCTCCCACCATCCTGCATCGCGTTCCAGCCTTGCAGTGGAAATTGTTGCACGACGGCAACGGGACGCATTTGGGGACCCCATCCACCATCTTGCACCGAGTTCCTGCTCCACAACGGGTGTTCTTACAGGAAGGCAATGGGACACACTGGGGCCACCCGCCCATCATCCTGCACACCGTTCCCGTATCGCAGTGGAAGTTGTTGCAGGAAGGCAACGGGATGCATTTGGGCATCCCATCCACCACCTTGCACCGAGTTCCTGCACCACAACGGGTGTTCCTGCAGGATGGCAACGGGATGCACTGGGGTGAGCCATGCACCATCTTGCATTCTGTTCCTGCACCACAACGGGTGTTCTTGCACGAAGGCAACGGGATGCATTGGGGTGAGCCATGCACCATCCTGCACTCTGTTCCTGCTCCACAACGGGTGTTTTTGCAGGAAGGCAACGGGATGCACTTGGGCCAGCCGTCCACCATCTTACACTCTGTTCCATCTTCACAGCGGGTGTTTTTGCAGGAAGGAAGAGGAACACACTTGGGTGACCCATGGACCATCTTGCATTCTGTTCCTGCTTCACAACGGGTGTTTTTGCAGGATGGCAGAGGGATGCATTGGGGTGATCCGTGCACCATCTTGCATTCTGTTCCAGCTCCACAACGGGTGTTTTTGCAGGATGGCAACGGGATGCATTGGGGTGATCCATGCACCATCTTGCATTCTGTTCCAGCTCCACAACGGGTGTTTTTGCAGGATGGCAACGGGATGCATTGGGGTGATCCACCGACCATCCTGCACTCTGTTCCAGCACCACAACGGGTGTTCTTACAGGATGGCAGAGGGATGCACTGGGGTGACCCATGGACCATCTTGCATTCTGTTCCTGCTTCACAATGGGTGTTTTTGCAGGATGGCAACGGGATGCACTGGGGTGACCCACCGACCATCTTGCATTCTGTTCCTGCACCACAACGGGTGTTCTTGCACGAAGGCAGAGGGATGCATTGGGGTGAGCCATGCACCATCTTGCATTCTGTTCCTGCTTCACAGCGGGTGTTTTTGCACGAAGGCAATGGAATGCACTGGGGTGATCCATGCACCATCCTGCACTCTGTTCCAGCACCACAGTGGGTGTTCTTGCACGAAGGCAGAGGGATGCACTGGGGTGAGCCATGCACCATCTTGCATTCTGTTCCTGCTTCACAACGGGTGTTTTTGCACGATGGAAGCACTGGGGGGATGCACTCTGTTGGGGTGACACCAGGCACGGGATGCATCTTGCATTCTGTTCCAGCTTCACAACGGGTGTTCTTGCACGAAGGCAACGGGATGCACTGGGGTGACCCTTGGACCATCCTGCACTCTGTTCCATCTTCACAACGGGTGTTCTTGCACGAAGGCAGAGGGATGCACTGGGGTGATCCATGCACCATCCTGCACTCTGTTCCAGCACCACAACGGGTGTTTTTGCACGAAGGCGATGGGACGCACCTGGGCTGCCCGTTCAGCATCTGGCATTCTGTTCCAGCTTCATTCTGTTCCTTGCTTCACACACACGGGGGCACCATCCCGCACTTGATCCCACGAAGGCAACAGGATGGCAACGGGATGCACTGGGGTGATCCCACCACCATCCCCTGCCCTCTGCTGGTGATCCCAGGATGGCAACGGGATGAACTGGGACATCCCACACACCATCCCACGAGGCAACTGGGATGCTACTGGCAACGGGATGAACTGGGACATCCCACCCACCATCCCACACTGATCCCAAATCACGGCTGGTGATCCTACAGGATGGCAACGGGATGAACTGGGACATCCCACCAACCATCCCACACTGATTCCAAATCACTGCTGGTGATCCTACAGGCTGGCAATGGGACATCCCACCAACCATCCACACTGATCCCAATCACTGATCCCTGGCAATGGGATGAATGGGACATCCCACACTGATCCCAAATCACAATTAGTGATCCTACAGGCTGGCAATGGGATGAACTGGGACATCCCACCCACCATCCCACGCTGATCCCAAATCACAATTAGTGATCCTACAGGCTGGCAGCGGGATGAACTGGGACATCCCACCAACCATCCCACACTGATCCCAAATCACTGCTGGTGATCCTACAGGATGGCAATGGGATGAACTGGGACATCCCACCAACCATCCCACACTGATCCCAAATCACTGCTGGTGATCCTACAGGCTGGCAATGGGATGAACTGGGACATCCCACCAACCATCCCACACTGATCCCAAATCACTGCTGGTGATCCCAAAGGATGGCAATGGGATGAACTGGGACATCCCACCCACCATCCCACACTGATCCCAAATCACTGCTGGTGATCCTACAGGCTGGCAATGGGATGAACTGGGACATCCCACCAACCATCCCACACTGATCCCAAATCACTGCTGGTGATCCTACAGGCTGGCAATGGGATGAACTGGGACATCCCACCAACCATCCCACACTGATCCCAAATCACTGCTGGTGATCCTACAGGCTGGCAATGGGATGAACTGGGACATCCCACCAACCATCCCACACTGATCCCAAATCACGACTGGTGATCCTACAGGCTGGCAATGGGATGAACTGGGACATCCCATCCCACGCTGATCCCAAATCACACTAAGTGATCCTACAGGCTGGCAGCGGGATGAACTGGGACATCCCACCAACCATCCCACACTGATCCCAAATCACTGCTGGTGATCCTACAGGCTGGCAATGGGATGAACTGGGACATCCCACCAACCATCCCACACTGATCCCAAATCACTGCTGGTGATCCCAAAGGATGGCAATGGGATCCCACCAACCATCCCACAACTGGTGATCCCAAAGGATGGCAATGGGATGAACTGGGACATCCCACACACCATCCCACACTGATCCCAAATCACTGCTGGTGATCCTACAGGCTGGCAATGGGATGAACTGGGACATCCCACCCACCATCCCACACTGATCCCAAATCACTGCTGGTGATCCTACAGGCTGGCAATGGGATGAACTGGGACATCCCACCAACCATCCCACACTGATCCCAAATCACGACTGGTGATCCTACAGGCTGGCAATGGGATGAACTGGGACATCCCACCAACCATCCCACACTGATCCCAAATCACAATTAGTGATCCTACAGGCTGGCAGCGGGATGAACTGGGACATCCCACCCACCATCCCACACTGATCCCAAATCACAACTGGTGATCCCAAAGGATGACAATGGGATGAACTGGGACGTCCCCCCACCACCCCAGACTCCATTCCCATTTCCCAGTGGCTGCCCTTATGGGAACGAAACGGACCCAGTTCCCCGACGCGCCCTGCGTACCTTTTGGGCATGGGTAGTTCTTGCACGAGGGCACTGTGACACATTTGGGTCCATCATCTGAAACCCTACAAACCATACCAGGTCCACAACGGACCCCAGAGCACAGCTTGTTGCTGGTGTGGGGTTGTGGGTCCGCACCTGGGAACAACAACAGGAAGGGTCACATTCCCATATCAGACAGCGGAGAATCCACTCCTCACCAAATTTGTGCATTTGTACCAAAAAAAAAGGCAGAAATTCCCAAATTTTCCCTCTCTTCCCACTAAAAACTTCTGTTTCTCCGCTTTTGTGCGTGACCCCCCAAAAAATACGGGGTGGGGATTCTCTAGGGGCGTGTATAGGGGTTGGGTTGCTGTGCACCCTTGGGAAAAAGGGGACGGTGCAGTTAGAGGGGCTGAGTGGTTTTGGGGCTAAAAACACCAAATCTGGGCGCTGGGAATGAAAAGGGAGAACTGTGAGGAAAAGGTGGATGGGCTCTGGGATTGGAAATGGCAGATTTGGGGTCAAGAAGGGAAAGCAAGGAAAGGGTGGGTGGATTTTGGGGTTATAAATGTTGAATTTGGGGTCGGAAAGGAAAGGATGGATGGATTTGGGGTTATAAATGTTGAATTCGGGGTCGGAAAGGAAAAGATGGATGGATTTGGGATTATAAATGTTCAATTTGGGGTCAAAAAGGGAAAGCAAGGAAAGGATGGATGGATTTTGGGGTTATAAATGTTGAATTTGGGGTCAAAAAGGAAAGGATGGGTGGATTTTGGGGGTTGGAAATGGCAGATTTGGGGTCAAAAAGGAAAGAGTAAGTGGATTTTGGGGTTGGAAATGTCAGATCTGGGATTGGAAGCATAAAGCAAGAGAGGGTCGATGGATTTTGGGGTTGTAAATGCCGAATTTGGGGTTTGAACTGGAAAGGAAGAGAAAATGTGTATGGATTTTGGGGTTGGAAATGGTATTTTTGGGGTTGGAAGTGGAAAGGAAACGTTGCAATGAAAGGGTGGATGGATTTCGGGGCTGGAAATGGCAGATTTGGGGCTGGAGGTGGAAAGTAAGGGAAAGGGTGGATGGATTTTGGGGTTGGAAATGGCAGATATGGGGCTGAAAGGGTGAAGGAAGAGTTGCTGTGAAATGCTGGATGGATTTTGGGGTTGGAAATGGCAGATTTGGGACTGGAGGTGTAAAGGAAGAATTGCAAGGAAAGAGTGGATGGATTCTGGGGTTGGAAATGTCGGATTTGGAGTTGAAAGGGTAAAGGAAGAGTAAATGTGAAAGGGTGGGAGGATCTGGAGGCTGGAAGTGCCAATTTTTGGGGGGGTTGGAGGTGGGAGCTGGGAGGAGGGTGGGGAAGGAAGACCCTAGGGGGATAAAGATGGAGAGGGATGGGGTGGGATTTGGGTGAAAAACCAGCGATTTTGGCCCAGTGGGACTCACCACATCGCAGCAGGAACCAACTCCAGAGGAGAAGCAGGCCGTGAAGCACCATCTTCACCACTCCTCAGAGAGGACTCTAAGAAGGTTTGGGGTTGGGATGGTTGACACCACAGAGCTCACCCCGAGGGAAGGGGATGGGCGAGGAAGGGACCCCCCACTCTGCCCCAATTTGGGTCCGTTCCCACCTTAAATTGGGCATCTGATGGAGGGGATCCCACCCTGCCCCACTGTACCCCATAAACCCCCCATGGGTGGGCAGTGGACCCCATTCTCCTCTACAGAACCCATTCCCACCTATCAGGATGGGACCCCTACAGCAAAGACCCATCTGGTCCCACAGTCCACTAAGAGAAGGGGGTGAGGGACCACCATACCCAGCCTGCACCACGGACCCCATAAACCCACCCCCCCAAAAGTTGGGGGAACCCAGAGATCCAGCACTCACCATGCCGGAGCTGCAGAGCTGAGCCTCCTCAGAAGGTTCCAAGCTTTTGTAGCAGCCAAGGGGGTGGCTCCAGCCAATGGGATTTGGGTTCCACCCCCCCCCCCCGTCCCTCCCCCCAAAACCACCCCCACTGGTCCCCATGGAGGGGGTGGGTCCTGGGGGCACGTTGGTCTTTGGGGCAGAGATAAGATCTGGGGTTGGGTGGATTTGGGTCAGAGCTGGCGCCAGTGGGGCGGCTGGGAGGGGGTGGGGTGGGGTGACTGGTCTGTGGTCTTTCCATCCATCTGTACATCCATCCACCCATCTCCCTGTCCATCCATCCACCTTGACATACATCCCGTATGTCCGTCCGTCCATCCATCCACCCATCCATCCTCCCATCCATCCATCCATCCATCCATCCATCCATCCATCCTCCCATCCATCCATCCATCCATCCTCCCATCCATCCATCCATCCATCCATCCATCCATCCATCCATCCATCCATCCATCCATCCATCCATCCATCCATCCATCCATCCATCCATCCATCCTCCCACCCCACGATCCCGCAATCCATCCCCCCTGCTCCTCCACCCCCTCTTCCATCCACCCCACGATCCCTCCGTCCATTCTTCCACCCATCCCTCCATCAATTTCACTGACAGCTCCTTTCTTGATCTTCTTGGCTACCCAATCCTCCACACATCTTTCCATCCAACGATCATTCCATCTGTCCAGTGATCCCTCACTCCATCCCTCTCTCCCTCCCTCCCTCCATCCATCCATCCATCCATCCATCCATCCATCCATCCATCCATCCACACATCCCTCAATCCATCCAACAATCCCTCCATCCACCTTCCATCCATTCTTTCATCCATCCATCCATCCATCCATCCATCCATCCGTCCATCCACCAGCATCCATCCACCCAAACATCCCTCCATCCTTTCCCCCATCTCTCCAACCCTCCAAAAACTCTTCCCTCTGTTGACCCTCTGCCCACCTATCCCTCCAACTCTTCTTCCATCCAAATATTCCTCCATCCACTCAAAGATCCATTCAACTATGATTTCATCCATCCAGCATCCTCTCCATCCATCCATCCACCCATCCATCCACCCATCCATCCATCCCCCCCCCTTCCATCCATTCTTTCATCCATCCATCCATCCATCCATCCGTCCATCCACCAGCATCCATCCACCCAAACATCCCTCCATCCTTTCCCCCATCTCTCCAACCCTCCAAAAACTCTTCCCCCTCCATCCATCCATTCAACGATCCTTATACCCATCCCATATTCTCTCCATTCTTCCATCCATTCACCCATCCATCCATCCATCCATCCATCCCTCCTTCCATTCCTCCATCCATCCAAATATCCCTCCTTCCATTCCTCCATCCATCCATCCATCCATCCATCCATCCATCCATCCAAATATCCCTCAATCCATCCATCCATCCATCCATCCATTCTTCCATCCACCCACCCACCCATCCATCCATCCATCCATCCCTCCTTCCATCCCTCCATCCATCCAAATATCCCTCCATCCATTCATCCCTCCATCCATCCATCCGTCCCATCCCCATCCCATCCATCCACCCATCCCATCCATCCATCCATCCATCCATCCCCATCCCCATCCCCATGTCCATCCATCCATCCATCCTCCATCCCCATGTCCGTCCATCCATCCATCCATGCATCCATCCATCCATCCATCCATCCACCCATTCTTCCATCCATCCATCCATTCTTCCATCCATCCATCCATCCAAATATCCCTCCATCCATCCATCCATCCATCCATCCATCCATCCATCCATCCATCCATCCTTCCACCCATCCCATGTTCTCTCCATCCATCCAATGATCCCTCCAATCATCCATCCATCCATCCAAATATCCCTCAATCCATCCAACGATTCCTCCATCCACTCTTCCATCCACTCTTCCATCCTTCCATCCTTCCTTCCTTCCTTCCTTCCTTCCACCCATCCCATGTTCTCTCCATCCATCCAATGATCCCTCCAATGATCCACCCACCCACCCATCCACCCACCCATCCACCCATCCATCCATCCATCCACCCATCCACCCACCCACCCATCCCTCCCTCCCTCCCTCCACCCACCCACCATCCATCCTTCCACCCACCCCACACTCCCCCCACCCATCCCACCATCCCCCCACCCATCATTTTCTCCCTCCCTCCCTCCCTCCCTTCCTCCACCCCGCTATCCCACCACCCCCTCTCCACTCACTTCCCACCCCCTCCTCCCCCAACCCCCTCCTCATCTGCCCCATAGACCCCTTTCCCACCCTCCCCCCCCACCTCGCCCCCCCCCCAGGACCCATTCAGCTGGACCCGATGTGGGGCAGGGCCGTGTTTGGGGACGCTTGGGTCCCTCTGCTCTCCTGCTCCGGATAATTGGGGACTCGAGGGAGCCTTTTGTTCTCTGGAACAATAGATATGGAGGAAGGGGGGTGCAGGGGGGGGGGAGGGGGGGGTGGACCCAGTTGGCTGGTGGGGCTGTGAAGAGGGGGTGGGGGGGGGGGGGAGAGGGGGTCCAAATCTTTATGGACCCATAGCCTGAATGGGTATGGGGGGAGCCTAGCTGCATCCAGAAAGGACCCCCCTACCCCCCCCCCCAAAAAAAAAATACCCACCCCAATCCTGAATGACTTCCTCAAGGAACCCCCCCCACCCATCACCCCATAGGGACCCAAATATATGGCCGACCCCCCCCCTCCCCCCCATTTTATCCCATGGCACCCCATAAGCATCCATGTCTTACCCTCACCCCCCACCCCCCCCCAAATTTGGGGAAGGTGAGGGTCCTGTCCCCAATCTCCTTCTACACTGGGGGACCCCAGAATGGGGGGAGGTCCTCCCCACCCCCTCGGAGACCCCCCCTCCCCCCCCATGCTCCCAAAGGGACCCAGAAGCCCCTTCCCACTCCAGAGACTTGAAAACCCCCTCCTCACATCCCCGTTAATTGGGGAGTTGGGGAGGTGTGTGAGAGGGGGAGGGGGTTGGGGACAAGCCCCCCCCCCCCCCACAAACACACACTCCCCAAGGTGTCCCCAAGAGGCTATGGGTCAGCCCCACCTTCGTTAACGCTAATTGCTGAGCAAATGAACATAGCAGCAGCGGGGCATGATGGCCCAGAGAGCTGCTAACGAGGGGGCCCAGATGCTGGGATCCCCCTCCCCATTATCCCCGTGGAAGGGTTGGGGTGCTACCTGGGTAGGATTTGGGGAGTGGAGGGGGGGGGGCAGGGGGGGAGGTGTAAGGGAAAATTGGGAGGTGAATTTTGGGGGTCCCTGGAGGAGGTCGGACGTCGATGAGGTGGTCCCGATGTGGTTACAGGGGCTCATGGGGGGGTGGGGGGGTCACTGGGATGATCTGGGGGGGGGTCCTGGTGTGGTTTTGGGGGGCTCGTGGGTGGTTGGGGGGTCCTGAAGAGGTTGGGGTGTCCCGATGTGGGGGGGTTGACAGGGGCTCTGGGGGGTCCTAAAGAGGTTGGGGTGTCCCTGGGATGATCTGGGGGGGGGTCCTGGTGTGGTTTGGGGGGGCTCATGGAGGGTCTGGGGGGTCCTGAAGAGGTTGGGGTGTCCCTGGGATGATCTGTGGGGGGTCTTGATGTGGTTTGGGGGGCTCATGGAGGGTCTGGGGGGTCCTAAAGAGGTTGGGGGGGGTTCCTGGGATGATTTGTGGGGGGGTCCTGGTGTGGTTTGGGGGGCTCTTGATGGGTTGGGGGTTCTAAAGGGGTTGGGGTGTCCCTGGGATGATCTGTGGGGGGGTCCTGGTGTGGTTTTGGGGGGCTCATGGGGGGTCTGGGGGTCCTAAAGAGGCTTGGGGGGTCCCTGGGATGATCTGTGGGGGGGTCCTGATGTGGTTTGGGGGGGCCATGGGGCCTCGCTGGGGGGTCCTGAAGGGGGATTTGGGGGGTTTGATGTGGTTTATGGGGGGGGTCTCATGGGGGTCTGGGGGTCCTAAAAAGAGGTTGGATGGGGGGTCCTGATGTGGTTTGACCTGGGGGGTCCTGAAGAGGTTGGGGGGGTCCCTGGGATGGTTTTGGGGGCCCTGGGGTGATTTGGGGAGGGGTCTTGATGTGGTCTGGGGGGCTCATGGGGGGCCTGGGGGGTCCTGAAGAGGTTGGGGGGGTCCCTGGGATGGTTTTGGGGGCCCTGGGGTGATTTGGGGAGGGGTCTTGATGTGGTTTGGGGGGCTCATGGGTAGCTGGGGGGTACTAAAAGGGGATGGGGGATGATCTGGGGGGCTCTTTATGTTGTTTGGGGGCCTTTTGGAGGGTCTGGGGGGTCCTGAAGAGGTTGGGGGAGTCCCTGGGATGATTTGTGGGGGGTCCTGTTGTGGTTTAGGGGGGCTTATGGGGGAGCTGGGGGGTCCTAATGGTTTTGGGGGCCGGGGGTTTCTCGGGGGAGGGGTCTTGATGTGGTTTGGGGGGCTCATGGGTAGCTGGGGGGTACTAAAAGGGGATGGGGGATGATCTGGGGGGCTCTTTATGTTGTTTGGTGGGCTTTTGGAGGGTCTGGGGGGTCCTGAAGAGGTTGGGGGGGTCCCTGGGATGATTTGTGGGGGGTCCTGTTGTGGTTTAGGGGGGCTTATGGGGGAGCTGGGGGGTCCTAAAGGGGTTGGGAGGGCTCCTGGGGTGGTTTTGGGGGTCCTGAGGGGATCTGGGGAGGGGTCTTGATGTGGTTTTGGGGGTCTCATGGGTGGCTGGGGGGTCCTAAAGGGGTTGGGGGGTGATCTGGGGGGCTCCTGATGTGGTTTGGGGGCCTTTTGGAGGATCTGGGGGGTCCTAAAGGGGTTGGGAGGGTCCCTGGGATGGTTTTGGGGCTCCAGGGGTGATTTGAGGAGGGGGTCCTGGTGTGGTTTGGGGGGCTCATGGAGGGTCTGGAGGGTCCTAAGGGGGTTGGGAGGATTCCTGGGGTGGTCTGGGGGGTCCTGGGGTGATCTGGGGAGGGGTCTTGATGCGGTTTTGGGGGGGCTCATGGGGAGTTGGAGGGTCCTAAAGAGGTTGGGGATCCTGCTGTGGTTTTGGGGGACTCATGGGGGGCTGGGGGGGGGTCCCTGGGATGATATTCAAGGGGTCCTGATGTGGTTTTGGAGAGTTTATGGGGGGGTTGAGGGGTCCCAAAGGGGTTGGGGTGTCCCTGGGATGATCTGTGGGGGGGTCCTGGTGTGGTTTTGGGGGGCTCATGGGGGGTCTGGGGGGTCCTAAAGAGGTTGGGGGGTCCCTGGGGTGGTCTGTGTGGAGTCGTGATGTGGTTTGGGGGCTAATGGGGGAGCTGGGGGGTCCTAAATGGGTTGGGAGGGACCCTGAGATGGTTTTGGGGATCCTGGGGTGATTTGGGGGGGTCTTGATGTGGTTTTGGGGGCTCATGAGGGGTTTGGGGGTCCCTGGGATGATCTTCTGGGGGTCCTGGTGTGGTTTTGGGGTGCTCAAGGGGGTCTTAAAGAGGTTGAGGGGGTGATTTGGGGGGTCCTGTTGTGGTTTTGTGGGGCTCATGGGGGGGTTGGGGGGTCCTAAAGGGGTTGGGGAGGTTCCTGGGGTGGTTTTGGGGTCCTGGGTTGATCTTGGGAGGAGTCCTGATGTGATTTTGGGGGGCTCATGGGGGGGATGAGTGGTGTTAAAGGAGTTGGGGGGCTTCCTGGGGTGGTTTTAGGGGTCCTGGAGTGATTTGGGGGGGGTCCTGATGTGCTTTTAGGGGCTCATGGGGGGGTTGGGGGTCCCTGGGATGATCTTCTGGGGGTCCTGGTGTGATTTTGGGGTGCTCAAGGGGGTCTTAAAGAGGTTGAGGGGGTGATTTGGGGGGTCCTGATGTGGTTTTGTGGGGCTCATTGGGGGGGTTGAGTGGTCCTAAAGGGGTTGGGGAGGTTCCTGGGGTGGTTTGGGGGTCCTGGGGGGGTCTTGATGTGGTTTTAGGGGCTCATGAGGAGTTTGGGGGTCCCTGGGATGACCTTCTAGGGGTCCTGGTGTGGTTTTGGGGTGCTCATGGTGGGGTTGGGGGGTCCTAAAGGGGTTGGGGGGGTGATTTGGGGGGTCCTGATGTGGTTTTGTGGGGCTCATGGGGGGGTTGGGGGGTCCTAAAGGGGTTGGGGGGCTTCCTGGGGTGGTTTTGGGGGTCCTGGGGTGATTTGGGGGGGTCCTGGTGTGGTTTTGGGGTGCTCATGGGGGGTCTGGGGGGTCCTAAAGGGGTTGGGGGGGTGATTTGGGGGGTCCTGATGTGGTTTTGGGGTGCTCATGGGGGGGTTGAGTGGTCCTAAAGGGGTTGGGGAGGTTCCCGGGTTGGTTTTGGGGTCCTGGGGAGATTTGGGGGGGTCCTGATGTGGTTTCAGGGGCTCATGGGGTTTGGGGGTCCCTAGGATGATTGTCAGGGGGTCCTGATGTAGTTTTGAGGAGATCATGGGGGGTCTGGGGGGTCTTAAAGGGGTTGGGGGGGTGATTTGGGGGTCCTGGTGTGGTTTTGGGGTGCTCATGGGGGTTTGAGTGGTCCAAAAGGGGTTGGGGAGGTTCCTGGGGTGGTTTTGGGGTCCTGAGGTGACCTGGGGAGGGGTCTTTATGTGATTTTGGGGGGCTCATGGGAGGGGGTTGGGAGGTCTCTGGGATGATCTTCTGGGGGTCCTGGTGTGATTTTGGGGTGCTCAAGGGGGTCTTCAAGGGGTTGGGGGGGTGATTTGGGGGGTCCTGTTGTGGTTTTGTGGGGCTCATGGGGGGGTTGGGGGGTCCTAAAGGGGTTGGGGGGCTTCCTGGGGTGGTTTTGGGGTCCTGGGTTGATCTGGGGAGGGGTCTTGATGTGATTTTGGGGGGCTCATGGGGGGGATGAGTGGTGTTAAAGGAGTTGGGGGGCTTCCTGGGGTGGCTTTGGGGGTCCTGGGTTGATCTGGGGGGGGGGGGGGGTTTCATTTGCAACTGCATTTGCATTTGCATTTGCATTTCCATTTGTAACTGCATTTGCATTTCCATTTCCATGTGCAACTGCATTTGCATTTGCATTTGCAACAGCATTTCCATTTCCATTTGCATTTGCATTTCCATTTGCATTTCCTTTTCCATTTCCGTTTCCATTTGCATTTGCATTTGCATTTGCATTTGCATTTCCATTTGCATTTCCATTGCCGTTTGCATTTGCATTTGCATTTCCATTGCCATTTGCAACTGCATTTGCATTTCCATTTCCATTTCCATTTGCAACTGCGTTTTCATCCAGTTGCATTTGCACTTGCATTTGCTTTTGCATTTGCAACGGGGGGGGAAAACGTTGCACTTTTTTTTTTTTTGCATTTGCATTTGCATTTGCCACCGTTGCAATTATTGCTAACGTATCTGTTGGAATCGATTGCTCCTCCCACGTTTTGCATTTGCACCGGGTTGCATCGCTGCAATTTGTTGCATTTGCAGCAGGTGGAGGCATTGCACTTCTGCATTTGCTCCAGGGACGGACGATTTCGCCTCTCTGTTTGCATTTGCAATGGGGGAAAAGCATTGCAATGCAAATGCTGGAGGTTTTGCAGAGGTTGTAGCAAAAAAAAAAATAATAAAGTGGGAGTTTTGCAAAAGTTGCAGCAGAAAGTGGGGATTTTGCAAATGTTGCCACAAAAAGCAAACAAATAAACAAACAAAAAACAAAAACAAAGGACTTTTGCATAAACTCCAGGTAAAAGAAAGTGGGAGTTTTGCAAAAAGATGCAGCAAAAATTGGGAGTTTTGCAAAAGTTGCTGCAAAAAAAAGAAGACTTTTGCATGAATCCCAGCTAAAAAGGAAGCGGGGCTTCTGCAAAAATCACAGCAAAAAATGGGAGTTTTGCAAAAGTTGCTGCAAAAAAAGAGGACTTTTGCATGAATTCCAGGTTAAATAAAGTGGGATTTTTGCAAAAAGTTGCATCTAAAAATTGGGAGTTTTGCAAAAGTTGCAGTGAAAAAGGTGCACTTTTGCATGAATGTCAGGAAAAGAAAGCGAGATTTTTGCAAAAAGATGCAGATTAAAGAGTTTTGCAAAGGTTGCCACACAAAAGAGGACTTTTGCATGAATCCCAGCTTAAATAAAGTGGGATTTTTGCAAAAAGATGCATCCAAAAAGTGGGAGTTTTGCAAAAGTTGAGAGTTTAGCAGAAGCTGCAGCAAAAAAAAAGAGGACTTTTGCATGAATCCCAGCTATAAGAAAGTGGGACTTTTGCAAAAAGATGCATCCGAAAAGTGGGAGTTTTGCAAAAAGCTGCAGCAAAAATGTGGGACTTTTGCAAAGACCACAGCAACAATTGGGAGTTCAGCAGAAGTTGCAGCAAAAAAAAAGACGACTTCTGCATGGATCCCAGCTATAAGAAAGTGGGGCTTTTGCAAAAATCACAGCAAAAAATTGGGAGTTTTGCAAAAGGTGCTGCAAAAAAAAAGAGGATTTTTGCATGAATCCCAGCTAAAAGAAAGTGGGATTCATGCAACAAGATGCATCCAAAAAGTGGGATTTTTGCAAAAAGTTGCATCTAAAAAGTGGGGCTTTTCCAAAAACCACAGCAATAATTGGGAGTTCTGCAGAAGTTGCAGCAAAAATTGGGAGTTTTGAAAAGTTGCAGCAAAAAAAGTTGCAGCAAAAAAAAAAAGAGTTTTTGGATTTTTGCAAAAAGGTGCATCCAAAAAGTGGGAGTTTTGCAAAAAGTTGCAGCCAAAAAGTGGGGCTTCTGCAAAAATCACAGCAAAAAGTGGAAGTTTTGCAAAAGGTGCTGGAGAGGATTTTTTTGCATGAATCCCAGCAAAAAAGCCAAAAAGTGGGGCTTCTGCAAAAATCACAGCAAAAAGTGGAAGTTTTGCAAAAGGTGCTGCGGAAAAAGAGGACTTTTGCATGAATCCCAGCTATAAGAAAATGGGACTTTTGCAAAAAGATGCATCCAAAAAGTGGGAATTTTGTAAAAACTGAGAGTTCTGCAAAAAGATGCATCCAAAAAATGGGGTTTTTGCAAAAAGTTGCAGCCAAAAAAGTGGGAATTTTGCAAAAATCACTGCAAAAAAAATGGGAATTCTGCAGAAGTTGCAGCAAGAATTGGGAGTTTTGAAAAGTTGCTACAAAAAAAGAAGACTTCTGCATGAATCCCAGCTGAAAGGAAGTGGGACTTCTGCAAAAATCACAGCAAAAAGTGGGAGTTTTGCAAAAGGTGCTGCAAAAAAAAGAGGATTTTTGTATGAATCCCAGCTAAAAGAAAGTGGGATTCATGCAACAAGATGCATCAAAAAAGTGGGACTTTTGCAAAAAGTTGCAGCAAAAAAAGAGAACTTTTGCATGAATCCCAGCTTAAATAAAGTGGGATTTTTGCAAAAAGGTGCATCCAAAAAGTGGGAGTTTTGCAAAAAGTTGCAGCGAAAAAGTGGGGCTTTTGCAAAAATCACAGCAAAAAAATGGGAGTTCAGCAGAAGTTGCAGCAAAAAAAGAAGACTTCTGCATGAATCCCAGCTGAAAGGAAGTGGGACTTCTGCAAAAATCACAGCAAAAATTGGGAGTTTTGCAAAAGGTGCTGCAAAAAAAAGAGGATTTTTGCACGAATCCCAGCTAAAAGAAAGTGGGATGTTTGCAAAAAGTTGCATCCAAAAAATGGGATTCTTGCAAAAAGGTGCATCCAAAAAGTGGGACTTTTGCAAAAACCGCAGCAAAAAAGACGGCTTTTGCACGACTAGCAAGTGGGACTTTTACAAAAGCTGCAGCAAATAATTTATATTCCCTCCCTCTTCCCCCCCTTCCCCCCCCCCCATAATATTTCCCCCCTCCCCCCTTCCTCGTGCATCGCCTTCCTGACCCTCCTTGCTCTCCTCCTCCTTCTCGCAATGGCAGCTGGGCGGCCTGGTTGCAAAAACACAAAAACTCTGGGTTGCAAAACTCCACCCTGGCTTTTTTCCAACCTCAACGTCCGGGAATTGCAGCCCTCCCACGCTCTGCTTCCCGCTTCTCTGCTTTGCTTTTGCAATGGGAGAAACCAGAGCTGGAGGGGGGATGGGGGGGGGGGGGGGGAATGGGGGGTAGGGGTGCAGAAAGGGGGAGGGGGGGGGTTGCACACCCTTTGCTGAACCCTGGTGGTAAACAAAAGGGAGCAGAGGGGAGCCTTGCACAATCCGGGATGCTTGGGTTCAGTTCAGTGCGTGGGGTGGCTTTGCAAAGTGCGTGGATGGGGGGGGAGAAAGGGGGGAAAGGGGGGGAGGGGGGAGGTTTGGGGTTTTTTTTGTGTGTGTGGGGTTTTTTTTTTGTTTTTTTGTTTTTTTTTTTTGCTGGGGAGTTGAAAGATTCAGGGATTTGTGTTGATCCGGGCCTTGCTTTGCATTGCTTTGCATTGCATTCTCGCTTTGCTTTGCTTTGCTTTGCATTGCATTCTTGCTTTGCTTTGCTTTGCTTTGCTTTGCTTTGCATTGCATTGCCCCTTTGCTTTGCTTTGCATTGCATTCCTGCTTTGCTTTGCTTTGCTTTGCTTTGCTTTGCATTCTTGCTTTGCTTTGCTTTGCTTTGCATTGCATTGCCCCTTTGCTTTGCTTTGCATTGCATTCCTGCTTTGCTTTGCTTTGCTTTGCTTTGCTTTGCTTTGCATTCTTGCTTTGCTTTGCTTTGCTTTGCATTGCATTGCCCCTTTGCTTTGCTTTGCATTGCATTCCTGCTTTGCTTTGCTTTGCTTTGCTTTGCATTGCTTTGCTTTGCTTTGCTTTGCATTGCATTGCATTGCTTTGCTTTGCTTTGCTTTGCATTGCATTGCATTGCTTTGCTTTGCATTGCTTTGCTTTGCATTGCTTTGCTTTGCATTGCTTTGCTTTGCTTTGCTTTGCTTTGCTTTGCTTTGCTTTGCTTTGCTTTGCATTGCTTTGCATTGCATTCTCACTTTGTTTTGCTTTGCAATGCATTTTGTTTTGCACTGCATTTCTTCTTTGCTTTGAGTTGCACTGCCCCTTTGCTTTGCTTTGCAAGGCCCTTTTGCTTTGCATTGCATTGCATCGCACTGCACCTTTGCTTTTCATTGCAAGGCCTCTTTGCTTTGCATTGCAGTGCACCTTTGCTTTGCATTGCTTTGCATTGCAGTGCACCTTTGCTTTGCATTGCTTTGCATTGCAGTTCTCCTCTGCTTTGCATTGCTTTTCATTGCAGTGCCCCTTTGCTTTGCATTGCTTTGCATTGCTTTGCATTGCTTTGCATTGCTTTGCATTGCAGTGCCTCTTTGCTTTGCATTGCTTTGCATTGCTTTGCATTGCTTTGCATTGCTTTGCATTGCTTTGCATTGCTTTGCATTGCACTGACACTTTGCTTTGCACTGCCCCTTTGCTTTGCTTTGCAAGGCCCTTTTGCTTTGCGTTGCATTGTCTCTTCTCTTTGCATTTCATTGTCATTTCACTTTGCATTGCATTGCATTGCAGTTCTCCTTTGCTTTGCATTGCTTTGCGTTGCATTGCCCCTTTGTTTTGCATTGCTTTGCATTGCTTTGCATTGCTTTGCATTGCATTGTCATTTTGCTTTGCTTTGCAGAGCCCCTTTGCTTTGCATTGCTTTGCATTGCATTGACACTTTGCTTTGCTTTGCAAGGCTCTTTTGCTTGGCATTGCATTCTCACTTTGTTTTGCATTGCTACGCGTTGCAGTTTTCCTTTCTTTGCATTGTTTTGCATTGTTTTGCATTGCTTTGCATTGCATTGCCCCTTTGCTTTCCTTTTAAAAATATTTTTTTTAAAAAATAAGAAATTAAAACATAATTAAAAAGAAATTAAAGATATATACGGGCGTATCTTGGGTATATAAAAACACGTTGCAAAGAAACGAAGAGGATGCATTGAAAATTACATAAAAATAAATATATACACACATATTTTTATATATATAAAAGTTGGAAAAGATGCAACCAAAACAAAACGAAAGAGGAAGGAGACAAAAAAAAAAGAAAAGAAAGAAAAAACCACAAACAGAAATAAAAAAAAATAAAAAGAAGTTTTATTGCTTTATCCAACAGCAGAGGCAGGGCCATAATGGAGGCATCCAATGGGGAAAAGAGGGTTTTTTGGGGGGAAAAGAGGTGAGATTTGGGTCAGACAACCTCAATTTCTTCCCCTCGGTGTCGGTGGGTCCTTTGGGGATCAAAACAACCCAAAAAAAACCACCCAAAAAAACCATTTTTTTTTTCCTCAACAATTTGAGGTCGGATATCTCCGCTTAAATCTCAAATTTTAAAATTTCAGAGATCACGTGACAGCCAAAATTTGGAAATTACGATATTTTGGCCGTCACGTGACAGCAGAGGCAGGGCCATAATGGAGGCATCCAATAGGAAAAAAAAAAAGTGTTTTTTTTGGGGGGGAAAAGAGGTGAGATTTGGGTCAGACAACCTCAATTTCTTCCCCTCGGTGTCGGTGGGTCCTTTGGGGATCAAAACAACCCTAAAAAAACACCCAAAAAACCATTTTTTTTTTTTTTTTTCCTCAACAACTTGAGGTCGGATATCTCCGCTTAAATTTCAAATTTTAAAATTTTAAAATTTCAAAGGTCACGTGACAGCCAAAATTTGGAAATTATGATATTTTGGCTATCACGTGACAGCAGAGGCAGGGCCATAATGGAGGCATCCAATAGGAAAAAAAAAAAAAGTGTTTTTTTTGGGGGGGAAAAGAGGTGAGATTTGGGTCAGACAACCTCAATTTCTTCCCCTCGGTGTCGGTGGGTCCTTTGGGGATCAAAACAACACTCAAAAAAACCCATTTCGGGTTGTTTTTTTCTTTCTCAGCAATTTGAGGTCGGATATCTCCGCTTAAATTTCAAATTTTAAAATTTCAGAGGTCACGTGACAGCCAAAATTTAAAAAAAAAAAAAATTGATATTTCGGTGGTCACGTGACCTCCTGCCATAACAGGGCCCCATCGGAGTGTGCGGAAGCTCAACCTGGTTACCTCCATGGGCAGAAATTAATAAATGCTGATTGTTGTGCGTAATTAATTAGGAGAAGTGCGTGGGGTCCTCTTGCATCCGTCCCCATCATGGCGTCGTTACGGAGCGGGGTAAACTGGGGCTTCCACTTCCATCCTTACGGGGTTGGGGACGCGGCTGGAAGAGAGGAGATGAGCTGGGGAGGAAGAGCAGAACCTTCCTCATCCTCATCCGCAGGGAGAAGTGGTGCATGGGTCCCAAAATGGGAAGCCATCGTGTTTTATAGGGTTCGTTCTGTCCACATCCATAGGAAAAATGTTTTATAGGGCCCACAATGGGAGTATGGTTCAATGCCAATGAGTTTTATGGGGTTCATTCTGTCCACATCTATAAGAAAAATGCTTTATAGGCCCCAAAATTAGGGTATGGTTGGATGCCAATGAGTTTTATGGGGCTCATTGTGTCCACATCTATATGAAAAATGCTTTATAAGCCCCAAAATTAGGGTATGGTTGGATGCCATTGAGATGTATGGGGTTCATTGTGTCCACATCTATAGGAAAAATGTTTTATAGGCCCCAAAATTAGGGTATGGTTGGATGCCAATGAGTTTTATGGGGTTCATTCTGTCCACATCTATAAGAAAAATGTTTTATAGGCCCCAAAATTAGGGTATGGTTGGATGACGTTGAGATTTATGGGGTTCATTCTGTCCACATCTATAAGAAAAATGCCTTCTAGGCCCCAAAATTAGGGAATGGTTGGATGTCGTTGAGATTTATGCAGCTCATTGTGTCCACATCAGTAGGAAAAATGTTTTATAGGGCCCCAAAGTATTCAATAGGGTTTTTTATGGGGGTCCACATATATAAGAAAAATGCTTTATAGGCCCCAAAATTAGGGTATGGTTGAATGACGTTGAGTTTTATGGGGCTCACTGTGTCCCATAGGGCCCGGTTGGATGCCATTGAGATGTATGGGGTTCATTGTGTCCACATCTATAGGAAAAATGTTTTATAGGCCCCAAAATTAGGGTATGGTTGGATGCCAATGAGTTTTATGGGGTTCATTCTGTCCACATCTATAAGAAAAATGTTTTATAGGCCCCAAAATTAGGGTATGGTTGGATGACATTGAGATTTATGGGGTTCATTGTGTCCACATCTATAGGAAAAATGTTTTATAGGGCCCAAAATTAGGGTATGGTTGGATGACGTTGAGATTTATGGGGCTCACTGTGTCCACATCTATAGGAAAAATGTTTTATAGGCCCCAAAATTAGGGTATGGTTCAATGCCATCGTGTTTTATGGGGTTCATTTTGTCCACATCTATAGGAAAAATGTTTTATAGGGCCCAAAATGGGAGTATGGTTCAATGGCATCGTGTTTTATGGGGTTCATTCTGTCCACATCTACAGAAAAAATTGTTCTGTAGACCCCAAAATTTGAGTTTTGCTGAATGCTGTCGTGTTTTATGGGGTTTATTCTATCCAAATCTATCTACTGTTAAAAATCCCCTGATATTTGGCAAAATCACCTGATATTTGACAATATCTCCTAATATTTGGCAAGGTTTTCCTTCCTTTTTCCCAGTGAAATGGCTCTTCACCCAAATCGCTCTGTTTCCTCCTCTTTCACCCTTCCCATCTCACAGGGACAAAGCAGCTGAAAACCCCAATTATCCGGGGGAACTCGTTAAGAAGAATTACACAAATCCTCACCCAACCACGGGGCTGAAGCAGTGTTATTTTTCAGCGTGGGATGCGACAGCAAAGAAAATTCACTTACCAGAATAACCTCCTTTGCTTTTGTGTCTCAATCGCTGTGGATGAAACCAGAGAAGATGGAGAAGTCCTTTCCCGTTGCCACCTCTCCCAACCCCTCAATGCCCCATGGATATTTTTCTTCCCTACCCTTCTGCTCACCCAGGGTTAAAAAAAAATAATAATAAAAATCAGCCCGTTTTTTAGGGGATTTTCCACCTTTTACTCACCATCCTGCAAAATCCTTGGCTTTCCAGGCATCGACGACCTCAGCGATGCTCTCAGCCACGCGGCCACTGGGCAACCTCAGGTCATCCTTGGCATCCCCATTGAAATTGCCACAGGGGGCACAGAGATGATTGACCAGAGTGGCTTTCACGGTCAACGTCACCTCCCCACTGGGACTGAAGATCACCTCCAACCCCGAGGTGTGAGAGATGGTGACGTTCCCCTCCATCACATCCAGGGAAACGGCTTCAGACACCGGGGCTGGGAGGCGGGTGAAGAGACCGTTCACCTGAATTGGTGCAAAATGGCAAAAATCAGTCCAAAAAAAAAAAACACAAAAACCCAACCCCAACTTTCCTCTTGATGTCACTCAACAAAATGCGTTGGGCTGTGGCACGACCATACGTGTGACCATTGGGAATGGGACCACATGTTGCACCAGAGCAAAAATTCCTTCAATTTAAGTCTACTGGAGATGATCTTGGGTAATATTTTGCTCCAAAACTGCTCCTGGGGAGCTTCTTTCCTCCCAACCAGCTCAATGTAGACGTCTTCAAGCTCTACCCCAAAAAGGAGACCTTCTACCTCTGTCCCAAAAGGAATTCTTCAACCTCTAAGTTGAAAGAGTCTTCAATCTCTGCCCCAAAAGGAGAACTTCAACCTCTACCTACCCCAAAACAAGACCTTCAGCTTCTGTCCCAAAAGGAGAATCTTCAACCTTTACCCCAATAGGAGACCTTCAACCTCTACCCCAAAAGGAGACCTTCAACCTCTACCCCAAAAGGCCTTCAACCTCTACCAAAAGATCTTCAACCACTGTCCCAAAAGGTGACCTTCAACCTCTACTCCCAAAAGGAGACCTTCAACTTCTGTCCCAAAAGGAGACTTTCAACCTCTACCCCAAAAGATCTTCAACTACTGTCCCAAAAGACCTTTAACCAATGTCCCAAAAAGTGACCTTCAACCTCTACCCCAAAAGGAGACCTTCAACCTCTGTCCAACCTCTACCCCAAAAGGAAATCTTCAACCTCTACCCCAAAAGACTTTCAACCATTGTCCCAAAAGAAGAACCTTCAACCTCTACCCCAAAAGACCTTAAACCACTGTCCCAAAAGGAGACCTTCAACCTCTGTCCCAAAAGACCTTCAACCACTGTCCCAAAAGGAGACCTTCAACCTCTGTCCCAAAAGACCTTCAACCACTGTCCCAAAAGGAGACCTTCAACCTCTACCCCAAAATACTTTCAACCACTGTCCCAAAAGGAGACCTTCAACCTCTACCCCAAAAGACTTTCAACCACTGTCCCAAAAGGAGAACCTTCAATCTGTGTCCCAAAAGGAGACCTTCAACCTCTACCCCAAAAGGAAACCTTCAACCTCTGTCCAACCTCTATCCCAAAAGGAAACTTTCAACTTCTACCCCAAAAGACCTTAAACTGCTGTCCCAGAAGGAGAACCTTCAACCTCTGTCCCAAAAGGAGACCTTCAACCTCTACCCCAAAAGGAGACCTTCAACCTCTGCTCCTGAAGGAGAACTTCAACTTCTCAGAAGACCTTTATCCTCATCCCGAAGGAGTGATTTATGCCCCAAACCTCCAATTTTGCACCCAGTGATAAGCAACCTTGTATGCACAAGAGGAAAATCCCCCTCATCCCCCCAAATTTTGCACCTTGAACTCATGCCCTATCTTCTAGGGGCCGAGCTGGCTCACCCAAACCTCCATGTTGTTATTGATGGTGATGAAAGCTTCGCGGAAGAAGGCAAAGACAGCCACAGCAGCTGGAATCCCATCGTCCCGACAATCGCTGACCTCCACCACCACCTTGAACCAGTTGGGCGACCTCTCGTCGCACAGGGCGGCCATTTTATAGGTGCCACTGTCAGGCAGCCTTCCTCCCACCCCATCAAACGTGGTCACGGAGGCTCCAGGAGAGATCTGACATCGTCCCTCCTGCTTGAGGCATCGCTGTGTCCCTTCCCGAGCGACGCAGACCTCATCTGGGGGACAACGGGTGGCCTCGCAGGTGAGTCCCTGTGATGGGTGGCAGTGGCATTTCATGGTGCAGTTGTTGGAGGTGATGGTCTCACCCGCCTGGAAAGGAAGAACTCCAAGGTTAATTAGTCGTTTATCCTTGTTTCCTCCTGTTTTTTCATGCTTTTGAAAGGGGAAGGAGGTCCCGCGTGTAGGAAGAATGAAATTAGGCTGATGTGGGGAAATTTGAGCAACTTGAGAAATGAACCGTTCTCTGCAGCATCAAGGAGAAAAGGACTTTCAACCTCTAACCCAAAAGGAGACCTTCTACCTCTATCCCAAAAGGAGACCTTCTACCTCTATCCCAAAAGACCTTCAACTTTAATCCCAAAAGGAGACCTTCAGACCATCCCAAAAGACCTTCAACCTCTATCCCAAAAGACCTTCAACCTCTATCCCAAAACAAGATCTTTAACCTCCATCCCAAAAGACCTTCAATTTAAATCCCAAAGGGAGACCTTCCACTTTAATCCCAAAGGGAGATCTTCTATCTCTACCCCAAAAGGAGACCTTCAACCTCTACCCCAAAGGGCCCCAAAAGGCCCAGTGGAGCGCAACAGGCATTTTAGGATGCTGTTAATTGCAAGATTTTGGAGGTTTCTCCCTAAAATGAAACTACAACCCACCTCACTGAGTCCAAACACCGGTTGCATTGACTCCATGGGTCATCCAGCTCCATCAAAGGTTGAGTTCCCAAATATGGTGACAACCCATGGCATCAAAGACCAAAACCCCAAACCCTTTCCATCAGCCAAATGGGACAATGCATGTCAGCAAAGTCTGATACCCCAAATCCACCACATCGTCGAGATGGGACATTTGATCCCATTAAGGGCTGGCACCCCAAATCCATCACACCAGCTTGACGGGCCAAACAAACCTATAAAGGATCGTGTCCTCCAATCCCATCAAGATGGGACGACTCATGGCATCAAAGATTGATGTCCCAAATCCATCACATCATCGAGATGGGACATTTGATCCCATTAAGGACTGGCACCCCAAATCCATCACACCAGCTTAACGGGCCAAACAAACCTATAAAGGATCGTGTCCTCCAATCCCATCAAGATGGGATGACTCATGTCATCAAAGATTGATGTCCAAAATCCTTCACATCATCGAGATGGGACATCCAAGAACTGACACCCCAAATCCATCACATCAGCTTGATGGAACAACCAACCCTATAAAGGATCGTGTCCTCCAATCCCATCAAGATGGGACAACTCATGGCATCAAAGATTGATGTCCCAAATCCATCACATCATTGAGATGAGACATCTGATCTCATCAAGGACTGACACCCCAAATCCATCACATCTTTGAGATGGGACATCCAAGAACTGACACCCCAAATCCATCACATCAGCTTGATGGAACAACCAAACCTATAAAGGATCGTGTCCTCCAATCCCATCAAGATGGGATGACTCATGGCATCAAAGATTGATGTCCCAAATCCATCACATCATTGAGATGGGACATTTGATCCCATCAAGGACTGACACCCCAAATCCATCACATCATCGAGATGGGACATTCAATCCCATCAAGGACTGGCACCCCAAACCCATCACATCAGCTTGATGGGACAACCAACCCTATAAAGGATCGTGTCCCTGAATCCATCACATCATCAAGATGGGACAACTCGTGTCATCAAAGATTGATGTCCCAAATCCATCACATCATTGAGATGGGACATTTGATCCCATTAAGGACTGGCACCCCAAATCCATCACATCAACTTGATGGGACAACCAACCCTATAAAGGATAGTGTCCCTAAATCCATCACATCATCAAAATAGAACATCCAATTCCATCAAGGACTGACACCCCAAATCCATCACATCATTGAGATGGGACATCCAAGAACTGACACCCCAAACCCATCACATCAGCTTGATGGGACAACCAACCCTATAAAGGATCGTGTCCCTGAATCCATCACATCATCAAGATGGGACAACTCGTGTCATCAAAGATTGATGTCCCAAATCCATCACATCATTGAGATGGGACATCCAAGAACTGACACCCCAAATCCATCACACCAGCTTGATGGGCCAAACAACCCTATAACAGATCCCACTGCATCAATACAGGACAACCTTCTCCATCCACAACCAACCCCCTCCACCCCCCCCCATCAAATCATTTGCTTCCATGAGATGGAACGACCCCCACCCTACAAATCTCCAACGCCGTCTCCATCCCAAACTTTTCGGGTCAACCTCACCTTGAGATACCTCCCCTGGTGGACGCAGCCACACTTCTCCAGGGACACACAGGAGCTGCCATCGAAGAGGAACCCATCATCACACTGACATCCCTCAAAGCACGGCCAGCTGCACGGGGTTGGCACGGAGATACTGGCACAGGTGAAGTCACAGGTGCGGGTGCAGAGCTCGTAGTGGCTGTGGGGTGGGCAGGAGAGGGCTGAAAAAGAGGGAGAAATTGTTTTTTTTTTTTTTTAATGGTAAACCCAATTTGGGTGGTGGGAAACCCCCCAGTTTGAAAGCCAAGGGTACGTCGTGGATTTGGGGGTGGTCTGCAAGGCGAATTGGGGCAGCTCGTGGGTTTTGGAGAAGGTCTGTGAGTGTTGATGGGATTTTTTTGTGGGTTTGGGGGAATGTTTGAAAGCATTTTAGGGTGATCTCGTGGATTTGGGGGAGATCTGAAAGCACTTCTGGGCTATTTCCTGCATTTTGGGGCAATATTTGAAAGCGCTTCGGGTGATCTCGTGGATTTGGGGGAAGGTCTGAAAACATTTTGGGGCTTTTTGGTTTTTTTTTTGCCAATATCTGAATGTAATCTGTGTGATTTTGTGGGTTGTGGGAGAGGCCTGAAAGCATTTCTGCTCTATTTCATGGATTCTGGGGGGAATATTTTGGCATTTTGGACAATCTCATGTATTTTGGGGAGGATTTGAAAAAGGTTTTGGGCAATCTGATGGATCTTGGAGGGGATTTGGAAGCATTCCTGTGAAATCTCATGGATTTGGGTGGAATATTCGGAAGCATTTTGGTCCATCTCAAGGATTTGGGGGAAGATTTGAATGCAATTTGTGCGATCCCATGGATTTTAGAGGAGGTTTGCAAACATTTTGCGCAACCTCTTGGATTTTGGGGGAACATTCGATAGCATTTTGGTCAATCTTGTGGATTTTGTGGTATTTCTGGGCTATTTTGTGGATTTGTGGGAATATTTGGGTAATCTCAGCGATTTTGGGGAAGGTCTGAAAGCATTTTGGGGCCATCTCATGGATTTTTGGGACTATTTGGAAGACCTTCTGCACCATTTCGTGGACTTTCAGGTGGAACTTGCAAACATTTTGGAATAATCTCATGGATTTGGGGGATGATATAAGGAAAAAGAAGCGATGCGTGGTTTGATGCTGACAATTCACGCAACGTCTTGCTCCAAATATCCCATATTTGCCCCTCCAAAACAACAACAACAGCAACATAAAAAGCCCAAATTGCGAAATTTTGCTGCAGGGAAATACGGATCAAGAGGAAAAATGGGACCTGAGCATTTCTCTCGGGGATATTTAGGGGATAATTTGGGGATCTTTTGCACCACTTACGGCAAAACGCCGCCGTTCTCCATCCTCCAATCTCAGCACCAGCAGCTTGGCAAGCGGCAGCGTAAGCTTGCAGGCTGTGGCACAGAGCATCCCTTGCCCCACTGGCAGCACAAACATCGTGGAGGCAATGCTGGAAATACTGCACCGGGTTCACCCGATGGTGGCACGACCCAAAAGGCCCCGTTGGGTCGCGGATGATGCCACATTTATCCCCGCTGCCGTATGGAACAACGGCAGCAGCATCGCACGAAGGGCACGGCTTCCCATCGCAACCTTCGGTGCAACCACCATCAGATGAAGGTGTTTTCCAAGAGGTGATAAATTCCTCCGTGCTCTTCGCCGGGGATCCGTCGGGGAGCAGGAAATCATCGCCAGGATCTCCATTAAAGTTGCCCCCCAAACCACACACGCGGCCCAGGTAGGCGTTGGGGATGGTGACCAGCAGATACGTGGCTGCATTGTAGAGCAGACGGAGGCCGGAGGTCGTTTGCAGGACGAGGTTGGTCCCCTCTTGCCCAATTTGGAGCTTTTGGTCCTCCAACGCCAGAGGCAAGGTGAAATGCTCACCGTCCACCTGGAGCGTGCAATTCGTGTAAGGTTGGTGCACCCACCTTGCAGTGTTGCACGGTTTGCATGCACGCGTTGCAATGCTGCAAAGTTTGCATGCCCCGGGATGCAACGGGGAAGTTTCTGCATGCATGCAAACACGCACCAGGAGGATGATCTTTGCAAGCACCCGGGGATTTTTGCACACATGCATGCACCAGGAGACTTTTTGCCAGCATGGATGCAATTCAGAAGGCTTGCATGCACGCATGCATGCACCAGGAGACTTTTTGGAAGCATGGGTGCAACTGAGAGACTCTACACGCACGCATGCATGCAAGAGGGTGGTGCTTTTTGCAAGCACGGATGCAATCCAGAAGGTTTGCCTGCATGCACCATGAGACTTCTTGCCAGCATGGGTGCAACAGAGAGATTCTACACACATATGCATGCACCAGGAGGATGTTTTTTTGCAAGCACTAGGGGATTTTTGCACACATGCAAGCACCAGGAGACTTTTTGCAAGCATGGGTGCAACTGAGAGACTCTACACGCACACATGCATGCAAGAGGGCGGTGCTTTTTTCAAGCATGGATGCAATCCAGAAGGTTTGCATGCACACACGCGTGCACCATGAGACTTCTTGCCAGCATGGGTGCAACGGAGAGATTCTACACGCACACATGCATGCAGCAGGGGATTTTTGCACACGTGCCGTGCAGATGTTGCCCCAAGCATTGCTCCTGACTCACCATCACCTCCCAGCGCCGTCCTTGCTCCATGCTGACCGTGTACCCATAGATGCTCACTATCACCTTCTTCACCAGCGCCACGTCGCCCCGTCCCCCTCCGTCGTGCTCCAGCAGCACCGAGAAGTTGGCCAAGCCACGCTCAGGTCTGCAGACTTTGGCCAGCACGTAGCTGCAGGAACCTCGCAGGTCGAAGGCTCTACCATCAAACGTCACGTAGTGGGGGTCTCCTGAGACCACCAAGCGCCCGTAGCCGGCGGGGTGACACCCCAGCACCCCATCCTGCACCCTGCACTCCTCGTGGGCGCCGCAGGATGCCGGCCTGCACTCCGTCACCCCGCCGGCTTTGCAAACACAGAACTCCTGGCATGAAGAGTAGAACTCCGAGCCCTTCTTGTAGTAGAGACCGCGGTGTTCACAGCCACAGTCGGATGCTGGGACGCATTCGGAGCCGCTGAGGATGAAGCCGACGTCGCAGAAGCAGCCCTCGGTGCACGGGGCTGATGTGCAGCCCTGGGGGAGAGCGTGGGGACGGCAGGTGGGAGGGCAGGCGGCTCCGCAGAGCTCGTAGTGAGCGTGGGGAGGGCAGACGGGGGCTGTGGGGGGAGAAAAATGGGGGAGAAAAGGGAGGGGGGAGTGAGTTATAGGGAAAAAGGGGGGGGAGGAAGGGGGTTGTTGAGAAAAAGAGGGGGGGAAGCGGGGAGAAAAAGGGAAGGAGGAAAAGGAATTGTCAAGAAGTGGGAAAAAACAAGGGAATCTGCAGGGAAAAGGTGAGAAAGGGGAGCTGTGAAGGAAAGGAGGGGAAAAAATGTAAGTCCGCAGGAGAAAGGAGAGAAAAAAAATGTGAAACTGCAGGGGAAAGGAGAGAAAAGGGGGAATTGTGAAGAGAAGGAGGGAAAAAATGTGAAACTGCAGGAAAAAGGAGAGAAAAAGGGGAATTGTGAAGAGGAGGAGAGAAAAAATGTAGATCTGCAGGAAAAAGGAGAGAAAAAGGGGGAATTGTCAAGAAGGTACGGAGGAAAAAAAAAGGGAATCATCAAGAAGAGGAAATAAAAATAAGGGAATCTGCAAGGAAAAGCAGAATAAAAAGGGAATTGTCAAGATGAAGCAGAAAAGGAGGAGATACAACAGTCCAATGGAGAAGTAGGCCCTGATTTAGGGGTGTTTTGGGATCCCATAACGCTCCACTTGACCTTTGAGAAGGCGTAAAAGGAGAGGACAGGACAATTCAGTGGGGAAATAAACCCAATTTTGGGGGCATTTTGGGATCCCATAACCCTTCACTTGACCCTTGAGAAGGCGTAAAAGGAGAGGACAGGACAATTCAGTGGGGAAATAAACCCAATTTTGGGGGCATTTTGGGATCCCATAACCCTCCACTTGACCCTTGAGAAGGCATGAAAGGAGAGGACAATTCAATGGGAAAATAAACCCAATTTTTGGGGCACTTTGGGATCTCATAGCCAAGACGTTGAGCTCAAACTCTTTAATGTGGTAGCAGTGGTAGTGTGAAGACGGTTGGACTAGATGATCTTATAGGTCGTTTCCAACCTTGTGATTCTATGATTCTATGATTCTATGAATTATTGTCCCTAAAAACGGTCGGGGTGGGAAAATTCCCCCCACTCACCACAGAACGACGGCGTCCTCCACTGCCCCACAGCAGCCCCATTGCTTTGGCACTCGGTCATATAAGCAGCCACCGCTTTGCAGATGACGTCCCTCCGTCCTTTGTACTGACACGCATCAAAAGCACAGTCCTCCAGGAACGGCCCTGGATCAACGACACGGTGACAATCCCGGAAGGGTCCCCCGCTCGCCCCGATCACCCCACAATATGCATCACCACGATAGGGTTTCTTCTGCTCTTCGCCACACGTTGGGCAATCCCCAACGCAACGCGCCGAGCAACCGGGGACATCCTTGACCTTCCAGCTGTCAGCGAAACGGATTTCATCTTCAATTTGCTTCCCATCGTGGGAGGTGAGGTCGTCATTGGGGTCACCGTTGGCGTTGCCACAAAGGCCACAGGTGGCACCGGCGTAGGTGTCGGGGATGATGACACGGGCGTAGCTGTACCAATCAAAGCTGACCCGTAAACCAAAGGAAGTGCGGATGAAACCGTGGACACCGCTGTGGTAGAGCTCGAAACGGTCCTTGCGGGTGAAAGGGAGCTCCACGAAGGCCCCGTTGAGCTGGGGAGGGTCGGGGGAGAAGATTATGGGGGGGTTGAGTTGGGGGAACGCAACGTGGGGGGTTTTCAAAAGGGTTGGGGGAGGGTTTGTGTGAGTCGCTCGGGTGTTTGGGGGCTTTTCCAAAATGTTTTGGAGGTGAAACGTTGTTGGGAAAATTGAGTTTGAGGTGATTTTTTGGAAATCCTTGGCATCAGGAGGGTCTTATGGGCAACGTAGGTCAATTAAAACTTGGGGTATTTTTCAAAACACTTTTCATGGGCAGGGTTTCCGTGAGTTGGTCAAGGAAACATTTTGGAGATGGAATATTTTTGGGAAAATGCAATTTGGGGTCAATTCTTTGGAAATCCTTTGCACCAGGGTTATGGTTAGAGTCAGGTTTGCGTTAAGGTTAGGTTAGGGATAGGGTTAGAGTGTCCTCATAGCCCACCTACCTTCACCTTCTGCGGGTGCTCCTGGCTCATGCTGATGACATCTCCATACACCTCCATGGTGACAGTTTTGGTGAAGGACACAGCTTTGCTGCCCCGGTTGTTGTTCTCCACGGTGACATTGAAGGGGACGAGAGCGGGGTCGGATGAGCAGAGGGCAGCAAACTGGTAGATGCAGGTCCCTTGGAAGTCGTATTTCCTCCCATCAAAGGTGGTGTAGTGAGGATCGCCCGTCCCGATGCAGGTGGAGGTTTTGGTGGCTCGGCGGCGTGGGGCATTTCTGTCCACAGTGCATTTCTCATGGGGTTCACAGGACTGTTTGCCATCCGTTTGGCTCCCTGAATTCAGATAATGTGGATTTGGGGGTGGCTTGGTACAAAAACGAATCAACGCAACCCTTCACCAGTGATGGAGACTCAATTTTTTCCTACAAGCAATTCAGGGTCTCCAAAATACCCCATGTGGGCAACTCCTGGGGAAAACTCAACGTTATTCTGTGTGTTGTGGACATCTGAAGTCAGACAATGTGGGTTTGGGGGCAGTTTGGCACAAAAAAGACCAACACAACCCCTTCACCAATGATGGAGGTGTTGGCTCATTTGATCCCTACATGAAATGTGGGGCTCCCGGGATGCCCTATGTGGACAACTCTTGGAAAAACTCAAGGTTATTCTGTGTGTTATGGATCTGAAGTCAGACAATGTGGGTTTTGGGGTGGTTTGGCACAAGAGGACCAACGCAACTCTTCCCCAACACAAGAGACGTTGGCTTAGTCAACGCCTACAAACAACAACTTGGCACAGAACCCATTTTTCGCCCTGCAAAATGCTCCTGAATCACACATCAAAGCTCACCTTGTCCCATTGTGTCCTGCACTGTTTCTTGCAGTGTTTCTTCCTCTCTCCTATCCTCCAGGCATGAGGGATCTCTCCAGCTCTCAGCCCAATCCGTCGCATCGGCAGCCACGGTGCCATCGGGACGTTTCATCTCATCCTCCCCATCCTCATTAAAGTTCCCACAGAGCCCACAGGTGGCCCCGAAATAACTGCTGGGCACTGCCACCATGACAGCCCAGTCCTCGTCGTAGGTCACCTGCAGCCCAAAATCTGTCTGTAGGACGATCCTGCCTTCGTTTTGGGAGATCTGGATCTTTCCATTCTGCAGGTTGGCCGGTAGGGTGGTGGGTTGGTTGTTGACCTCAAAATGAAAGAGAAAAACTATGTTTCAACATCCTTCCTTCCTTCCTTCCTTCCTTCCTTCCTTCCTTCCTTCCTTCCTTCCTTCCTTCCTTCCTTCCTTCCTTCCTTCCTTCCTTCCTTCCTTCCTTCCTTCCTTCCTTCCTTCCTTCCTTTCTTTTTCTTTTCCTTTCTCTCTCTCTCTCTCTCTCTTTCTCTCTTTCTCTCTCTTTCTCTCTCTCTTTCTCTCTTTCTCTCTCTTTCTCTCTCTTTCTCTCTTTCTCTCTCTTTCTCTCTTTCTTTCTCTCTTTCTCTCCTTCTCTCTTTCTTTCTTTCTCTCTTTCTCTCTCTTTCCTTCTTTCCTTCTTTCCTTCTTTCTTTCTTTCCTTCTTTCCTTCTTTCTTTCTTTCCTTCTTTCTTTCTTTCTTTCTTTCCTTCTAACCAATTCCAAAAATCATCGATTTTCAGTTCTTTCCTGAAAAAGCCCAAACCAACCCCAAAGCTTCCTTGGAAACAGGGGAAATAAGTGAAGGAGCCCACGGGAGAACACTGCCTTCAAATTCTGAGCTTTGTGCTGAGACCAGAACTGTGTTACCAAAAACTGCATGTGGGAGAAACCTCATCTCATATCAGAAAACTGGTCTTCCTTCTTCTTTTTCCTCTTTCCTTTCTCTTTTCCTTTTCCTTTTCCTTCCTTTTCATTTTCTTTTTCCTTTTCTCTTTCTATTCTCTTCTTCTTTTCCTTCTCCTTTTCTCTTTCCTTTTCCCTTTTCCTTCTCCCTCTTTCCTTTCCTTTTCTGTTTCTCTTTATCCTTTCATTTTTCTTTTCTCTTTCTTTTCCTTTTCCTTTTCTTTTCCTCTTTCTCTTTCTCTTTCTTTTCCTTTCCCTTTCTCTCTTCCCTTTCCTTTCCTTCTCTTTTCCTTTTCCTTTTCCCTTTGCCTTTCCCTTTCCCTTTCTCTTTCTCTTTCCCTTTCCTTTTCCTTCCCCTTCCCCTTCCCCTTTCCCTTTCCCTTTTCTCTTTCTCTTTTTTCCTTTTTCACTTTCATTTCCCTTTTCCCTTTTTCTATCCTTTTCCTTTTCTCACTTTTCCTTTTCTGTTTTTTCTTTTTCCTTTTCTCTTTCCCTCGCCCTTTTCATTTATTTTTATTCCTTTCCCCTTTTCCTTTTTTTATATTTATTTCCAGCTTCACTCCCAACGATTCCACTTGGCGCAGTACTTTTTTTTTTCCCCCTACCGAAATACCTCCACACAACTCAGAGAAACCCACCTGGATTCTGCCAGCCTCTCCCATTTGGATGGAGATGTTGTATCCGTGCACGAAGACGTTGGTCAACCACTCCTTGAGATCTCCTTCACTCTTCTTCTCCTCCACGAGGAAAGGAACCAGGCTGGGATCAGCGCCACAATATTTGGCAATGGTGTAGGTGCAGCCACCCTGGATATCCACATCCATCCCATCGAAGGTGTGGTACTGCAGGGAGCGTGACCCCATGCACGTTCCCATGTAGTCGTGGACGCACACTGCTTCCCCCTTCTCCATTTTGCAGCTTTCCTTTGCACGGCATTGCGTGGTCCGGCACGGATCTAGGAGAAATCACACACCATTCGTGGCCAGCTCTGTTTTTCTGCCATGTGCAGATCTGGGGGAATGCATTACTTGGAGGGGGATGGATTATTTGGAGGGAGATGGGTTATTCGGAGGGGGATGGGTTATTTGGAAGGGGATGGGTTATTTGGAGGGGGATGGGTTATTTGGAGGGCGATGGGTTATTTGGAAGGGGATGGGTTATTTGGAAGGGGATGGATTATTTGGAGGGGGATTTGGGGGATTTTATTTGGAGGGGGGGATTATTTGGGTTATTTGTCGGGCGATGGGTTATTTGGAGGGCGATGGGTTATTTGGAGGGGGATGGGTTATTTGGAAGGGGATGGATTATTTGGAGGGGGATGGGTTATTTGGAGGGCGATGGGTTATTTGGAAGGGGATGGGTTATTTGGAGGGGGATGGATTATTTGGAGGGGGATGGGTTATTTGGAGGGGGATGGGTTATTTGGAGGGGGATGGGATTTGGAGGGGGATGGGTTATTTGGAGGGGGATGGGTTATTTGGAGGGGGATGGGTTATTTGGAGGGGGATGGGTTATTTGGAGGAGAATGGATTGGGGTTGGACTAGAAGATCTCTCAAGGTCCCTTCGAACTCCTACAATTCTGTAATTCTATGATTAATTGGAGGGGGATGCATTTATTCATCATATATCCCCCTCCTAAACCTGCTGGTTGAATTATTTCCTCTCAGAGCTACGAGTCCTTGCAATACGAGAGAAAATCCAAATTTCAGCTCAAAGAGATCATTTTTAGATACTTTTGCAGATGCTGCAGGGGTGGAAAGGGGACACCAGAGGCACCCAACTCAGAGGAATCCATTTTGATGGGTTTTGCCATGTGCCACTGCCCCATTTTTGACACAGAAGGGAAAAGAGAGGTGGAAGTGGGTGTGGGGCACTCACCACTATCACACACTGCCATCAGCCCATAGGATTTCTGCTCCCTGATCCCCATGCTGAGCGCCCCAAAAGGGGACGTCTTGTGCTCCACTGTATGGACAGCAAACTGACGGCCCAAATTTTGCCTTGCCCACGAGTATTCCGTGCCCGGGATGGGCACCCACATGGTATTTCCTAAGGGCATTTTGTTGAGCATTATCCCAGCCACCTCTGAGGTCTTGGCGATCAGTAGAATGTAATTCTCATAACCCTCCAGAGAGAAGGCATTATGGGATAGACAATAGCTGGAGACGTCTGGGATGGTCATAAAAAACGGATCGTAAGCGATGGAGTCTTTGTTACCTCCGTCACCAAAAAAAATGACCTGGATGCCAGCATTGGCAGAGAGGTACAAAGTATTTGGGGCTTGGAGTCCGTAGAGCGTTGAGCGACCAGCCCGAAGGTCCCGAGCAGATCTACTCATCCCATGTTGAGATTCCACATGTGTGGGTTGGGATGTGGAGACGTAGACAATGTCAGATTGAGCATCAAAAGGCAACGGAGGCACGATGAAGGTGTTGCCCCAACTGGAAACGGGTCGGAGCTGCTCTACCAAATGGTCACATTGGGTGAATCTTGCCACGCATGTGTGACCGGTGAAGACGGCCACGGGTTTTTGTGCCACGATGCGGGTGCCAGACATATCTGCTGGGCTTTGGAGCTGGGCTGCTTGGAAAGGCTTCAGTTGAATGAGGAGCACGGAACCACGAGGGTAGGATTGGCCTTGGTATGTCACCGTGGCTTTGAGGTGAACCTCAACGGTGGTGGGCTCATCCCACGCAACCACCGTGAATTCACCATAGCGGTCGGTGCCCACGTTGGGCGTCACGATTTGGTATTCGGTGCCCCAACTGTGTAAAGGGTAGACCACGGTGGAATCTGCTGAGGTGGGTTTCTCGTTGATGGCCACCAAGGAGATGGGGTTGTTGGCCTTCACCACCACGGTGTTCTCAAAGGTTTTGCTCCCCACCATCTCCGCTTGGGGCGGGATTTTCACGAGGACGGTTTGCCCCGTGGTCACTTGCACGGTCATCCTCAAGCCTGGCTTCTTCATGGAGATCGTGACTGATGTGAAGGGTGAATAACCTCTGATGAGCAGCTTGAAGTCGCTGTTGAGGGTCTGCTGCAAGCCGTTCTGCATGAAGGACACCACAAATTCTTTGCCCAGGTGGTGTGGGGCCGACACGGCGACGTTGGGGAAATGAAGAACACCTATGGAAGTGCAGGGAAGGGGAAGATTTATCATATTTGGTGACCTGAGATGGTGACTCAGAGTCAAGTCGGCCTTCAGGTGGAATCTGGTTTGATCTTGATTGGGTAGAGGGTCAATTTGGAGGGATATCAGATGGGAGAGATGTCGATTTGGAGGGACCAGATTGATGGATTTGATGGGTTATCAATTTGGAGGGATATCAGATGGCAGAAACATCGATTTGGAGGGATCAGGTTGATGGATTTGATGGGTTATCAATTTGGGGGGGATATCAGATGGGAGAAATGTTGATTTGGAGGGACCAGGTTGATGGATTTGATGGGTTATCAATTTGGAGGGATATCAGATGGGAGAAACATCGATTTGGAGGGACCAGGTTGATGAATTTGATGGATTATCGATTTGGGGGGATATCTGATGGGAAAAAAATATAATTTTGGAGGGATCCCTTTGGTGGATTTTGGAGAAACATCATTCTGAAGGACCAGCAATTAGAACAAATGTCAATTAGAGGATATTAATTTGACGGATCTGGTTTAGTGGATGATTGAACCAAACATCCACCAGCTCCAACACAGACGTATTTGAAGGAGTGTGGGTGTAGGGGGTTTATTAAAAGAAATCACAATTAATTTGAGGGGCAAAAAATGAACTTTCTGGGTGGGTTTTGTGCTGGATGGAGAAACTAAAAGGGAACAATTGGGTGTTACATTTTCCATTCCTTTTGAAGGGCTGGAAATACAGATACTGAAGGATCAGGTTCCAACCAGAGGGAAAATTGCCCTATTTTAAACAAAACGACCCCAAAAACACACCTTGGGTTGGGGTTTTGCCCCTTGATTTTCCCTCCTATGTGTTTCAAGGGGGGTAATTTTATCTCTTCCCCATCGTGCCGTAGGATGAGTGCATGAGATGTGTTCCCCTGAACTGAAAAATCAGATTTTAAGGTGATTTGGGGAGGGATTTGACAGGTTATGGTGCACTCCTCCAACCCCACTTGGACTCACCCCATAAGACGACGGTCCAACCCCACAGAATTACACGGGATTTTCTCCATCCCGGGCTGCCAGCCATGGTTTTTCAGCTGCAGAAGATCAGAAATCATTGCAAACCATCAAATCTTCTAAATCTTAAACTGCAGCCCCAAAAGTCTGGGATTCATTGCACTTGTTCACAAAATTCAACTTCTTTTTTTTTTCTTTTTTTTTCCAAGTTTATTTTTTGGCAAATCAGCCAAGCACATCCCAAAAATACATTGTTTGAGTTTGGCTTTTTTTTTTTTTTTTCTAACTTTCTTTCCCAAAGTCTCCACATGTATTGCACTCATACCTGTCCCCCCCAAATTATATATTTTTAATTCCATTTCTTTTTTTTTCTTTCCTTTTCTTTTTTTTTTAATTCCATTTCTTTTTTTTTTCTTTCCTTTTCTTTTTTTTTCCCTTATTTTTCCTTTTTCCCTTTTTTCCCTTTTTCCCTTTTTTCCTTCCTTCCCCTTCCCTTCCCCTTCCCTTCCCTTTTTTTCCCTTTCCCTTCCCTTCCCTTTCCCCTTCCCTTCCCTTCCCTTCCCTTCACTTCCCTTCCCTTCCCTTCCCTTCCCTTCCCCCTTCCCTTTCCCTTCCCCTTCCCTTCCCCTTCCCCTTCCCTTTCCCCATCCCTTCCCCTTCCCCTTCCCCCTTTTCCCTTCCCTGCCCCTTTTTTCCCTTCCCTTCCCCTTCCCCTTCCCCTTCCCCTCCCCTCCCCTTCCCTTCCCCTTCCCTTCATCCCTTCCCTTCCCCCCTTCCTTCCCTTCCCCTTCCCCCCCCTTCCCTTCCCCTTCCCTTCCTTCCCCTTCCCCTCTTTCCCCTTCCCTTCCCCCCCCCTTCCCTTCCCTTTCCCCCCTTCCCCCCTTCCCTTCCCTTCCCTTCCCCTTCCCCTTCCCTTCCCCCTTCCCTTTCCCCTTCCCCCCCTTCTTTCCCTCCCCCTTCCCCCTTCCCCCCCCCTCCTTTTCCCTTCCCCGTTTCCCCCTTTCGTTCCCCTTTTCCCCCCCCTTCCCCTTTCCCCTTTCCCCCCCTTTTCTTCCTTCACTTCTCTCCCCTCCCCCCCTCATTTTTTTTTAAACTCATTTTCCCCTTTTCTTTCCCCCTTTTCTCCATTTTTCCTTCCCCCCTCTCCCCCCCCCCCCCCCCTTTTCCTTTTTTCCCCCCCCCCTCAAAATCATCCTGGGTCCATTTTAATTCAATTCCAGCCAAGAATGCAGAGATGAGGGTATCAGTACAAATTCCTGCTGTATTTTCTGCTTTCCACAGCAAACAAAAACAACAAATATTTAACACAGCACCTTACCTGCTCCCGATTCTTTATCCCAACCCCCAAAACGCTCCTTTTTGTCCTCAAATCCTCTCAGCAAATAACAAACGTAACCCCGGGGCAGGGAAAAGGGTAAAACAAAATATGAAAGCAGACGACCCCCAGGGATCGCCCCACCCAGAGCTTTGACATCATGCTTGGCGAGAAGAGAGGTGAAAGCTGGGAATGACACGAGGGTTGGATGAGAGGCTGCAGATTGATGTAATTGTACCAAAAATATATATATACATAACAATATGTGATAATAACAATAAGAATCTGAGTCTGATTTGCTAAAAAAAAAAAGAAAAAAAAAATTTTTAAAGAGTATTTTTCTTGCTTAAGCTGCCCCAAAATTGGAATTCTGGGGGGTGGCTGCGGTGAGAAAAACGAAACGGTGCAAAAAAATGGGCTAAAAAACGAAGGAAAGAAAACAATTAAGAAAAGGAAAGGGTGGGAGGAGGGAATTTCTGCACAAATTCATCAGGGGGGGCGACGAACTGGGGGAGAATTTGAGTTTTTTGGGGAATTCTGTGTTTTCTTGCACACTTGTTGTGCGCAGGTGTGGTGCACGGCCGCGTGCTCACATCTACAAACCCGTTTTTATGGGGGAAAAAAATCCCATTTTATTGGTCTGCTGCTGATTTGTTTCCCATAAAATGAGGAGTTTTGCCTTAAAATGACTCATATGGGCTCCCGGACCTCACAGCTCTGTGTGAAAACAACGGAAAAAGGGGAAAACAGAGGCAGAACATTTGGAAATCTCTTCCTATGGGGATTCTGAGGGATTTCTTCCACTCACAGCCACTGCTCTGAAATGTCAGTTTTGGTGTCTTCATCCTTTTTTTTTTTTTTTTTTTTTCTTTTTCTCAAATTTCACTTTTTTTTTTTTTATTTTCCTCAAATTTCCTTTCCGTTTTCCTCAAATTTCCTTCCTAATTTTCTCACATTTCCTTCTTAATTTTCTCAAACTTCCTTTCCACTTTCCTTAATTTTCCTTCCTTTCTTTCTTAAATGTTCCGTATTTTCTTTCTTAATTTTTTTCCATACATTTTCTTTTTTCTCCCCTTAATCTTTCCTTTACTTTCCTCTTCTCTCCTTTCCTTTCCCCCCTCCCCTCTTCTTCCCTCCCTTCTCATTTCTTTTCCTTTCTTTCCCTTTCTCTTTTCCTTAAATATCTCTTTTCCCTTTTCTTAAATTTTCTTTTTTTTGCTTAATTTTTTTTCCCCCCTGCAGGATACACCAGAGATCAGAATTCACCCCCCGATTCCCCCTGAGTGCACAAAATCTTGAATTCGTGCAGAGTAGGGATGGAAAACACACCAGAAATAGCGCACAGCACCAAAAAAAAACATAAATTCAGGGGGGTGAAAGGGCAGAAATTCGTGCAAATAAATTCTAAACATCCCTCAGTGCACGCAGAGAGCTGAGAAATGGAGGGGACACGGGAGCCACGATGTCTCAGCTGCAGTTTTATTGCTCTGGCAGAGGTTGTTGAGCGCATTTGAAGGAGAGACCGTAGGGATGGGGTGAGCGGGGTCTGTGATGACCGATCCGCAGGAAGAAACCAAGAAATGGGGGAGAGCCAAAACCACTTTTCACGCCTTCATTTTTGTGTCATCTCGCTTTCTGTCCTTTTTTTTTTTTTCCCCTCCGAAATCCGACTCACAGCCAGCACCTCTTGTCAGCGGGGGGCTTCTCGGTGGTTTCCCCGATCACCTCATCATCCACCTGGAAGACCCAACGTCCTGGCACGTTGACGTTGGAGGTTTTGGTGATGTTGATGATGGCTTCGGTGCGAGAGCCGGGGATGTTGTAGTAGTTGGTTTCATCCCCGCTGTTGAATCCAGCCTGCAAAGAAGGGCAACGTGGGGGATTTAAGGCCTGACCCTATAGGGCAACCACCAATCGTGGCACTGTGACCCCAAAATACTTTGTAGGGCCAACATCCTGCCTCTGGTTTTGCCTTTCTAAAAAAAGTCATAGGGCTGCCTCCTAATTTCAGGGTAGAAACTGGTATTTCTGGGAGAAAATGTCATAAATTTGAGTGAAAACTGGTATTTCTGGGACGAAGCGTCGTATATCTGGGAGAGAACTGGTATTTCTGATAGAAAATGTCGTATATTTGGAAAAAAAAAACTGGTATTTCTGGGAGAAATGCCATCTTTTTGCAAGAAAACTGGTATTTCATGGAGAAAATGTTGTGTATTTGGGAGAAAACTGGTATTTCTAGGAAAAAAATGTCATATATTTGAGAGAAAATCGGTGTTCCTTGGAGAAAATGACGTATTTTTGGAAGGATACTGGTATTTCTGGGAGATAAGGACATATATTTGGAAGATAACAAGTATTTCTGATAGAAAACTTACAGCTCAACCTCCTCCCCTCCTGTCCCTCAATTCCCTTCATCCCATTTCCCTTCAGCCCCACCTACGTGGGCCGGGGTGCCTCCAAGGCCAGTTTTGGGGTCACCGCCGCTTGCTACCCCTGTGGTCCACTGGATGTCCTTGTAGTTGAGGATGATGAAGGATGTGTTGGTGTTGGTGGTGAGGGTGGCCTGGAAGGTGTTCCCCTGAGGGAAAAAAAAAAAAAAAAGTTAAAAATGGCGTTATCCATGAGCAAGTGAAATAATTTTGGTGCTCTACCAAAGTGATCCTCTGCAAGGGTTGACCAGAGGGATGGTGTAGTGGAAAAAAAAAAGATTTTCTGCCCAAGAAAAAAGATCAAAAATGGATCGAGGGGTAAGGATTTTGGAGATGATGACTGCATATCAACACTCAGAGGTGGCTGGGGAGGTCTGTGGGGACTTTATGTAGATGTCCAGGGCTGGAAGGTAGAATAAAGGACATGGAGAACATGGCTTCGCCTCAAATATTGTGAAGGAAAATGAAAGGGTGGGCTGGGAGGGCCAACAGGTGGGCCATGGAAGCCAACAAAAGCATTATGGAGCAAAAAATAATAGTAATTACAACGGGTCGTGAGGTCCAACGAGTGGATCGTAAAGCCAATGCCTGAGTTGTGAAGGCCAAGAAATGGGTCAGAAAGAGAGAAAAAAATGACCACATGGGAGTCTTAAGGGCAATGAGTGCACCAGAGGCCCCACCAGTGGGTTGTGAAGGCCAGTGTGTAGACCTTGAGGCAACCTAGTAGGTTGTGAAGGCCAATAGTTGCATCTCAAGGCCAACCAGCAGGTTGTGAAGGCCAGCAATTGCATCTGAAGGCCAACCAGTAGGATGTAAAGGCCAATAGTTGCATCTCGAGGCCAACCAGCAGGTTGTGAAGGCCAGCAGTTGCATCTCAAGGCCAACCAGCACGTTGTGAAGGTGAGCAGTTGCATTTTGAAGCCAACCAGTAGGTTGTGAAGGCCAATAGTTGCATCTCAAGGCCAACCAGCAAGTTGTAAAGGCCAATAGCTGCATCTTGAGGCCAACCAGTAGGTTGCCAAGGCCAATAGTTGCATCTCGAGGCCAACCAGTAGGTTGCCAAGGCCAATAGTTGCATCTCGAGGCCAACCAGTAGGTTATGAAGGCCAACAGTTGCATCTCAAGGCCAACCAGTAGGTTGCCAAGGCCAACAGTTGCATCTCAAGGCCAACCAGCAGGTTGCCAAGGCCAACAGTTGCATCTCAAGGCCAACCAGTAGGTTGCCAAGGCCAACAGTTGCATCTTGAGGCCAGTGGGTGGATCTTGAGGTCAATAGATGGGCCACAGGGCCACTAAATGAGGCAGGAAGGCCAGCATAAAGGTTTAAAGGCCAACACACCGAGCACCCTCAGCAGAGCTCTGGTTTAGTCTCATCGTTGTCCCCTGCCATCAGACTGATGTTGGGATCAACTGATTTTTGTGACCTCATCTTGGGGGGGGTCTCAACCAATGATGCACCCGACCTTATTGCTGGTGGAGCCGTAATAAGCCACGTGGTCCCAGGTGGCCACGAAAGCCCACTTGGCAGTGAAGGGGATACTGGGGAAATACTGGTTGATGTTTTGGGTGATGAGTTTGAGCAGCGCCGGGTCGGTGGTCTGGCGGTAGAAGATCTCCCCACCCAACACGTTGTCCACGTCGCCCCAATACGGTGTCACAAAGGGACGCCCATCGGCGAGGGGGAAGGGGTCTGGGGTGTATTGTTTGACCTGGGTGTCGAAGGAGATCACGCCGTTGTTGTTCACCTGCAAAAGGCAACGGGTTGAGGCAGAGCCCTACAGTGGAACCCAAACATGGGGTCAACTCCTTGACTTGGTCATGGGTCAACCCAAAACATTTCTGTGATTCTACGAAGACCCAGATACGCCCTCGCCCATGAATAGGATTTTAGTGTAGACTTCTGACGTATTTATAAGGATAGATATAAATTTATATGACTGGATTGGAAGCATTTAGATCCCCACTTCATCCAGAGCAAGGGGGGAAGAGGAACAGAGCACACCTAAACTTGTCCACCCACCTCCCAGCCGCTGTGCCAGAAGACTGAAGTCCCCTCCAAGACCCCCTCCCCCTATGAGAATGCTTTAATACACCAGAAAAAAAAAAAAAAAGAAAAGCTTGATAGGGAAACTGAGTCAATCCTATATAAAGGTTGACTTTGGGGTTGTAGTGGGCAAAATAGACTGAAAGAGGGAGTGAAAAGAAAAGGGGAGGGAAAGATGGAAAATTCTCACGTACATAAAGGGTTCGGTACTCTTTGCCATAGAAAGTGAAGGGCACGGAGAGGGGCAGCCTCTTGGATGTCCCATCATCCAGTTTGGGGTTTTTACGGTCACCCTGGTCCAGACCATAGGGATAAAGCAGGGCTGTTGTAGAAAGGCAGAGGGTGAGATGTTAGGGGACCCCAAAATCTCAGCAGACCGACCCGTCATGCATTTTGGGGTAAAGCCCACCAAGTTTGGGATTCCTTCTCATATATCCATGAGGAAGCTCCAAACCAGAGCCAAAATAATCCCAATCTTGGGTAGGAAAATCATTTATTAGGGCAAAACCAATGACCCAGGTATTCATAATTTGGGATTCCTTCCAAAAAAAATACATTGGATTCCCATATCTCCGCCTGGAAGATCCAAACACGAGGGAAATAACCCCAAATTTGGGTAAGAATATGATTTATTAGCCCAAAATCAATGGCCCAGGTACTCATTGGATTCCCATAGCTCCACAACGAGGATCCAAACCAGAAGGAAATAACCCCAATTTTGGGTGGGAAAATCATTTATTAGGGCAAAACCAATGGCCCAGGTACTCACCTTCGGGTGTTGGTTCGATGTTTGTCACCACTCCTGCAGAGGAGATACGGGGAAATATTAATTCCTGAGCAATCAGACCCCCCATTTCCTTCACCCTTCACCCACCTGACATGAGGAGGAGGAAAGCGAAGGAGGATTTCATCCTGATTCCTGCAAAAATGTAAAAAAAATGCTTTAAATTTCGTGAAGGAAAGAAAGAAATAAATTAAGAAAGGAGGAAAGAAAGGAGGAAAGAAAGGAGGAAAGAAAGGAGGAAAGAGAAAGAAAAAAAGAGAGAGAAAGAGAGAGAGAAAGAGAGAGAGAGAAGAAAGAAAAAAGAAAGAAAGAAGAAAGAAAGAAGAAAGAAAGAAGAAAGAAAGAAGAAAGAAAGAAGAAGAAGAAAGAAGAAGAAAGAAAGAAAGAGGAGAGAATGAAAGAAAGAAGGAAAGAGAATGAAAGAAAGAAAGAAGGAAAAAGAAAGAAGGAAAGAGAGAAAGAAAGAAGGAAAGAAAGAAGGAAAGAAGGAAGGAAAGAAGGAAGGAAAGAAGGAAGGAAAGAAAGAAAGAAGGAAAGAAAGAAAGAAGGAAAGGAAGAAAGAAGGAAAGAAAGAAAGAAGGAAAGGAAGAAAGAAGGAAAGAAAGAAAGAAGGAAAGAAAGAAGGAAAAAAGAAAGAAAGAAAGAGAGGGAGAGAAAGAAAGAAAGAAAGAAAGAAAGAAAGAAAGAGAGAAAGAAAGAGAGAAAGAAAGAAAGAGAGAAAGAAAGAGAGAAAGAAAGAAAGAAAGAAAGAAAGAAAGAAAGAAAGAAAGAAAGAAAGAAAGAAAGAAAGAAGGAAAGAAAGAAAGAAAGAAAGCAAAACACATTAAATCTGGACCAGAACGACCCTTTTTTGCCCCAAATCTGTTTCTTCCCCCCCCCTCCCCCCTTTCCTCTGGGGGTGTTTTTGCTCAAACCCTGCGATTTTAAGCAGTTTGAAGGGGGGGGCGAGGGGGGGGAGGAGAGGATTCTTACCTTGTTCTCTTGTTTTGTCTCAATTTCACCGTGAAAAGGCCAAAAAATGGGAGAAAAGCGGCACCGATGCGAGCTCAGCTGCAAAGAAATGGGGCTCCCAACCCATTCTGAGCCTCCTTATAACACACATCCTCTCTTCTAAAAAAAAAATTATATAAATAAATATTTGATTTGGGGGTAAAAAAAAAAAAAAGCAGAAATGCAATGAATTATGCTGACCTCCTGCTACCCCCGGTGCTGAAATCCCAAATGGGAGCTCAGAGGAAAGGCGAATTTGGGGTCACGGCGACGTTTGGTTTCTGCAGAAATCCCAATTTGGGTTTTGGCGAAGTGGGGGGGGGGGTGCAAAACCCAGATGGGTTTTGTCAAAAAAAAAAAAAAAGCAGAAAAGCAGAAAAAGAGAAAAACAACACGTTTGTTTCGGAGGGGTCGTGGGGCTGCAGACGGAGCCGATGGGCCACAAGCATTGAAATTAGGGGGGGAGGAGAGGGGGGGAATGAGGAAGAATGTTAACGGGGGTGGCTGCAAATCCTATTTAATCTACTGTAAATTTCCACGCAGATCTGCACCCATTGCAAAGTCACCTCCAGATCTGCACCCATTGCAATGCCACCTGAATCTCTGCACCCATTGCAACTTCACCTGCAGATCTGCACCCATTGCAACTTCACCTCCAGATCTGCAGCCATTGCAACTTCACCTCCACATCTGCACCCACTGCAATGCCACCTGAATCTCAGCACCCATTGCAACTTCACCTCCAGATCTGCACCCGTTGCAACTTCACCTCCAGATCTGCACCCATTGCAACTTCACCTCCAGATCTGCACCCATTGCAACTTCACCTCCAGATCTGCACCCATTGCAACCTCACCTGCAGATCTGCACCCATTGCAACCTCACCTCCAGATCTGCACCCGTTTCAAATTCACCTCCAGATCTGCACCCGTTTCAACTTCACCTCCAGATCTGCACCCATTGCAACTTCACCTGCACATCTGCACCCATTGCAACGTCACCTCCAGATCTGCACCCATTGCAACTTCACCTCCACATCTGCACCCATTGCAATTTCACCTGCGGATCTGCACCCATTGCAACTTCACCTCCAGATCTGCAGCCATTGCAACTTCACCTCCACATCTGCACCCACTGCAATGCCACCTGAATCTCAGCACCCATTGCAACTTCACCTCCAGATCTGCACCCGTTGCAACGTCACCTCCAGATCTGCACCCGTTGCAACGTCACCTCCAGATCTGCACCCGTTGCAACGTCACCTCCACATCTGCACCCATTGCAACTTCACCTCCACATCTGCACCCGTTGCAACTTCACCTACAGATCTGCACCCATTGCAACTTCACCTGCAGATCTGCAGCCATTGCAACGTCACCTCCACATCTGCACCCATTGCAACTTCACCTCCAGATCTGCACCCATTGCAATGTCAGCTGCAGATCTGCACCTATTGCAACTTCACCTCCAGATCTGCACCCATTGCAATGTCAGCTGCAGATCTGCACACATTGCAATGCCACCTGAATCTCTGCACCCATTGCCACTTCACTTCCAGATCTGCACCCATTGCAATGCCACTTGAGTCTCAGCACCCATTGCAACTTCACCACCAGATCTGCACCCACTGCAATGTATCCTACAGGTTTGCACCCAATGCAATGTCAGCTGCAGATCTGCATCCATTGCAATGCTGCCTGCATATCTGCACCCATTGCAATGCCAGCAGCAGATCTGCACCCATTTCAATGCCGCCTGCACATCTGCACCCATTGCAACTTCACCTTCAAATCTGCACCCATTGCAATGCCACCTCCAGATCTGCACCCATTGCAATGCCACCTGAATCTCTGCACCCATTGCAACTTCACCTCCAGATCTGCAGCCATTGCAATGCCAGCTGCAGATCTGCACACATTGCAATGCCACCTTCAGATCTGCACCCATTGCAATGCCACCTGAATCTCTGCACCCAATGCAACTTCACCTCCAGATCTGCACCCATTGCAATGCCACCTTCATATCTGCACCCGTTGCAACTTCGCCTCCAGATCTGCACCTATTGCAACTTCACCTCCAGATCTGCACCCATTGCAATGCCACCTGAACATCTGCACCCATTGCAATGCCACCTCCACATCTGCACCCATTGCAACTTCACCTCCACATCTGCACCCGTTGCAACTTCACCCCCAGATCTACACCCATTGCAACTTCACCTCCACATCTGCACCCACTGCAACTTCACCTCCACATCTGCACCCACTGCAACTTCACCTCCAGATCTGCACCCATTGCAATGCCACCTGAACATCTGCACCCATTGCAATGCCACCTCCACATCTGCACCCATTGCAATGCCACCTGAACATCTGCACCCATTGCAACTTCACCTCCACATCTGCACCCATTGCAACTTCACCTACAGATCTGCACCCACTGCAACTTCACCTCCACATCTGCACCCGTTGCAACTTCACCTCCACATCTGTACCCAATGCAATGCCACCTCCACATCTGCACCCATTGCAACTTCACCTCCACATCTGCACCCACTGCAACTTCACCTCCACATCTGCACCCAATGCAATGCCACCTCCACATCTGCACCCATTGCAATGCCACCTGAACATCTGCACCCATTGCAACTTCACCTCCAGATCTGCACCCATTTCAACGCCACCTGAATCTCTGCCCCCATTGCGATGTACCCCACAGCTTTGCCCCCCTCCACAACAAGCATTTTGCTCAGAAACTTCAGCAAAGGAGGGGAAGCAGCTGCAACGTCTCACATCCTGGCTCCCCTCCTCGTTCTGCACATCCCAATTCTTCGGAACCCCGGAGATGTTTTGCAACTTGACCTCCTCATTTCTCCCCCCGAGGGTTCAGCACCTCCTGCCCTCATCATCCCCTAAACAAAATTCTCCAGAATCAGCCAAAATTGGCCTTTGAAAAATATTTTTGGAGCCGACTCCTTTCCCCCTTTGCCCTGGGTGAGGAAATTCACAGGAAACCACATTTGGTTATAAAAAGGGCAGATTTAGGGTCCGACTTTGCATTCCCCCCACCCCACCCCCTCCTCTCCTCCTCGGGCTTTAGCAAAGGGCTGCTCTGAGGAACGGAATCGGTGGTAAGCAGTGAATCTGTAGGGGGTTTGGGGGCTTTTTGGGCTTCAAAGTATTTATTTTTTTTTTTTTTAATTCTCTTTTTGGGTCTGGTGGGATCTCGCAATGTGTCCCCACCTGTGCAAAATGAGGTTGGGTGGTTCATCCAGCTACAAAACAGGGGATCCAGCTGGGTTAAATTAAGCTTTAAATTGGTGAAAAAGGGGTTTTCTGCCCCAAAAAATCCAGGTCAAGCCCCATCTCTATCAGTGGGGGGGTGAGATGGGTGATAAACCCCAAAGATCGGTGATGTTCCACCCCAAAAATGTTGAGACCAACAGGTATGGGGGGCGGGGGCTCAGTGCTAAAAATATGGGGTCCTAAAAACCCCAAAAATGGGTTTCTAAACCCAACGGGGTTGGGGGTGTTGGGGCTGCAAAGTGTCAGGTATGAAACCCTGAAGTTTTTTTTTGGGGGGGGGGGTGTTGAACCCAAAAAATGGGGGTGTGAAATCCAAAGGATGTGGAATGTTGGAACCAAAATGTCGGGTGGTAAAATCAAGAGTTTTGGGGCAAAAAAAAACCCCAAACGACACCAAAATAGGGGGTGGCAGAAATCAAAAGTGCGGGGTGTTAAACTACAAAAATATTGGGGTGATGAAAAAATGGAAATGTGGGGTTCTGAATTCCAAAGGTTTGGTTGTTAAACCCCAAAAATATTGGGGTGAAGCCCGCAAAATGTGGGGCATTGAACCCAAAATATTGGCTTGATAAACCCCAAGGATGTGGGGTACAACATTGTAAAGGTTTGGGGTGCCAAATTCTGAAGATTTTAGGGTATTTTACCCCAAAATTTTGGGGTGCTGAGCCTTACAGAAAGGGGATCCTAAAGACCCAAAGCTTTGGGGTGAAACTTCCCAAATTAGGGGATGTTAAACCCCAAATATGGTATTTTCAACCCAAAAAATACGGGGTGTAAAGCACTAAAGATATGGGGTGCCGTATTCAGGATTTTAGGGTGTTTCACCCCAAATTTATGGGGTGCTGAACCCTAAAAAAGGGGAACCAAAGGACCCGAAGTTTTGGGGTGAAACCCCTCAAATGATGGGATGTTAAACCCCAAATTCGGTGTCTTCAACCCATAAGATATGGGATAGCAAACCCTAATGATATGGGGTGCCATGCTGAGGATTTTAGGATGTTTTACCCCAAAATTTTGGGGTGCTGAAGCCTACAGAAAGGGGATCCTAAAGACCCGAAGTTTTGGGCTGAAACTTCTCAAATTAGGGGATGTTAAACCCCAAATATGGTATTTTCAACCCAAAAAGTACAGGGTGTAAAACACTAAAGATATGGGGTGCCATATTCAGAATTTTAGGGTGTTTCACCCCAAATTTATGGGGTGCTGAACCCTAAAAAAGGGGAACCGAAGGACCCGAAGTTTTGGGGTGAAACCCCTCAAATGATGGGATGTTAAACCCCAAATTTGGTGTTTTCAACCCAAAAGATATGGAATCAGAAACTCTAAAGATATGGGGTGCCATGCTGAGGTTTTTAGGGTGTTTCACCCCAAATTTTGGGGTGCTGAAGCCTACAGAAAGGGGACCCTAAAGATCCAAAGTTTTGGGGTGAAACCCCTCAAATTATGGGATGTTAAACCCCAAATTTGGTGTTTTCAACCCAAAAATATGGGGTGTAAAGCACTAAAGATATGGGGTGTCATATTCAGGATTTTAGGGTGTTTCACCCCAAAATTTTATGGGGTGCTGAGCCCTACAGAAAAGGGATCCTAATGACCCGAAGTTTTGGGGTGAAAGCCCTCAAATTATGGGATGTTAAACCCCAAATTTGGTGTTTTCAACCCAAAAATATGGGGTGTAAAGCACTAAAGATATGGGGTGCCATGCTGAGGTTTTTAGGGTGTTTCACCCCAAAATTTTGGGGTGCTGAGCCTTACAGAAAGGGGATCCTAAAGACCCGAAGTTTTGGGGTAAAACCCCTCAAATTATGGGATGTTAAACCCCAAATTTGGGGTTCTGAACCCAGAAGTTACTCCCTACGCACAAAATCCCCTTTTTTTGCCCCAAAATTTGAGTGATTTGGGGGTGTGGTTCAACCACAGGGGAACACATTATGGGATGTTTCTTTTTTGGGGGGTGGGAGGGGATGTTGGATTGATGGGAATAACGGGATGAATTTTGGGGTGAATTCGAGCCAAAATGGGACTTGAGGTCACCCCTCATTTGTACCCATGGTTATTTTTCCTCTAAAAAGTGCATTTTTAACCAATTTTAACTTTTTTTTTTTTTTTTTTGTAGGGCTGGAGATGGGGGCAATGTGGCGAATCCCATTGGGGTTGGCCCTGAGCTGTGGTGAGTGACCCCAAAATGTTTGGTTCTATGGGGGGAGGGGAAAGGAGGGGGGAATTAGGGGCAGATTTTGGGGTAAAATTTCCATATTTCAGCAACAAAATGTCATTTTTGGGGGGGGAGTTTTTGGTCATTTTTGTTCCGTTTTTGGTCATTTTTGTTCCCTCCAGAAGATTAAAAAAAAAAAAACAAACACCCCGTTCTCTTCTTCCCTATGATATTTTTTTTTTTTTTTAAGCAGAAAAACCCCAATTCGGTGTTTTTAAGCCAAAATCATCATCATCATCATCACGTGATTTTTATTATTATTATATTATAATAATATTATTATATTATATTATTATATTATTATATTATTATTATATTATTATTATTATAGATTATTTATCTATTTTATTTTCTTTCATTTATTTCATTTCTTCCTCCCCCCCCCCTTTTTCTTTTTCTCCCCCCCCCTTTCCCCTCTTCCCCCCCCTTTTTCCCACCTTTTTCTCTCCCCCCTTTTTCTCCCCCCATTATTCCCCTCCCATCCCTTCCCAATTTTTTCTCCCCCCATTCCCCCCCACCCTTCCATTTTTCTCCCCCCTTTCCTCCCTTCACTTTTCCCCCTCCTCTCCCCCCATTTCCCCCCCCATCCCTCCTCCCTTTTTCTCCCCGTTTCCCTCCCTTCTCTTCCCCCCCCATCCCTCTCCCCATTTTTCTCCACTCCTTTTTCCCCTTCCATCCCTCCCCCCATTTTTCTCCCCCCATTTTTCTCCCCCCATTATTCCCCTCCTGTCCCTCCCCCCTTTTTTTCTCCCCCATTTCTCCCCATCCTTCCATTTTTCTCCCCCCTTCCCTCCATTCTTTTTCTCCCTTTTCTTCCCCCCATTTTTCTCCCCTCCTTTTTCCCCTCCTGTTCTTCCTCACTTTTTTCTCCCCCCATTTCCCCCCCCATCCCTCCTCCCTTTTTCTTCTCCCCCTTTTCTCCCCCATCTCTCCATTTCCCCCCCCCTTCCCTCCCTTCACTTTTCCCCTCCTGTCCCACTCCCCAATTTCCCCCCTCCTGTTCCTCCCCCCTTCTTTCTCCCCCCATTTCTCCCCCATCCCTCCTCCCTTTTTCTCCCCCCCCTTTTCTCCCCCATCTCTCCGTTTTTCTCCCCCCCTTCCCTCCCTTCACTTTTCCCCTCCTATCTCCCCCCATTTTTCTCCCCCCATTATTCCCCTCCTGTGCCTCCCCCCATTTTTCTCCCTTCATTTCTCCCCATCCCTCCTGCCTTTTTCTCCCCATTTCCCTCCCTTCACTTCCCCCCCATCCCTCCCCCCATTTTTCTCCCCTCCTTTTTCCCCTCCTGTTCTTTATCACTTTTCCCCCCCTTTCCTCCCCCCCCTTTCCTCCCCCCCCTTTCCTCCCCCCCTTTCCTCCCCCCCTTTCCTCCCCCCCCCTTTCCTCCCCCCCCTTTCCCCACCCACTTTTCCCACCTTCCTTCCCCCCCCACTTTTCCATCCCCCCCCTTTTTCATCCCCTTTTTTCCCCCCCGCCTTTCATCCCCCCCTTTCCTCCCCTCCTTTCCCCCTCCTTTTCCCTCCCCCTCTTCCCCCCCCCCCAATTTATTTCCCCCCCCCCCCCTCCCCAGCCCTCACCTCCGCCATGTTCCGCGGCAAGGAATTCCTCGTCGCCGTCCTTCAGAACAGCGAGGAAGCCGTTCGCCCCGACCTCCTCCTCCACCTCACCTCCTACGCCGACACCACCCAAGTCACCATGGCCGCCTCCGACGGGACCTTCCGCGAAACCACCACCCTCAGAAACCACCAAACCTCCTCCATCCCCATCCCCGGCTCCTTGGAATTGGTCAACAAGAGGATCTCCCAAAAGAACCTTTTGGTCACGTCCACCAAAGACGTTTCCGTCGTCGTCACCAGCTCCAAAAGCTACAGCGTCGGTGCCACCGCCGTGCTTCCCACGGCCATGCTGGGCAACGAATATTACGTCGTGACACCCGACGATACAGCCAAAACGGGGTTGACGGAATTCGCCGTGGTGGCTGGGAGGGAACCGTCGAGCGTTTCCATCAAAGTCAAAGGAAAGATTTATTTCCAAGGGAGGACCTACAGATCCGGCTCGACCATTTCCATCCCGCTGAATCCGTATCAAAGCTTGCAGCTCCAAAGCGAAGGTGACCTCTCGGGGACCAAAGTGACATCAGACAAACCCGTCGCCGTCCTCAGCGGTCACACTTGCACGAAGGTGCGCAGCGGTTGTGACTACGTGGTGGAGCAGCTCCTCCCCGTCAGCGCGTGGGGGAAAGCCTACGTCGTGCCCCCCAACCCCTTGCAAAAAGTCCACGATCTCCTCTACGTCGTGGCAGCCAAGGCTGCTTCCATCTCCTACCACGAGGGCAGCACGGCTTCCACAAAGCAAATGGAAGCCGGGGAAGTCAAAGTCTTCAAAATCAAGCCGAATTCTCCGTTCTATGTGAATTCTTCGGTAGCGATTCAGGTGGTTTTCTTCTTCACGGGCTCCAGTGGATATTTTGTTTGGCAAGATCCCTTCCTCCTTACCATCCCACCCGTCTCATCCTACTGCTCGTCGTATCGGTTCGCTGGGTTGAACGCGAACAACTACGTCCTCCTCACAGCCAAGAATTCCGACGCCAACGCCATCACTCAACAAAAAGTGACAAATGGGGAATGGAAGGAAATCCCCGGCACGGGATTCTCCTGGTCCATGCAAAGCCTGAGCAGTTCGAGTGGCAGCTGGAGCTCTGAGCACGAGCACGTGACTTTTGGGCTGTTGGGATTTGGCTTTCGGAATTACGAGGGTTATGGTTTTGCTGGTCTGTGCGCCACACGTAAGTAGGGTCGGAGTGGGGTGGGTGGGTGGGTGGGGGTTTGGGGTGTTGGGTTGCAAAGTGGGATGGGTGGTTGGTGGGGTTTTGGGTTGGTGGGGGTCACAGGATGGGGTTGGTGGGGTTTTTTGGGGTGTAGGGTCGCAGGATGGGGTTGGTGTGGGTTGGTGGGGTCAAAGGATGGGGTTGGTGTGGGTTGGTGGGGTCATAGAATGGGGTTGGTGTGGGTTGGTGGGGTCAAAGGATGGAGTTGGTGGGTTTTTGGGAGGTGTAGGGTCGCAGGGTGGGGTTGGTGTGGGTTTTGGGGTCAAAGGATGGGGTTGGAATGGGTTGGTGGGGTCGAAGGATGGGGTTGGTGGGGTTTTTGGGGTGTAGGGTCGCAGGGTGGGGTTGGTGGGGTCAAAGGATGGGGTTGGTGTGGGTTGGTGGGATCATAGAATGGGATTAGGGTTAGGATTGATGGGGTTTTGGGGTGTAGGATCACAAGATGGGGTTGGTGTGGGTTGGTGGGATCATAGAATGAGGTTGGTGTGGGTTCTGGGGGGTCGAAGGACGGGGTTGGTGGGGTTTTTTGGAGTGTAGGGTCGCAGGATGGGGTTGGTGTGGGTTGGTGGGGTCAAAGGATGGGGTTGGTGTGGGTTGGTGGGGTTTTGGGGTGTAGGATCGCAGGATGGGGTTGGTGTGGGTTGGTGGGGTCGAAGGATGGGGTTGATGGGGTTTTGGGGTGTAGGATCACAGAATAGGGTTGATGTGGGGCGGTGAGACCAGAGAACGAGGTTGGTGGGGTCACAAGAATGGGGTTGGCGTGGTTTTGGGGTGTAGGATCACAGAATGGGGTTGGTGTGTGTTGGTTCAGCCCACAATAGAACTCTTCCCATTGCACCGGGATTCCCACAACTGAACCTGGCACCCCAGCAGTTGCTGGGAAGAAAGGAAGGATCTTTTTTTTTCACCCAATTCTTCATCCAGTTCAGCCAAGAATACCATCTGCGTTCCCAACACTGAGGGCATATTGTGGGCTCGTGGTTTTGCTCCCCATCACCCTCTGTATTTTCTTTCTCACCAGCTTCCTCCACGCTTTCCTGCTCTGACATCTCCTGCAAGGAGCAGGAGAGGTGTGAGATGGTGGAAGGAGGTCCCACGTGCATCCGAGAGACCTTTTCCACCTGTTTGGTCATCGGTGGGCCCCACTACAAAACTTTCGATGGGAAAATCTTTGATTTCATGGGCACGTGCACCTACACTTTGAGCAAGACCTGCGACCCAGCTGCCAACCTGCCCTTCTTCAACGTCCAGGTCAAAAATGGCCACAGGGGCAATGCCAAATCCCCTTACATCGATGCTGTGACGGTCCAAGCCTACAACATCACGGTTGTCATGATCAGGTCTGAGAATGGATTCGTGAGGGTACGTGAGGAAGAAAATGCACAAGAGATGTGAAGTAATGCTGTGGGTGAAGGTGTCCGTGTGTGTGTGCGTGTCAGTGGTGCTGCTGTGTGGGCATTTCTTGTGTCTCGGTGAGGAATCTCCCATCAGGGATGTCCTTCTTGCTCTTTCGGTGGCACCGATGCAGGCGGTTTGTTGGATTTCTGGTGGAAGACGAGGAGGGGAATGTAGGATAAGGAAGCTGAGGGGGAAAGGGGTTTTCTGGGGTTTTGTTAGATGGGTTTTGGGGTGATTGAGTGGTTAGGGAGTTGGGTGGGTGGTTGGCTGGATGATTGGGTGGTTGATTTGGTAGTTGGTAGGGCGGTTGGTTGGGTGGTTGGGTGGTTGGGCAGCCGGATGATTTTTTTTTGGATGATTGTCTGGGTGATCGGGTGGTTGATTTGTTGGCTGGGTGATCGGTTGGCTGGCTGGATGGTTGGATGATTGATTTGATGGGTGGATGAGTGTTGGGGTGGTTTTTTGGGTGGTTGGATGATTTTTTTTTGGATGATTGTCTGGATGATCGGGTGGTTGATTTGTTGGCTGGGTGATCGGTTGGCTGGCTGGATGGTTGGATGATTGATTTGATGGGTGTTTGGGTGTTTTTTTGGGTGATTGGGTGGTTGGTTGGGTGGTTGGATGATTTTTTTTTGGATGATTGTCTGGATGATCGGGTGGTTGATTTGTTGGCTGGGTGATCGGTTGGCTGGCTGGATGGTTGGATGATTGATTTGATGGGTGGATGAGTGTTGGGGTGGTTTTTTGGGTGGTTGGGTGGTTGGTTGGGTGGTTGGATGATTTTTGGGGGGGTGATTTGTTGGATGATTGGGTGGTTGACTTGTTGGTTGGACAGTTTGTTGGGTTTTTTTTTTTTTTTTTTTTTTTTTTGGATGATTGGGTGATTGATTTGGTAATTGGGTGGGTGGGTGGTTTGGTGTTTTGGTTTTTTTTTTGGTGGTTGTTCGGGTGTTTCTTTGGGTGAGTGTATGGGTTTGTTTGTTTTTTTTTTTGGATGATTTCGGGGGGTGGGTGGTTGGTCGGATGTTTCTTTGGTTGAGTGGTTGGGTGGTTGGTTGTTTGGCTGGATGATTGGATGGTCGATTTGATGGTTGGGTGCGTGGTTGGGTGTTTTTTTGGGCAGTTGGTCGGGTGTTTCATTGGGTGATTCAGTGGTTTGGTGATTGGTTGGGTGTTTCTTTGGGTGATTGGATGCTTGGATGGTGATTTGATGGTTGTGTGGGTTTTTTGGGTGGCCGGTTGGGTGTTTGGTTGGATGGTTGGGTGGTTGTTTGTGTGTTTCTTTGATTGATCAGATGTTCTTTTTCTTGGATGATTGGCTGTTTGGTTGGGTGGTTGATTTAATAATTGGTTGCGTGTTTTTTGGGGGCTGATTTGGTGACTAATTGGGTGGTTGATTACTATTTTACTTTTATTTCCTTGCTGCCAAGTTTCTTGCAAGAAGAAACTCCAAAAAAAGCAACAAATCAAAAAACAAACACCAATCTTCGTGTTGCCTTGCATCCCCTTTTTCCCCTTATTTTTTTTTCTTTCCCCCTCCAGGTGAACAACCACCGCACCCACCTCCCCATCTCCCTCGCCCAAGGGAAACTCCACCTCCACCAGAAGGGCAGCTTCGTCCAGATCAAAACCGACTTCATGCTGAAGGTTCTGTACAACTGGGACGGCCACTTGATGGTGAAGATCCCCAGTGCTCACTCAGGCAGAGTGTGCGGGATGTGCGGGAATAGCAACGGCGATCCCCACGATGATGCTCTGCTGCCTGATGGCACCTTGGCGCAGAACGCCGTGGTTTTGGGACAAGTCTGGAAGGTTCTTGATGATCACAGGATCTGCTTGGATAGCTGCAGCGGTGAATGCAAGCGTTGCTCTTGGAAAGAGACAGCAAAATATAACACGGAGGCGTTTTGCGGCTTGCTCACCCAATACCCAGGACCATTCCAAGGCTGTCACGATGCTGTCCATACAGATATCTACCTAAAAAGCTGCATTTCTGACCTCTGCAGCTACGAAGGGCTCCACACGGTTCTGTGCCAAGCGCTGAATACCTACGTGGAGAACTGCCAGGAGGAGGGAATCGTTGTGGAAGACTGGAGGACGTCGGCGCGTTGTTGTGAGTAGGAGAAAATCCCGTTGGTTTTGGGGCACCTCGAGTCCCGTAAAGCGTGATTGAGGTGGGAATGAGCAGAGAAGGGGTGTAAAAGGGGAATAAAGTGAATGGTGTTGCTTGTCCCCAGTGCTTTTTGGTCTTCCGAGTGAGGTAGGAATGGGATGTTTTGAATGAGGTTGCACTGAGTTGTGCCTTGAGCTGTGGGATCCAAGCAAGCAGAATTTAGGGATAGAAAAGGTAAATTGGAGAAGAAAGCCTAAAAGCATTATGCAGACTGCAGGAAGTGCAGGATTCCTGAAAGTCTTTGATCTGGGAAATCAGGGAAGAACGTAGACACCACCAGGAGTCCATGGATGTAACTGAAAATTCCATGCAGCACACTACCAAAAGTTGGCTGCTACCAAAAGTCTGTTGATATAACAAGAAAATCCTTGAAGAAAGTGCAGGACGTCCATGGATAATACCCACAATTAATGGGAAAAATACAGGATGTCCTTAGGAAATTCCAAATATCCATGGGAAAGATGCAGAATATCCATGGAAAATTCCAAAAATCCAATGCAAAAAGGGTTGAACGTCCATGGATTTCGTAAAATATCTGAGAAAAATTGCAGAACATCCATGGAAAATTCCAAATGTCCCTGGTAAAAGTGCAGGATGTCCATGGAAATATTCCCCAAATCCGTGGGAAAGGTGCAGGGCGTCCACAGGATATTCTAAATATCCATGGGAAAAGTGCAGAATATCTATGGGAAATTCCAAGCATCCACGCAAAAAGTGCAAGATACCCATGGATACCAACAAAAATTAACGTGGAAAGTGCAGATATCCATACAGAATTCCAAGAAATCCGTCAGCCAATTGCAGGATGCCCACAAGTTCTCCCAAATCCCCACGCGCCAAGCCCACCACCACCACCAAAATCCCACACGGATGCTCTCATCACGCTTTTTTACCCCTTTCTCCCCAAAAAAAGTGAACCAAGACCCCATTTCAACCCCTGATATCCCATTTAATTCCACAGTTCCCTCCTGCCCAGCCAACAGCAACCACACGTCGTGCGGATCCGCCTGCCCCACAACCTGCAACGATGAAGCTGTCCCATCTGATTGCACCTCGTCGTCCTGCGTGGAGGGCTGCAGATGCACGGAGGGCTTCGTGTTGGATGCTGGGAAGTGCATCCCCAAATCTGAGTGCGGATGCGTTTTCGGAGATCGCCTCTACGGCCTCGGGGAGGAATTTTGGGGCGACGATGGTTGCACCGAACGTTGCGTCTGCAAGGAGAGGAGGAAGGCGGTGTGTTATCGAGCCAGCTGCGGAGCCAAGGAGGAGTGTGGGGTGAAGGATGGCATCAGGGGGTGCTACCCGACGAGTTATGGGGTCTGCACGGCGGTGGGCAGCACGCACTACAAGAGCTTCGACGGTGAATGGTTCACCTTCCAGGGCACGTGCCTTTATCAGTTGGTTGGGTTGTGCAAGAAGAGCGGAGGGCTGGTGGACTTCCAGGTGTTGGTGCAGAATGGCCTCAAGGATGGTGGATCTCCATCCTTCATCACGCTCGTCAAGGTCAAAGTCTACGGGAAGAGCATCACCATCAGCCAGAAGGACCCCAATAAAATCACCGTGAGTTCACCCCAATTTCTCCTTCCCCACCCCTCCAATTTCTGTATTCTCCACTTCCATCTCCTCAACCCAACCTCCTGAGTTCACCCCAATTTCTCCTTCCCCACCCCTCCAATTTCTGTGTTCTCCACTTCCATCTCCTCAACCCAACCTCCTGAGTTCACCCCAATTTCTCCTTCCGCACCCCTCCAATTTCTGTGCTCTCTACTTTCATCTCCTCAACCCAACCTCATGAGTTCACCCCAATTTCTCCTTCCCCACCCCTCCAATTTCTGTGTTCTCCACTTCCATCTCCTCAACCCAACCTCCTGAGTTCACCCCAATTTCTCCTTCCGCACCCCTCCAATTTCTGTGCTCTCTACTTCCATCTCCTCAACCCAACCTCCTGAGTTCACCCCAATTTCTCCTTCCCCACCCCTCCAATTTCTGTGTTCTCCACTTCCATCTCCTCAACACAACCTCCTGAGTTCACCCCAATTTCTCCTTCCCCACCCCTCCAATTTCTGTGTTCTCCGCTTCCATCTCCTCAACCCAACCTAGTATTTATTTTTCCTCTTTTATTTTTCCCCCTCTATTTGGAAATAGCTGAGTATCATCCAAAAAACCCACGACTTTTTTCTCCCACCACGTGACTGAGATTCCCGTATTTCTTCTTCTTCTTTTATTTTTCCCTCTCTATTTGGAAATGGCTGAATATCACCCAAACAAATCATAACTTTTTTTTTTTTAAACATCCAAATTTGGATGTTTAAGTCCAATTTTGGGCGTTTAATTCCAAATTTGGATACCACCCATCATCTCAAAGCTGGTGGACATCTCTTTGAGGCAGATGATCCAATCTGGAGAGCATCACCTAAATCTCTTGGAAGCTTTCAGTCGAGGTTTGACCACTTCAGATCCAAATTTCACATTTCACCCAAACGACAAACGATCCATTTTCCTATTTTGATCCCAAACTTTTTTTCTTATTTTTTTTGAAACTTTTGCACTCAGGTCAACGATCGATCTGTCAACCTACCCTACTCCCACAACAGGAAGATCCTGATCTACAAAGGTGGAAGGGACGTAGTGATAGAGACCGATTTCGGCCTCACCATCACCTACGATTGGCACGGCGACGTCGGCGTGTCGGTGCCCTCCACTTATGAGGACACCCTCTGTGGGCTCTGTGGGAATTTCAACGGGGACAGGAGGGATGAAATGATGCTGAAGAACGGCCGTCTGACGTCCAACCTCAACACCTTTGGGCAGAGCTGGAAGGTGGCCGACACCCCAGGTTGCACAGAACTATCCAGGAAGGAATGTCTCAACTCCATGACTACCTTTGGGCAGGAAAATCGTTGTGAGATCATTTCGAGGACAGATGGACCCTTCAGAGGGTGTCACGCTACGGTGGATCCTTCAAAATATGTCCAAAATTGCAAGAATGATTTGTGTCTTTATCCAGAGAGGGAGGAGGTGTTGTGCCAACACATTGCGCACTACGTTGACCTCTGCCAAGAAGCTGGAGTGACCATCGAGGAGTGGAGGACAAATGATTTCTGCAGTAAGTTGGATAAATTTGGGGATTTTCTTTCATTTACTGAAGGTTGTGAGCCCCCAAGGAGCCCCGATCTTGAGATAAACCCATATGGGGATGAATCAGGGGTGGGAGCGGGCTCACCCGATGCTTTATCCCACCACAAAATCCCATTGTTCCCATTTACGGCCAACACACATCGGGGTTAGTCCTGCTAAACACAAAATAATTTGCATCGGGCCAATTGAGAACAGAAGATAATTGCCTGCTTAGGGGTCAAATCGCATCAAGTGGACCCAAAATGTCTGGATCAGGGGAAACTGGAAGCTGATTGGGAATACAGCGTTGGTAGTGGTGATTGAGGGAATGTTCTCATTTGGCCCTGAGGGTAATGGGGGGGAAAGAGGTGATTTTGGGGTGTTAGGGGGAAAAATCTGCATTTAGCAGAGAAAAAAAAGTCTTCCTTTGGGGGAAAAAAATGTCCTACATTTTTTTGGGGGGGGAGGAGGGGTGGAGAATCTACATTTGGGGAGAGAAAAAGCTAGGGGAAAAAATACCAACTATGTTTAGGGAGAAAGAAATCTGTATTTGGGCGTGGGGGGAAAAGAAAGAAATCTACGTTTTGGGGGGGAATTATCTAAATTTAGTAAAAATACTGACATTTCTGGGGAATAAGTCTGCATATGGGGAGAGAGACACTGGAGGGAGAAAGACTCTGGATTGGAGGGAGAAATATCCACGCTGAGGGGGAAATAATCTACATTTTTGGAAAGATAGTCTCAATTTTTCAGGAGGAAATGTCACCGTTTTGGGGAAAAATTATCTCATATGGCTGGAAAACCTACATTTGGAGAGAAGGAACCATCTCCAATTGGGAAGGGGAGGGGAAAAAAAAAAAAATCAATGTGAGCTGAGTGCTCATTTGGGGCACAGCTGTTCCCAGTGCCGACTCCTATCGTTGCTAACGACCTCATCACCCCATGCAGGGATTTTCTGCCCGGCCCACAGCCACTACGAGCTGTGCTCTCTGGATTGCAGCCGGACCTGCAGCAGCATCTTCGCCCCACTGCGCTGCACCGAGAGGTGCAGGGAAGGCTGCGTGTGCGACGAGGGCTTCGTGTTCAGTGGTGATGAATGCGTCCCCATGGCCCGCTGTGGTTGCCTCCATCACGGTTTCTACTACAAGGTGGAAGAAATCTTCCGCCCCAACGAGCTGGAGGAGTGCGAGTGCCAAGCTGGAGGTGTGGTGGTCTGCAAAGAAATCCCTCCTGATAAAAACGAGTGCCAAGATGGGCAACTCCAGTGCTCAACGAACAGCTGCGTGGTCACCGGTGACCGCAGCTATTTATCCTTTGATGGGACAGCTTTTGACATCCCAGGTGCTTGTTCCTACATCCTCACCGAAAGCTGCACTGACGACGACAACGCCGAACATTTTGTAGTGAAAATTAAGAAAGATTCCAGGCAGAAAAGAAAGGTTTCTGGCATTGAAGAGGTGGTTGTAGAAGTCTACGGGCTCACCTTGACCCTGGAGCGAGGGAAAGCAGGGACGGTCATGGTAAGGTGGCATCTGGTGGTGGTAAAATTGGTGACACAACCTCAGCTTTGACATCAGGGAAGAGGGGGCACGTCCCCATACGGCTGTGCTTCGTGTTCAACCTTTTTCTGGTTGATGTCAAAGTCTATGGGGTCATAGACTTTGGGATCATCTCGACTTTGGCACGAAGGAGAATGGTCCCCACTAGAGCCAGATGGGGGGATTCACCTCTTTTTGGGTGCAAATGTGATCTAAAAACTGTGGTTCTAATTGATGGAGCAAAGACCTCACTCCTATTTCCAAGACAAAGCCGTGTTCATTCCCATTTCCTCTCCAGTTGCAGACTGGGAGCCATCCATTCAACAAAAAATTTGGTTGGAAGGTGTCTCTCCCAACATTTTTTGCATATATCTCCGAGGCAAATCCTTTTTTATCCCTATTTCCCCTTCTACCTGCAAAGTGGGAGCCTTCAATTGGCCAAAAATGTGCTTGGGAGGTGTCCCCTTCAACATTTTTTGCATTCCCCAGGAAGAGAAGGCCACGTTCTCCCCCATTTCCTCCTCCAGTTGCAAACTGGGAGCCATTTATTCATTAGATTCTTGGTTGGGAAGCGTCTCTCCCAACATCTTTGGCTCATAACTCCAAGAAAATGCCATGTTAACTCAAATTTCCCCCTCTGCTTGCAAACTGGGAGCCCTCAATTCATCAAAACTGTGGTTAGAAGGTGTCTCCTTCAACATTTTTTGCGTATATCTCCAAGAGAGCCACGTTCTCCCCCATTTCCTCCTCCACTTGCAAACTGGGAGCCCATTCATCCATCAAAATCTTGGTTGGGAAGCGTCTCTCCTAACATCTTTTGCACATAACTCCAAGGAAATGCCACGTTAACCCGAATTTCCCCTCCCACTTCATCAAAATCTTGGACGGAAGGTGTCTCCTCCAACATTGTCCGCTCCCACCTCCATTCCCTGAGGTTGACCGTGGATTTCTCTCCCTCTATCCCAGGTGAACTCCATCTCCCACCGCCTCCCAGCCATCCTGAACCAGGGGCAGGTCCAGGTGCACCCACACGGGGTGGGCATTCACCTTCAGACCGACTTTGGCCTCATTGTACGCTATGACCTCCACCACTACATCACGGTCACAGCCCCACAGGGCTACCAGGGCCACCTGTGTGGGCTCTGTGGCAACAACAACGGCAAAAGCGAGGATGATTTCCTCTTCCCCGATGGCCACCCGGCTCCCAATGCCACCTCTTTTGGTTCTGCGTGGAAAATACCCAACGTGGCATGCCAGGAGAAATGTTCCGAAGACGACTGCCCCGTTTGCACGGAAGAAAAGAAGAAGATCTTCCAAAAACCCAACTACTGTGGCATCCTCACGGACCCCAGCGGCCCCTTCTCCTCCTGCTTCAGCATCCTCAACCCAGCCTTGTATTTGGATGCCTGCACCCGAGACCTCTGCCTTACCAAAGGGAAAACCACCGTCCTGTGTCGGAGCATCCAGAGCTACGTGTCCTCTTGCCAAGCCGCCGGTGTCAACGTTGAGGCTTGGAGGAAACCATCCTTCTGCCGTAAGCTGGGGGTGAAAGAAGTGGGGACATGTCTTCCCTGGGGGCATCCCCTGGGGGTGAAGTGGGAAATACGAGCAGTTGAGGCATCCTTTGCGTGTGGGGTGAAGCAAATGTTGGGATGGGAAAAGGTGAATGGGTGGGTTTCCGTTTTTTTTCGTGAGGACAAATGGGAAAGGGCAATGCAAACATGAATGGGCTCAACTTTCATTCCTTTTTGGGGACAAATGGGAACAGCCAACCCAAAAGAGTGGATTTTCCTTCCATTTGAGGGCAATGCAAACATGAATGGGGTCAACTTTCATTCCTTTTTGGGGACAAATGGGAACAGCCAACCCAACAGGGTGGATTTTCCTTCCATATGGGGACAAATGGGAAAGGGCAATGCAAACGAATGGGGTCAACTTTCATTCCTTTCTGGGGACAAATGGGAACAGCCAACCCAACAGGGTGGATTTTTCCTTCCATTTGAGGACAAATGGGAAAGGGCAATGCAAACGAATGGGGTCAACTTTCATTCCTTTCTGGGGACAAATGGGAACAGCCAACCCAACAGGGTGGATTTTTCCTTCCATTTGAGGGCAATGCAGACACCAGTGGGGTCAACTTTAATTCCTTTCTGGGGACAAATGGGAACAGCCAACCCAACAGGGTGGATTTTCCTTCCATTTGAGGGCAATGCAAACATGAATGGGGTCACTTTCACTCCTTTTTGGGAACAAATGGGAACAGCCAACCCAACAGGGTGGATTTCCCTTCCATATGGGGACAAATGGGAACGGGGAAATGCAAACCAATGGAGCAGATTTTTGTTCTTCTTGGGGATGAATGGGGGAAGCCAACCCAAGTGCCAAAGGAGTGGATTTTCATCAGCCTCGAGTTGAAGTTCTGGTCTGCCCATCGTTGAGTCCTGAGACACTCATTTTTTTTCTTTCCAGCCTCACACTGCCCAGCAAACAGCACCTATTCCTTGTGTTCCAACCTCTGCACCAACACCTGTGCGGGGCTTTTGGGTGCCTCTAAATGCCCCCAGACCTGCGCTGAAGGCTGCAGCTGCAATGAAGGCTTTGTCTTTGATGGGGAGGGCTGCATCCCCAAGGAGAAATGCGGGTGCTTTGAGGATGGGATATATTACAAGGTACTCACGTCTCGATTTTGGGGAAGGTCTTTGGGTTTTGCTGGTTGCTTTCTGCCCTCATTCAGAGCTGCACCATGAGAGCAAGGACTTCTCTCCCCTTCCCCCTTTGCTTCCCCCTCTCCCCTTCCCCCTTTGCTTCCCCCTCTCCCTTTCCCCCTTTGCTTCCCCCTCTCCCTTTCCCCCTTTGCTTCCCCCTCTCCCTTTCCCCCTTTGCTTCCCCCTCTCCCCTTCCCCCTTTGCTTCCCCCTCTCCCCTTCCCCCTTTGCTTCCCCCTCTCCCCTTCCCCCTTTGCTTCCCCCTCTCCCCTTCCCCCTTTGCTTCCCCCCATCCCCTTCCCCCTTTGCCCCCTCCTTCCCCCTTTGCTTCCCCTCCCCTCCCCCTCCCCCTTTGTCCCCCTTCCCCCGCTCCTTGCTTCCCCCTCGCCCCGTCCCCCTTTGCGTCCCCCCTCCCTTCCCCTTTGCTTCCCCCCACCCCCTTCCCCCTCCCCCTCTCCCCTTCCCCCTTTGCTTCCCCCTCTCCCTTCCCCCCTTTGCTTCCCCCTCTCCCTTCCCCCCTTTGCTTCCCCCTCTCCCCTTCCCCCTTTGCTTCCCCTCTCCCCTTCCCCCTTTGCTTCCCCCTCTCCCCTTCCCCCCTTTCCTTTTCCTTCCAAAGAGGAAAACTTGCTTATTTAATAAGAGCTGAATTAAGGATATGCCCCCTGCTTTCCCCTTCCGTATTTTCTGTGAATTTGTGCACACCTTTGCACTCTTTGTCACCGTACTTCACACTCCCTTGTCCTGCAGCCCCACGAGTTGGTCCTGAAGGAGAACTGCCAGCAGCGTTGCACCTGCATCCCTGGCAAAGGTTTGGATTGCACCAGCCACCAATGCACCGACGATGAAACTTGTGAAATCCAGGACGGGATCCTGCGTTGCATCAACCAAAGTAAGGCGTAGGGGGAGGAAAATAGTGGGGGAAAAAAAAAAAGGAAAAAAAAAAAAAAAAAGGGGGTACTTTTAAGGGAGAGCGAATTGGGTGCTTGGTGTAGAGGTGAGAACCCAACAGCAAGGGGAGGTGGAGGCTGAAGCTCTCAGCACAGAAATATGGAGGGAGGATTTTGTAGCAAGCTTCAGCAAAGACACTGCTTGGCTTTGTGGTCCAGCTGCGTCTGATTTTAACCTCAATTGCACCCCCTTGAAGAACGAGAGGGATCCTGGGGTGGGGGGGGGGGGAGGAGAATGGGGGAGGCCTCATTTGGAAGTTTCTCCCCATGAAATTGGGGGAAAGATGGCTGGAAAATGGGAAGGTTGGGCTCAGTGATGGATGATTGCGCTCCTCAACAGCACATCTTTCCCCCCTCCCCATCCTCCCATCCTTTTCCCCTCCCCATCCTTCCCCCATTCCCCATCCTTTTCCTCCCCCCCTTCTCCCCCCTATACTTCTTCCCTCCCCATCCTTCTCCCCCCCCATACTTCCCCCCTCTCATCCTTTCCCCATCCTCTCCCCCCCTCCTTTTCCCCTCCTCATCCTTCCCCCACTCCCCATCCTTCTCCCCCCCCCATACTCCCCCCCATCCTTTCCCCATCCTCTCCCCCCCTCCTTTACCCCTCCCCATCTTTCTCCCCCCGTCTTTCTCCCCCCGTCCTTCTCCCCCCCTCCTTCTCCCCCCCTCCTTTCCACCTCCCCCCCTCCTTTCCACCTCCCCCCATCCTTCCACCTCCCCCCATCCTTCCCCCCCCATCCTTCCCCCCCCATCCTTCCCCCCCCATCCTTCTTCCCCCCATCCTTCTTCCCCCCATCCTTCTTCCCCCCATCCTTCTTCCCCCCATCCTTCTTCCCCCCATCCTTCTTCCCCCCATCCTTCTTCCCCTCATCCTTCCCCTCATCCTTCCCCCCCCATCCTTCCCCCCCCATCCTTCTTCCCCCCATCCTTCTTCCCCCCATCCTTCTTCCCCTCATCCTTCTTCCCCTCATCCTTCTTCCCCTCATCCTTCTTCCCCTCATCCTTCTTCCCCTCATCCTTCCCCCCCCATCCTTCCCCCATTCCCCATCCTTTTCCTCACCCCCTTCTCCCCCCCATCCTTTCCCCCCCCAAACTTCTCCCCTCCCCATTCTTCTCCCCCCCATACTCCCCCCCTCCCATCCTTTCCCCATTCTCTCCCCCCCTCCTTTTCCCCTCCCCATCCTTCCCCCACTCCCCACCCTTTTCTTCCCCCCTTCCCCCCCCCACCCTTCCCCCCCCATCCTTTCCCCCTCCCCATCCTTTTTCCCCTTCCCCATCCTTTTCCCCCTCCCCATCCCCTGTGGGTGTTTCTTCCCCCTTGCAGACCCCTGCAAAGCCCTCGGCTGCCGACCGAGGGAGACGTGCAAGACGGAGGATGGCCAAGCCAAGTGTGTCCCCTCCTTGGTGGCCTCATGCTGGGCTTGGGGGGACCCCCACTACCGCACCTTCGACAGGCTGGATTTCGACTTCGAAGGCACCTGCACCTACACCATGGCTGAATTCTGTGGGAACGACCCCAAATTGGTGCCCTTCAAGGTGCAGGGCAAGAATCGGATCCGGGGTGAGGTGAAATCCATCTCCTACATCAGCTTGGCCAACATTGAGGTCTACGGGCATCGCATCTCCATCCATTGGAGGGAAGTGGGCAAAGTCAGGGTGAGTTGGGCCGAAGTGGGCAGGGTTTGGTCAAAAATGGGCAAGGTTTGGGCCAAAAATGGGCAGTTTGATTCAAAACGGGCAGGGTTTGGGTAAAATGAGCAGAGTTTGGCTTAAAATGGACGGGATTTGGGCTAAAATTGGCAGAGATTGGACTAAACTGGTGAAGATTTGGGCCAAAATGGGCAGGGTTTGGGTCTGAAGTGGCCAAGGTTTGGGCCAAAATGGGCAGATTCTGAGTCGAAAATGGGCAGGGTTGGGTCCAAAGTAGTCAGGATTTTGGTCTTAAGTGGTCAAGGATTGGGTCAACATAGATAATATTTGGTCCAAAATAGACAAGATTTGGGTCCAAAATAGTCAGGATTTTGGTCTCAAGTGGTCAAGGTAGACAATATTTGGTCCAAAATAGGCAAGGTTTGGGTCCAAAATAGTCAGGATTTTGGTCTCAAGTGGTCAAGGATTGGGTCAACAATGACAATATTTGGTCCAAAATAGGCAACGTTTGGGTCCAAAATGGCCAGGATTTGAGCCTAAAGTTTTCAAGTTCTGGGCCAAAATAATCAGATTTCCACCAAAACCGAGCAGACTTTGTGTCAAAATGGACAAGATTCGGGCCAAAACGGGGCCAAATTTCTGCACAGAGCTGCAGAAACAAATGCATGGCGCAAGAGCAAAGCAATCGCATGCCAACTGCTGAGCAGCTGCATGCAAAGCAGCTGCAAACTGATGCTCACTTGCTGCTCCCACCCAGGTGGACGGCGTGCTCACCCTTCTCCCAGTCACCCTGCAGGACGACAGGGTGCTGATCTTCCAGAGTGGGATGGCAGCAGTGCTTCAGACAGATTTTGGCCTCCGGGTGACGTACGATTGGAACTGGCACCTGACAGTTGACCTCCCCAGCAGCTACTCTGAGCAAACCTGCGGCCTCTGCGGCAATTTCAACCTGGAGCCGGGGGATGACATCCCCATGCAAGCTGGTAACCTCACCTCTTCCATCATCTCGTGGGCCTCCACCTGGAAAGTCCCCGATGAGGATCCGTTCTGTTGGGATTTTTGCAACGGGGAATGCCCCGTGTGCGAGGAGGAGAAGAGGGAGCTGTACTCAGGCAACCATCACTGTGGGCTGATCAAAAAGAGCTTCCAGGGACCCTTCAAAGCTTGCCACGACGTCGTCAACCCCCGAGATTTCTTCCGGAATTGCCTTTATGATGTTTGCATGAGCGACGGAGCGAAGAAAATCCTCTGCAAGACGTTGGAGACGTATGCATCCACCTGCAGGAAGCACGGGGCTGTGGTGCACGACTGGAGGACGCCGTCGGGGTGCTGTGAGCGATGGGGTTTTGCTGCTTTTGCTGTGGGGTTTTGCAAAACTGGGGTGGTTCTGGAGCAGGGGGCGATGCATGCAAAGCTCTCAGCGGGACAAACAGCTCCGGGTGCGTGCAAAATGCTCCGTGCGTTTGCATGAGGGTGTGCAGCTCAGGAGTGTTGCTTGCAAAATGCTGGGTGTGTTTGCATGGGGGTTGTTATCCGTGCACGGGTTGTTGCATGCAAAGCATTCTGTGTGTGTTTGCACGGCGCATTTGCGTGGTGTGAAATCAGTTTTCGGGATGCAAAGGGCTGCGTGGGTTTGCACGGCCCAATATCCATCCCTAAGGTGCTGCAAAGCAAAGTGCTGTGTGCATTTGCAATGTCCCCGGGACAGATGTTGCAATGTGCAAATGCACTGAGCATTTTGCACCCAGCATCCATCCTTGGTCTGTTGCATGCAAAATAATTTGCACAGCGCAATGCTTCGAGGACAGATACTGCACCGAGCATTTTGCACCCAGCATGCATTCTTGGGCTGTAGCATGCAAAATAATGCAGTTGCATGGTGCAATGCCTCGAGGGCAGATATTGCACCGAGCATTTTGCACCCAGAATCCATCCTTGGTCTGTTGCACGCAAAATAATTTGCACGGTGCAATGCCTCAAGGACAGATATTGCACTGTGCAAATGCACTGAGCATTTTGCACCCAGCATCCATCTGTTGCATGCAAAATAATTTGCACGGTGCAATGCCTCGAGGACAGGTATTGCACCGTGCTGCAACCACACTGAGCATTTTTGCACCCAGCATGCATTCGTGGACTGTTGCATGCAAGACAATTTGCACCACGCAATGCCTCAAGGACAGATATTGCACCATGCAAATGCATTGAATGTTTTGCATGCAACACTCCGAAGATGGATGCTGGGTGCAAAATGCTCGGTGCATTTGCACAGTGCAATATCTGCCCTTGAGGCATTGCACCGTGCAAATTATTTTGCATGCAGCAACCCAAGGGTGGATGCTGGGTGCAAAATGCTCGGTGCAATACCTGTCCTCGAGGCATTGCACCGTGCAGCTGCATTATTTTGCACATCTTCAGAACAGACACTGCACCCTGCAACCGCACAGAGCGTTTTGCACACAAAACCCCACGCTGCATTGAAACCCTCTGCGTGCAAACTCGAAGTCTGCAAACCCTTTTGCAACCCTGCTTCCTTTCTGCAAACCCTTTTGCAACCCTGCTTCCTTTCTGCAAACCCTTTTGCAACCCTACCTCGTTTCTGCAAACCGTTTTGCAACCCTGCCTCGTTTCTGCAAACCCTTTTGCAACCCTGCCTCGTTTCTGCAAACCCTTTTGCAACCCTGCCTCCTTTCTGCTCCCTTTTGCAACCCTGCCTCCTTTCCACTCCCTTTTGCAACCCTGCCTCGTTTCTGCAAACCCTTTTGCAACCCTGCCTCATTTCTGCAAACCCTTTTGCAACCCTGCCTCCTTTCTGCAAACCCTTTTGCAACCCTGCCTCGTTTCTGCAAACCCTTTTGCAACCCTGCCTCCTTTCTGCAAACCCTTTTGCAACCCTGCCTCCTTTCTGCTCCCTTTTGCAACCCTGCCTCCTTTCCGCTCCCTTTTGCAACCCTGCCTCGTTTCTGCAAACCCTTTTGCAACCCTGCCTCCTTTCTGCTCCCTTTTGCAACCCTGCCTCCTTTCTGCTCCCTTCTGCAACCCTGCCTCGTTTCTGCAAACCCTTTTGCAACCCTGCCTCCTTTCTGCAAACCCTTTTGCAACCCTGCCTCGTTTCTGCAAACCCTTTTGCAACCCTGCCTCCTTTCTGCAAACCCTTTTGCAACCCTGCCTTGTTTCTGCTCCCTTTTGCAACCCTGCCTTGTTTCTGCTCCCTTTTGCAACCCTGCCTCCTTTCTGCAAACCCTTTTGCAACCCTGCCTCCTTTCTGCTCCCTTTTGCAACCCTGCCTCGTTTCTGCTCCCTTTTGCAAACCCTGCCTCCTTTCCGCTCCCTTTTGCAACCCTGCCTCGTTTCTGCTCCCTTCTGCAACCCTGCCTCCTTTCTGCAAACCCTTTTGCAACCCTGCCTCCTTTCTGCAAACCCTTTTGCAACCCTGCCTCGTTTCTGCAAACCCTTTTGCAACCCTGCCTCGTTTCTGCAAACCCTTTTGCAACCCTGCCTCCTTTCTGCAAACCCTTTTGCAACCCTGCCTCGTTTCTGCAAACCCTTTTGCAACCCTGCCTCGTTTCTGCAAACCCTTTTGCAACCCTGCCTCCTTTCCGCTCCCTTTTGCAACCCTGCCTCCTTTCCGCTCCCTTTTGCAACCCTGCCTCCTTTCTGCTCCCTTTTGCAACCCTGCCTCGTTTCTGCAAACCCTTTTGCAACCCTGCCTCGTTTCTGCAAACCCTTTTGCAACCCTGCCTCCTTTCTGCTCCCTTTTGCAACCCTGCCTCGTTTCTGCAAACCCTTCTGCAACCCTGCCTCGTTTCTGCTCCCTTCTGCAACCCTGCCTCCTTTCTGCTCCCTTTTGCAACCCTGCCTCCTTTCTGCTCCCTTTTGCAACCCTGCCTCGTTTCTGCTCCCTTTTGCAACCCACCCTTTCCTCTCCTTTTGCAGCATTGCCCTGCCCTGAGCACAGCCACTACGAACCCTGCGGCACCGCCTGCCCCGCAACCTGCACCGACCCCGACGCCCCCAAATCTTGCACCCAACCCTGCGTGGAAAGCTGTGCTTGCGACCCAGGCTACGTCCTCAGCGGAGCTCAGTGCGTGCCGACCTCCAGCTGTGGTTGCACCCACGACGGTCTCTACCACCCTCCAGGAGAGGAGTTTTGGGCAGACGAGATGTGCCACTCGCGCTGCCGCTGCGACGAGACTTTGGGGATGGTGGTTTGCAACGAGGGCAGCTGCAAAGCGGGCGAGCAGTGCCGCGTGGAGAAGGGAGTCAGGCAATGCGTGGCTGCAGAGAAATTCGTCTGCGTGGCCACTGGGGATCCCCACTACACCACCTTCGACGGGCGGCGCTACGACTTCATGGGGACGTGCGTTTATCAGTTTGCTGCCCTCTGCTCGCCCGACCCCACGCTCGTCCCCTTCGTTGTCACCGTGCAGAACAACCATCGGGGCAGCCAAGTGGTGTCCTACACCAAAGAGGTCACCTTGAAGGTCTACAACGTCACCCTCAGCCTCAGCCAGGCGGAGCCCAAGAAACTGAAGGTATTGGGGGGCAGGGGGAAGAAGGGGAGGGGAAAAAGGGAGGGGAAGTGGTCGAAGGTTTCTTGAGGGGCGTCTGGTTGGGTTGCGACCTCGTTTCATGACATCTGGATGGGTTGCAAGGTCCTTGTGAGACGTCTGGATGGGTTGCAACCTGGTTATGTGACGTCTGGATGGGCTGCGAGGTCTTTGTGAGGCATCTGGATGGGTTGCAACCTCATTGCGTGACGTCTGGATGGGTTGCAAGGTCTTTGTGTGATGTCTGGATGGGCTGCAAGGCTTTTTGAGGCATCTGGATGGGTTGCAAGGTCTTTGTAAGATGTCTGGATGGGTTGCAACCTCGTTGCGTGACATCTGGAGGGGTTGCAAGGTCTTTGTGTGATGTCTGGATGGGCTGCAACCTCGTTGCGTGACGTCTGGAGGGGTTGCAACCTCTTTGTGCGACGTCTGGATGGGCTGCAAGGCTTTTTGAGGCATCTGGATGGGTTGCAAGGTCTTTGTAAGATGTCTGGATGGGTTGCAACCTCGTTGCGTGACATCTGGATGGGTTGCAAGGTCTTTGTAAGATGTCTGGATGGGTTGCAACCTCGTTGCGTGACGTCTGGAGGGGTTGCAACCTCTTTGTGCGACGTCTGGATGGGCTGCAAGGCTTTTTGAGGCATCTGGATGAGTTTCAGGGTCTTTGTGAGATGTCTGGAAGGGTTGCAAGGTCTTTGTGTGATGTCTGGATGGGCTGCAAAGCTTTTTGAGGCATCTGAATGAGTTGCAACCTCATTGAGTGACATCTGGATGGGCTGTAAGGTCTTTGTGAGGCATCTGGATGGGTTGCAAGGTCTTTGTAAGATGTCTGGATGGGTTGCAACCTCGTTGCGTGACGTCTGGAGGGGTTGCAACCTCTTTGTGCGACGTCTGGATGGGCTGCAAGGCTTTTTGAGGCATCTGGATGGGTTTCAGGGTCTTTGTGAGACGTCTGGAAGGGTTGCAAGGTCTTTGTGAGACATCTGGGTGGGTTGCAACCTCATTGTGTGACGTCTGGATGGGCTGCAAGGCTTTTTGAGGCATCTGGATGGGCTGCAGGGTCTTTGTGAGACATCCAGGTGGATTGCAGGGTCTTTGTGAGACATCAGGATGGGCTGCAAAGCTTTTTGAGGCATCTGTATGGGCTGCAAGGTCTTTATGAGACGTCTGGATGGGCTGCAGTGTCTTTGTAAGATGTCCAGGTGGGTTGCAGGGTCTTTGTGAGAAGTCTGGAAAGGTTGCAGGGTCTTTGTGCGACGTCTGGATGGGCTGCAAAGCTTTTTGAGGCATCTGGATGGGTCTCAAGGTCTTTGTGAGACCCCTACTTGGATTTAAAGCCCATTGCATGACATCTGGGTGGGTCGCAAGGTCTTTGTGAGACCCCTACTTGGATTTTAAGCTCATTGCATGACATCTGGGTGGGTCGCAAGGTCTTTGTGAGACCCCTACTTGGATTTAAAGCCCATTGCATGACATCTGGGTGGGTTGCAAGGTCTTTGCACCATGGATGGTTGGGTCTCCAGGCCTTTGTGAGACCCCTACTTGGATTTGAAGCCCATTGCATGACATCAGGATGGGTCACAAGGTCTTTGTGAGACCCCTACTTGGATTTAAAGCCCATTGCATGACATCTGGGTGGGTTGCAGCCTCATTGTCTGGCGTCTGGATGGGTCACAAGGTCTTTGTGAGACTTCTACTCGGATTTAAAGCCCATTGCTTGACATCTGGGTGGGTTGCGAGGTCTTTGCACCATGGATGGTTGGGTCTCCAGGCCTTTGTGAGACCCCTACTTGGATTTGAAGCCCATTGCTTGACATCTGGGTGGGTCACAAGGTCTTTGTGAGACCCCTACTTGGATTTAAGGCCCATTGCATGACATCTGGGTGGGTCGCAAGGCCTTTGTGAGACCCCTACTTGGATTTGAAGCCCATTGCTTGACATCTGGTTGGGTCACAAGATCTTTGTGAGACCCCTACTTGGATTTAAAGCCCATTGCATGACATCTGGGTGGGTTGCAAGGTCTTTGCACCATGGATGGTTGGGTCTCCAGGCCTTTGTGAGACCCCTACTTGGATTTAAAGCCCATTGCTTGACATCTGGTTGGGTCACAAGATCTTTGTGAGACCCCTACTTGGATTTAAAGCCCATTGCATGACATCTGGGTGGGTTGCAAGGTCTTTGAACCATGGATGGTTGGGTCACAAGATCTTTGTGAGACCCCTTCTTGGATTTAAAGCCCATTGCATGACATCTGGGTGGGTCGCAAGGTCTTTGTGAGACACCTACTCGGATTTAAAGCCCATTGCATGACATCTGGGTGGGTTGCAAGGTCTTTGCACCATGGATGGTTGGGTCACAAGGTCTCTGTGAGACCCCTTCTTGGATTTGAAGCCCATTGCACGACACCTGGTTGGGTCGCAAGGTCTCTGTGAGACCCCTACTTGGATTTAAAGCCCATTGCATGACATCTGGGTGGGTCGCAAGGTCTCTGTGAGACCCCTACTTGGATTTAAAGCCCATTGCATGACATCTGGGTGGGTTGCACGGTCTTTGTGAGACATCTGGATGGGTTGCAGCCTCATTGTCTGGCGTCTGGATGGGTCACAAGGTCTTTGTGAGACCCCTACTTGGATTTAAAGCCCATTGCATGACATCTGGGTGGGTTGCAAGGTCTTTGCACCATGGATGGTTGGGTCACAAGGTCTCTGTGAGACCCCTTCTTGGATTTGAAGCCCATTGCATGACATCTGGGTGGGTTGCAAGGTCTTTGTGAGACCCCTACTTGGATTTGAAGCCCATTGCATGACATCTGGATGGGTCGCAAGGTCTTTGTGAGACCCCTACTTGGATTTAAAGCCCATTGCTTGACATCTGGGTGGGTTGCAAGGTCTTTGTGAGACCCCTACTTGGATTTAAAGCCCATTGCATGACATCTGGGTGGGTTGCACGGTCTTTGTGAGACATCTGAATGGGTTGCAGCCTCATTGCACGACACCTGGTTGGGTCGCAAGGTCTCTGTGAGACCCCTACTTGGATTTAAAGCCCATTGCATGACATCTGGGTGGGTTGCAAGGTCTTTGCACCATGGATGGTTGGGTCTCCAGGCCTTTGTGAGACCCCTACTTGGATTTGAAGCCCATTGCACGACACCTGGTTGGGTCACAACCTCCTTGCTCATCACCACGCCTTTCCTCCACCACCCTTCCAGGTGAACGGCATCCTGGTGGATCTCCCCTTCCGCCACAGCCACCAACTTTACGCCTACGCCAGCGGCGCCCACGCCTTCCTCGAAACTGACTTTGGCCTCCTTGTCACCTTCGATTGGCACAGCTACGCCCGCGTCATCCTCCCCAGCACCTACGCCTGCTCCGTCTGCGGTCTGTGCGGCAACGCCGACGGCGACCTGGCTGACGACTTCTCATTACCCGACGGCCAATTAGCCACGGATGAAAACACCTTCGGAAACTCTTGGAAAGTGGCAGACGTCCCCGGTTGCAACGCAGAGTGCAGCGGGGACTGCAGTGTTTGCAGCGAAGCGGAGAAGCGCGTCTACCGCGGCGACAAGCACTGCGGGCTGCTGGTGAAGCAGAAGGGGCCCTTTGCAAACTGCCACGGCGTCATCGACCCCGCGCCGTATTTTGAGGATTGCCTCTTTGATGCCTGCCTCTACAAGGGTCACCAGGAGGTGGTGTGCAGTGCTGTCAGTGCTTACGTCACCGCCTGTCAGAGCCAGAGGGTCAGCATCGAGCCCTGGCGCACCACGGCCTTCTGCAGTGAGTTTGGGGGCATGGAGGGATGTGGGTTTGCTTGGAGGGGTTTGCATGCATGCATGGTGTGTTTCCAGCTTGCACAGAAGGGTTTTGGTTTGCTTGGACGGATTGGGGTTTGCATGCATGAAAGGCTTTGGGTTTGCTTGGAGGGGTTTGCATGCAGAGATTTGGGTTTGCTTGGAGGGGTTTGCATGCATGCACGATGTGTTTCCAGCTTGCACAGAAGGGTTTGGGTTTCCTTTGGAGGGTTGGGGTTTGCATGCATGGGGGGCTTAGGGTTTGCTTGGAGGTTTTGGGATCTGCATGCATGGATAGATTTGGGTTTGCTTGGAGGGGTTTGCATGCAGAGATTTGGGTTTGCTTGGAGGGGTTTGCATGCATGCACGATGTGTTTCCAGCTTGCACAGAAGGGTTTGGGTTTCCTTTGGAGGGTTGGGGTTTGCATGCATGAAAGGCTTTGGGTTTGCTTGGAGGTTTTGGGTTCTGCATGCATGGAGGGCGTTGGGTTTGCTTGGAGGGGTTTGCTTGCATCGAGGGATGTGGGTTTGCTTGGAGGGGTTTGCATGCATGCATGGTGTGTTTCTTGCACAGAAGGGTTTTGGTTTCCTTTGGAGGGTTGGGGTTTGCATGCATGAAAGGCTTTGGGTTTGCTTGGAGGTTTTGGGGTCTGCATGCATGGATAGATTTGGGTTTGCTTGGAGGGGTTTGCATGCATGCATGATGTGTTTCCAGCTTGCACAGAAGGGTTTGGGTTTGCTTGGAGGGTTGGGGTTTGCATGCATGGGGGGCTTAGGGTTTGCTTGGAGGTTTTGGGGTCTGCATGCATGGAGGGCTTTGGGTTTGCTTGGAGGTGTTTGGATGCATGCATGATGTGTTTCCAGCTTGCACAGAAGGGTTTGGGTTTCCTTTGGAGGGTTGGGGTTTGCATGCATGGGGGGCTTAGGGTTTGCTTGGAGGTTTTGGGTTCTGTATGCATGGAGGGCATTGGGTTTGCTTGGAGGGGTTTGCATGCATGCACGATGTGTTTCCAGCTTGCACAGAAGGGTTTGGGTTTCCTTTGGAGGGTTGGGGTTTGCATGCATGGGGGCCTTAGGGTTTGCTTGGAGGTTTTGGGGTCTGCATGCATGGATAGATTTGGGTTTGCTTGGAGGGGTTTGCATGCATGCATGGTGTGTTTCCAGCTTGCACAGAAGGGTTTGGGTTTCCTTTGGAGGGTTGGGGTTTGCATGCATGAAAGGCTTTGGGTTTGCTTGGAGGTTTTGGGTTTGCATGCATGGATAGATTTGGGTTTGCTTGGAGGGGTTTGCATGCAGAGATTTGGGTCTGCTTGGAGGGGTTTGCATGCAGAGATTTGGGTTTGCTTGGAGGGGTTTGCATGCATGCATGATGTGTTTCCAGCTTGCACAGAAGGGTTTGGGTTTCCTTTGGAGGGTTGGGGTTTGCATGCATGGGGGGCTTTGGGTTTGCTTGGAGGTTTTGGGTTCTGTATGCATGGAGGGCATTGGGTTTGCTTGGAGGGGTTTGCATGCATGCATGGTGTGTTTCCAGCTTGCACAGAAGGGTTTGGGTTTCCTTTGGAGGGTTGGATTTTGCATGCATGGGGGGGCTTTGGGTTTGCTTGGAGGTTTTGGGGTCTTCATGCATGGAGGGCGTTGGGTTTGCTTGGAGGGGCTTGCATGCATGCATGATGTGTTTCCAGCTTGCACAGAAGGGATTTGGTTTGCTTGGAGAGTGAGAGTTTGCATGCATTCATGAGAGGTTTAAGTTTGCTTGGAGGTTTTGGGACTTGCATGCATGGAGAGATTTGGTTTTCTTGGAGGGGTTTGCATGCATGCATGAAGCGTTTGCAACTGCATTCTGGCTTTGCAACTGCAGGAAACTCTTGCAACTGCATTGTGCCTTTGTACCTGCAGGAAGCTTTTGCAATTGCATTCTGGCTTTGCAACTGCAGGAAGCTTTTACAACTTTGTTGTGCCTTTGCACCTGCAGGGAGCTTTTGCAATTGCATTGTAGCTTTGCAACTGCATTGTGGCTTTGCACCTGCAGGAAGCTTTTGCAACTGCAGGAAGCTTTGGCAACTGCAGGAAACTTTGGCAACTGCATCGTGCCTTTGCAACTGCAGGAAGCTTTTTCCATTGCACTGCAGTTTTGCACGTGCAGGAAGGTTCTGCACCTTGCAGGCACTAAACCTTCCTGCTTTGCACCCCGCAGTCGCCGCGCCCACGCACGGATCCCCCTGCAACTTTGCAAAACCCTCCCTTTGCAACCCTCCCCCTTATTTTTGCAGGCCCCGTGTGCCCTCTCAACCAGCACTACGAGCTCTGCGGCGCCGCCTGCTCCTCCAGCTGCTCCAACCAGGAGGAAGACGACGGCTGCGACCCTTCCTCCCCTTGCACTGAAGGCTGTTTTTGCAACTCTGGCTTCTTGCAAAGCGGCGAAAGTTGCATCCCGGCTCCTCAATGCGGTTGTTTGCACGCCGGTCGTTATTTGCAGAAGGGTGAGGAGTTTTATCCCTGCGAACGTTGCAGCGAGCGTTGCGTTTGCAAAGGGAACGGCGAGGTGCAATGCGAGCCGGCCAGCTGCGGTGCAAACGAAGCGTGCATGGTGCAGGATGGAGTGAGGGGTTGCTACCCTGATGGTTGCGGGCGTTGCGAGGTGTTGGGTGCTGCAACGTTCCGGACTTTTGACGGAGTGCTGTTGCATTTTGCTGGGACTTGTACCTATACGTTGGCTGCAGCTGGAGAGGAGGAAGGGTTGCAGCCATTCCTGGTGAGGGTGCAGAAGGAGATGAACGGAGCAGAGCCCCTGGTGAGGCAGCTGCTGGTCACGGTGCACGGCGTCACCGTCAGGTTGCAGCGGGGCGTGCAAGGGGAGGTGAAGGTGAGTGCAGGGTGCAGTGGGGCTCCGGTTTGGAAAGCTGGTTTTGGGGTGCAAACTCGTTTCAGCAGAGTGCTGAGCTCATTTCTTGCTTGCAAAGATGCACGTGCAGCCACCATTCTGCATTCAAAACCATCCTGGGATGCAAAGCAATGCACGCAAGCTCAATTTTGTGTTGCAAAGCAATGCGTGCAACCCCAATTCTGCATGCAAAACCATCCCAGGATGCAAAGCAATGCATGCAAGCCCAGTTCAGTGTTGCAAAGAAGTGTGTGCATCCCCTGTTCTGCATGCAAAATCATCCCAGGAAGCAAAGCAATGCACACAAGCCCAATCCTGGATTGCAAAGCAATGCGTGCAACCCCTGTTCTGCATGCAAAGCCATCCTGGTGTGCAAAGCAATGCATGCAATCCCAGTTCTGTGTTGCAAAGCAATGTATGCAACCCCCACTCTGCATGCAAAATCATCCCAGGATGCAAAGCAATGCACGCAAGCCCAATTTTGTGTTGCAAAGCAATGTGTGCAACCCCCACTCTGCATTCAAAACCATCCTAGGACATAAAGCAGAGCATGTAAACCCAATTTTGGATTGCAAAGCAATGCATGCAACCCCAATTCTGCATGCTAAGCCAGGCTAGGGTGCAAAGCAGAGCATGCAGTTCCCACTGTGGGGAGCAGACTCACTTCAGGATGCAAAGCAAAGCATGCAGAGCCCATTTCTTGCTTGCAACGATGCACATGCAGCCCCCACTCTGCATTCAAAACCATCCTGGTGTGCAAAGAAATGCACGCAACCCCAATTTTGGATTGCAAAACCATTCTGGGATGCAAAGCAGAGCATGCAAGCCCCATTTTGGGGTGCAGACTCTTTTCAGGGTGCAAAGCAAAGCACGCAGACCCCATTTCTTGCTGCAAAGATGCACGTGCAGCCCCCATTCTGCATGCAAAACCATCCTGGGGTGCAAAGCAGAGCATGCAAGCCCCATTTTGGGGTGCAGACTCTTTTCAGGGCGCAAAGCAAAGCATGCAGACCCCATTTGTTGCTGCAAAGATGCACATGCAGCCCCTATTCTGCATGCAAAACCATCCTGGGGTGCAAAGCAGAGCATGCAATCCCTGTTTCGTGGTGCAGAGTCATTTCAGGGTGCAAAGCAAAGCACGCAGACCCCATTTCTTGCTGCAAAGATGCACGTGCAGCCCCCATTCTGCATGCAAAACCATCCTGGGGTGCAAAGCAGAGCATGCAAGCCCCATTTTGGGGTGCAGACTCTTTTCAGGGTGCAAAGCAAAGCACGCAGACCCCATTTCTTGCTGCAAAGATGCACGTGCAGCCCCCATTCTGCATGCAAAACCATCCTGGGGTGCAAAGCAGAGCATGCAATCCCTGTTTCGTGGTGCAGAGTCATTTCAGGGTGCAAAACAAAGCACGCAGACCCCATTTCTTGCTGCAAAGATGCACGTGCAGCCCCCATTCTGCATGCAAAACCATCCTGGGGCAGAAAGCAACGCACGCACCCCCCATTCCGCACTGCAACCCCAATCTTGGGGGGTGGAAGCAGGCTGGGCAACCCGATTTTCACCCCTTCTCCTCTCTTGTAGGTGGATGGAGAGCGTCACCTCCTCCCTGTATCCATCGGCTCGGATGCGGTGACGGTGACACAGGAGGGCATCCACCGAGTGCTGAGGGCACGGGGGGGTCTGAAGCTGCTCTACGATGGTGCCACCTACGTCCTGGTGTCGTTGCCCAGCACCTACCAGGGTCACACCGGTGGTCTCTGCGGTGACTTCGATGGGGACGTCGCCAACGATGTGACGGAGCCACAGAAGCTGGGGGAAAAATGGGGGATCCCCACCCAAGGGTGCAACCATGGGTCGCCTTGGTCACCCTGTCCCCGAGTGGAGAAGAGTGGTTGTGACATCCTGGAGGATGCAAAGGGGCCGTTTGGGGGGTGTCATAAGGTGGTGACACCCAGGGATTACGTGGAGAGCTGCGGGATGGAGATGTGTGGGAAAGAAGGTGAGGGGGAGGGGGTGGGAAATGGGGGGGAGGGGAGAAATTGGGTGACAAATGGGTGGGAGAAGGGGTGACAAAGTGGGGGAGGGGAGAAATTGGGTGACAAATGGGTGGGAGAAGGGGAGACAAAGTGGGGGAGTGGAGAAAATGGGTGACAAATGGGTGGGAGAAGGGGTGACAAAGTGGGGGAGGGGAGAAACTGGGTGACAAATGGGTGGGAGAAGGGGTGACAAAGTGGGGGAGGGGAGAAACTGGGTGACAAATGGGTGGGAGAAGGGGTGACAAAGTGGGGGAGGGGAGAAATTGGGTGACAAATGGGTGGGAGAAGGGGTGACAAAGTGGGGGAGGGGAGAAACTGGGTGACAAATGGGTGGGAGAAGGGGTGACAAAGTGGGGGATGGGAGAAATTGGGTGACAAATGGGTGGGAGAAGGGGAGACAAAGTGGGGGAGTGGAGAAATTGGGTGACAAATGGGTGGGAGAGGGGGTGACAAAGTGGGGGAGGGGAGAAATTGGGTGACAAATGAGTGGGAGAAGGGGAGACAAAGTGGGGGACAGGAGAAATTGGGTGACAAATGGGTGGGAGAGGGGGTGACAAAATGGGGGACAAATGTGTGGGAGAGTGGGGTGGTAAATGGGGGAAAGGGGTGACAATGTGGGGGGCAAAATGGGTGGGAGAGGGCGTGAGAAAGTGGAGGACAAGAGAAATTGGGTGACAAATGGGTGGGAGAGGGGGTGAGAAAGTGGGAGACAGGAGAAACTGGGTGACAAAGTGGGTGACAAAACACAGTGGGTGACGAATGGGTGGGAGAAGGGGTGACAAAGTGGGGGACAGGAGAAACTGGGTGACAAATGGGTGGGAGAGGGGGCGAGAAAGTGGGTGACAAAACACAGTGGGTGACAAATGGGTGGGAGAAGGGGTGACGAAGTGGGGGACAGGAGAAATTGGGTGACAAAGTGGGTGACAAAACACAGTGGGTGACAAATGGGTGGGAGAAGAGGTGACGAAGTGGGGGACAGGAGAAATTGGGTGACAAATGGGTGGGAGAGAGGTGTGACAAAGTGGGGACAGGAGAAACTGGGTGACAAATGGGTGGGAGAGGTGGTGACAAAGTGGGTGACAAAACACAGTGGGTGACAAATGGGTGACAAAGCAGGCGAGGAGGGGATGGGTGACACAAAGCAGGTGACAAAGCAAAAGGGGACAACAGGGGGGACAACAGGGGGGACAACAGAGGTGACAACGATGTCCCCCCCCCTCCAGGTGCCCAAAGAAGGGGCGATGATGCAGCAGAGGATGAAGGCAGCACCACGCTGTGCCGCAGCTTGCAGGCCTATGCTGCTGCATGCCAGGCTGCAGGAGGGCAGCTGCAGGAGTGGAGGGAGGCAGCAAAGTGCCGTGAGTTGGATTGCTTGCGTTTTGCAAGGGGTTGCATGCAGAAAGCTTGTGTTTTGCAGGGGGTGAAGGGTCATTTGCAGGCCGTCGTGCATGCGTTTTCGGAGGGGAGATGAATTTGCGTGATGCAATGCATGCATTTTGCAATGGGAGTGCATTTGCTTGTTGTGATGCATGCATTTCTTGCAAGGGAGGATGCGTTTGCGTGATGCAGTGCATGCATTTTGCAATGGGAGTGCATTTGCTTGCTGTGGTGCATGCATTTCTTGCAAGGGAGGATGTGTTTGCATGGTGCAGTGCATGCATTTTGCAATGGAAGTGCATTTGCATGTTGTGGTGCGTGCATTTTTGCAAGGGAGGATGCATTTTGCATGGTGTTATGCATGCATTTTTGCAAGGGAGGATGCATTTTGCATGTTGTGTGTGCATCTTTTTTTTTGCAAGGGAGGATGCATTTTGCATGGTGTTATGCATGCATTTTGCAAGACGGGTGCATTTGCATGTTGTAATGCATGCATTTCTTGCAAGGGAGGATGCATTTGCACGCTGTTGTGTGTGCATTTCTTTTTTTTGCAAGGGAGGGTTTGTTTGCATGTTGTAATGCATGAATTTTTGCAAGGCTTTTCTTCCCAGCTTGCACCCCTCTCCTTCCTTCCTCCTTCCCCTCCTCTTCCTTCCCTTTTCCCCAATCCCTCTTCCCCCATCCCTTTTCCCCCTTTCCTTTTTCCCTTTTCCTTCCTCCTCCCTGCTTCCCCTTTCCCTTTCTCCCTTCCCTTCCTCTTCCTCCTCCTCTTCCTCCTCCTTCTCCTCTTCTTCCTCCTCCTCCTCTTCCTCCCCCTTCCTTCCCCCTTCCCCTCCTCTTTCTCTTCCCCCTCTCCTCTTCCCTCTTCTCATCCCCCCTCTTCCCTCTTTCCTTCCTCCTCCCCCTTCCTTCTTCCTCCTTCCTTTTTCCTCCTTCATCTCCTTTTTCTCTTTTCCTTTATTTCCTCCTCTTTCCTTTGCCCCTTCTCCCTATTTCCCCCCTCTCTCCCCCACATCCTTCTCTTCTTCCTCCCTTTCCCCTTCTCTTCCTCCTCCTCACCCCTTCCCTTCCCTTCTTTTTTCCCTTCCCTCTTCCTCCTTCCTTTTTACCTCCTTCATCTCCTTTTCCTCTTTGCCTTCATTTCCTCCTCTTTCCTTTGCCCCTTCCCCCTATTTCTCTCCTCTCTTCCCCCTCCTCCTCATCTTCCTCCTCCCCCTTCCTCTCCTCTTCTTCCTCCCCCTTCCCCTCCTCTTCTTCCTCCCCCTTCCCCTCCTCTTCCTCCTTCTTACCCCCCCCTTTTCCCTTCCCTTCCATTCTCCCCTTCCCTCTTCCCCCTTCCTTTTTTCCTCCTTCACCTCCTTTTTCTCTTTTCCTTTTTTCTCTCTCCTCCTTCCTTTTCCCCTTCCCCAATTTCACCCCCCTCTTCTCCCTCTTCCCTTCTTTCTTTTCCTTCTCCTCCCTTCCTTCCTCACCCCTTCCCTCTTCCCTCCTTTTTCCTCTTCCTCCTCATCCTTTTTTTTTTCCTCCTCCTTCCTTTTCCCCTTCCCCCTATTTCGCCCCCCTCTTCCTCCTCTTCCCCCTCTCCTTCCTTCTCCTCCTTCTCACCCCTTCCCTTCCTCCCCCCTTTCCTCTTCCTCCTTCCCTTTTTCCTCCTTCACCTCCTTTTCCTCTTTGCCTTCATTTCCTCCTCTTTCCTTTGCCCCTTCCCCCTATTTCTCTCCTCTCTTCCCCCTCCTTCTCCTCTTCCTCCTCCCCCTTCCTCTCCTCTTCCTCCTCCCCCTTCCTCTCCTCTTCCTCCTCCCCCTTCCTCTCCTCTTCCTCCTCCCCCTTCCCCTCCTCTTCCTCCTCCTTACCCCCCCTTTCCCTTCTCTTCCTCTCCCCCTTCCCTCTTCCCCCTTCCTTTTTTCCTCCTTCATCTCCTTTTCCTCTTTGCCTTTTTTCTCTCTCCTCCTTCCTTTTCCCCTTCCCCTATCTCGCCCCCCTCTTCTCCCTCTTCCCCCTCTCCTTCCTTTTCCTCCTTCTCACCCCTTCCCTTCCCTTCCTCCTCCCCCTTCCCTCTTCCTCCTTCCCTTTTTCCTCCTTCACCTCCCTTTCCTCTTTGCCTTCATTTCCTCCTCTTTCCTTTCCCCCATTCCCCCCTCTCCTCCCTTCTCACCCCCACCTCCCACAGCCCTCTCCTGCCCCGTGGGCACCCAACCCCAGCTCTGCAGCCCCCTCTGCTCCCAAAGCTGCACCAGCCTCTCCTCCCCCCCCCAGTGCAGCACCCACTGCTTCGAGGGCTGTGCATGCCCAGCAGGAGAGCTGTTCAACGGGGACGAATGCGTCACCCCCGACGCCTGCGGCTGCCTGCACCGCGGGCGCTTCTTCCAGGTGAGGCTCTGCTGCTTTGCAACGCCTGCAGGGGGGGCGAGGGGGGCACAGGGTGCACGCGTTTCCCATTTTGCACCCTTTGCAAAGCACACACCCACTGCAGTTTGCATTTTCTTCCATCGTTTCCACGCTTGCGGAGCACCCACTCATTGCGCTTCCCATTTCCTTCCACTTTTGCAACGTTTTCAGGACAGCAACCCATTGCACTTTGCATTTTCTTCCCTTTTTGCACCCTTTGCAGAGCACCAACCTGTTGCACTTTGCCTTTTTGCACACCTTTGCAGAGCACCCATTGCAGCTTCCCCAGCACCCCTTGCACTTGCACCCATTTCCTTCCACTTTATACACCTTTTCAGGACAGCACCATTTTCTTTCCCATTGCACCCTTTCACCAGCCCATTGCACTTCCCTTTGCACTTTGCACCTTTTCAGGACAGCAACCCATTGCACTTTGCATTTTCTTCCCTTTTTGCACCCTTTGCAGAGCACCAACCCGTTGCACTTTGCATTTTCATCCACATTTACCACCTTTGCAAGACAGCAACCCATTGCACTTTGCATCTGCTTCCACTTTTACCACCTTTGCAAAGCACCAACCCATTGCACTTTGCATCTGCTTCCACTTTTACCACCTTTGCAAAGCACCAACCCATTGCACTTTGCATCTGCTTCCACTTTTACCACCTTTGCAAAGCACCAACCCATTGCACTTCCCATTTCCTTCCACTTCTGCACCCTTTGCAAGACAGCGACGCATTGCACGCTGCATTTCCTTCCACTTCTGCACCCTTTGCAAGGCAGCAACCCATTGCACTTTGCATTTTCTCCCACCCTGAAGCCCCTCCTTGCTCTCTGCCCCTCTTTGCAGATCGCTGAGACCATCCTCTCCGCCGACTGCAGCGAGATCTGCACGTGTCGTGCTGCGGGCGGCATGCAATGCAAACCAGCTGGTTGCCCATTCGGCCAAGTTTGCACCATGGAAGACGGCGTCCGTATGTGCAAAGAGCAACCCGGACGTTGCACCTTGGTTCCATCCTCACGTTTCGTGTCCTTTGATGGCAACCAAGGGGCCACCACGGCCGTCGGGATCTACGTGGTGGCTTCTCTTTGTCACCACGGTCACCCACATTGGTTTCGGTTGCTGGGTGACGTTGAGGAGGATGAGGACAGACCTCTGGTTGTTGCGTTGCATCTCTTCAGCCGTGCTGCTTTCGTCACCGTCCGGAGGGATAAGAAGGTGTGGGTAGGTGATCTTCCATGCTTTGGTCTTCGTTGGAGCTAAATTCGGTGGGTTTTGAGGCAAATGGGTCAGAAGGAGCCTCCACGTGCCAGCCATCAACGCAGCAGCACCACGAGGTCTTCATCCCTCATCCCATCCCTTCATTTTAACCAAAATTTCCCTTTTTTCCTCCAATTTCTTGGAGAAGAAGCACCCATGGGTGACGTCCTTCACCCCACCATCATCACAAGTTGCCCTCATGTTGAGTTTTCCCTCTATTTTAATCCAAATCTCCCTTTTTTGCCCCAAAATATTGAAAAGGAAGGGTCTTCACGTGCCATCCTTCAACCCAGCATCACCACGAGGTCTTCATCCCTCATCCCATCCCTTCATTTTACATTTTAACCAAAATTTCCCTTTTTTCCTCCAATTTCTTGGAGAAGAAGCACCCATGGGTGACGTCCTTCACCCCACCATCATCACAAGTTGCCCTCATGTTGAGTTTTCCCTCTATTTTAATCCGAATCTCCCTTTTTTGCCCCAAAATATTGAAAAGGAAGGGTCTTCACGTGCCATCCTTCAACCCAGCATCACCACGAGGTCTTCATCCCTCATCCCATCCCTTCATTTTAACCAAAATTTCCTTTTTTTCCACCCATTTCTTGGAGAAGAAGCACCCATGGGTGACGTCCTTCACCCCACCATCATCACAAGTTGCCCTCATGTTGAGTTTTCCCTCTATTTTAATCCAAATCTCCCTTTTTTGCCCCAAAATATTGAAAAGGAAGGGTCTTCACGTGCCATCCTTCAACCCAGCATCACCACGTGGAGAGTTGGTGGAGCAATTTGACCCCATTTCCCTTTAAATCCACTACCAATGAGGAAGAAGTGGTGGAGCAGTGACCCATTTTTTTTCCCCCCTTACCAAGAACAGATAGGACGTAAGTCACCCATTTTCCCACCATTTTTTCCACCCAAATTCCATTACCAATGAACAGGATAGAGGATAAATGACCCATTTTCCACCATTTTCCACCCAAATTCCACCACCAAGGAAAGGGATGGCAGAGCAATGACCCACTTCCCATCATTTTCACTCAAATTTGGAGGTAAATTCCACTACTAATGAGAGAGTTGGTGGAGCAATGACCCATTTCCCATCTTTTTCACCCAAATATGGATGTAAATTCCACTACTAATGAGAGAATTGGCAGAGAAACGACCCATTTCCTACCTTCCCTCCCCCCAAATTTGGGATTAACCTCCACGCTCTTCTCCCCATTGCTCCCTACCATACAGGTCAACGGGATCCCATCCACCCTCCCAGCTCAAATCTCGGACCACCTCACCATCGGCGAATCCCAAAACCTCATTTCCATCACCCAAACCCCCCACCTGGAGGTGACCCTCAGCCCCACGGGGGAGGTGACGGTGACGGTGAAGAAGGAGCTGAGCAAGGAGTTGTGTGGGGTCTGCGGGAATTACGACGGCGACGCAGCCAACGACCTCCGGGATCCCGATGGGAAATTGGTGATGGATTTCGTGGCCATGATGAAGGCCTGGAGAGCACCCGACTTCACCCCTGTGAGTGTCCCCAGTGGGGGGTCGTCTGTTTTTGGAGGGGGATTTGGGGTGATATTTGTATTTCTTTTGGGGTGGTCTTGTCTTGGTTGTCCCTATAGGGCCGCCATCTTGGGGTGGTGTCCGTCCGTTGGTTCCGTCCCTTCATATTGACCCAAAAGCTTTATTCTACTAAATTTGTGGGGGAAAATAGTAGGATTTGGGGTGATATTTGTGTTTCTTTTGGGGTGGAGGGGGATGTGGTCCCATCTTGGTTGTCCCTATAGGACTGCCATCTTGGGGTGGTGTCCATCCATTGGTTCCGTCCCTTCATATCGACCCAAAACCTTGATTCTACTAAATTTGTGGGAGAAAATAGAAGGATTTGGGGTGATATTTGTGCTTCTTTTGGGGTGGAGGGGGATGTGGTCCCATCTTGGTTGTCCCTATAGGGCCGCCATCTTGGGGTGGTGTCCATCCATTGGTTCCGTCCCTTTGTATCGACCCAAAATCTTGATTCTACTAAATTTGTGGGAGAAAATAGTAGGATTTGGGGTGATATTTGTGTTCCTCTTGGGATGGAGGGGGATGTGGTCCCATCTTGGTTGTCCCTATAGGGTCTGGTTGTCCCAGTAGGGCCGCTGTGTTGGGAAGGCATCCATCCATCAGTCCTGTCCTTTCATATTGACCCAAATCTTCTTTAATCTACCAGATCTGTGGGAGAAAATAGCCCCAAATAACCCAAAAATGGGGGAAATAGCCCCAAAAAGAGCCCAAAATAGAAGAAACAGCCCCAAAAAGAACCCCTTGGTTGCCCCAAATAACCCTGCTGTGAAATGGGGAAATAGCCCCAATAACCCAAAAAATGGGTTCCGTCCCTTCATATTGACCCAAAATCTTGATAGCCCCAAAAACCCAAAATTTGTGGGGGGAAATAGTCGGAAATGGGGTGAAAATGAGGGAAATAGCCCCAATGACCCAGGATGGGGGATGTGGTCCCATCTTGGTTGCCCCAAGAAAACTGCCATCTTAAAATCCTTGGATACGACCCAAAACCTTGAACTAAATTTGTGGGAGAAAATAGCCCAAAGGATTTGGGGTGATATTTGTGTTCCTCTTGGGATGGAGGGGGATGTGGATGGAGAGGGATGTGGTAACCCCAAAAAGGTTGTCCCTAAAGGGAAATAGCCCCAAATAGCCCAGAAATGGGGGAAATAGCCACAAAAAGTGTTCCGTCCCTTCAGTTTGACCCAAAATCCAAAATGGAAGAAAACGAGCCCCAAATCGAACCCCAAAATTGGAGCCCCCACTAATAGCCCAATTTTGTGGGGGAAAAATAGCCAGGAAAAAGAATTTGTGTTTCCCCAAATTGGAGGGGGAATGGTCCCCTTGGTTGTCCCAAAAGGGTCTGAAATAGCCCCCAAGTAGGCCCAAAATGTGTTGGGGAAAGAGCATCCAAATAACCCAGTCCTGTCCTTTAGCCCCATAATGACCCAATCTTGTGGAAATAGCCCTAAATAACCCCAAAAATGGGGGAAATAGCCCCAAAAAGAACCCAAAATGGAGGATACAGCCCCCAAAAGACCCCCAAAATGGGGAAATAGCCCCAAATAACCCCCAAAATTGGGGAAATAACCTCAAAAAGAGCCATAAAATGTGGAAATAGCCCCAAATAACCCAAAAATGGGGGAAATAGACCCAAATAACCCCAAAATGAGGGAAATAGCCCCAATGACCCAGAAATGGGGGAAATAGCCCCAAAAAGAGCCATAAAATGTGGAAATAGCCCCAAATAACCCAAAAATGGGGGAAATAGCCCCAAATAACCCCAAAAATGGGGGTAATATCCCCAAAAAGTGCCCCAAAACTGTGGGAGAAAAAAACAGCAAAAAAAAAAAAAAATCCCAAAAAGGGGGGAAAATAACCTAAAAAGAGCCTCAAAAAAAAAAAAGAGAAAAAAAAAAGTCAAAAATGGGTTAAAAAATTGAATTAACCTGAAAAAGTGATGAATGAACTGAATTTTCCCTTTTTTTCCCTTTTTTTTTTTTTCCCATACAGTGATGCCCCCGGACCCCATGGATCCTAAAGAGAGAAATGAACCAAAATCGTCGTTTTTCACCCCAAAAATAAGAAATAAATGAGCAGTTTTCAGTTTTGCTGTGGAAAAGGGTGAAATTGGGGAAAAAAGTGGGGGTTGGGGGGGGGGGGGGGAAGGAAATATGGGGGGGGAACAAATTTATGTCCCAAATTTGGGGGAAATTTGGGGGGTTTTGACCAATTTTGGGGGTATTTTGGACCTTTTTGTTCCAATTTTTGGAGGTTTTTGTCCGATTTTGGGGGAAAATCCAGAGATTTTTGTCCAAATTTGGGGGACTTCTGGATCTTTTTTTTCCCATTTCTGGACCTTTTTGTCCCATTTTTGGGTTTTTTGGGCCTTTTTCCCCTTTCTGGGGGGGACTTTGTGCCATTTTGGGGGAAAATCCAGAGATTTTTGTCCAATTTTGGGGTACATTGGACCTTTTTTTACCCATTTTTGGAGGTTTTTGTCTCATTTTGGGAGCAAATCCAGATTTGTGTCCAATTTGGGGGCATTTTTTCCTATTTTTGGAGCTTTTTCACCCATTTTTAGGAGGCATTCTCAGCCTTTTTTGCCACATTTTTGGGGTGTTTTGGACCATTTTTTCCAATTTTTGGAGGTTTTTGTCCCATTCTGGGGGAAAATCCAGAGATTTTTGTCCAATTTTGGGGGACTTCTGGATCTTTTTTTTCCCATTTCTGGACCTTTTTGTCCAATTTTATGTTTTTTTGGGCCTTTTTTCCCCTTTCTGGGGGGGACTTTGTGCCATTTTGGGGGGAAAATCAGAGATTTTTGTCCACTTTTGGGGGTATTTTGGAACCATTTTCCCCCATTTTGGAGCTTTTTGACCCATTTTGTGAAAACCCTGAACAATTCATTCCCATTTTGGGGCGAATTCAGACCCTTTTTGTCCAATTTTTGCATTTTTAGGGGGGAGAATTCAGACTTTTCTGACATTTTTATTTTGCCCCTTTTTTTGGTATTTTGACCATTTTTTGGATCTTTCTGTCCCATTTTGTGTATTCAGTTTCAATTCAGGGGGAACTCAGACTTTTTTCCCCCATTTTGGGGCAAATTCAGACCCTTTTTGCCCCATTTTTTTGGTATTTTGGACCATTTTCCCCCATTTTGGATCTTTTTGACCCATTTTGTGAAAACCCTGAACAATTCAGTCCCATTTTGGGGCGAATTCAGACCCTTTCTGTCCACTTTTGTACTTTCAGAGGGGGAACTCAGACTTTTTTCCCCCATTTTGGGGCAAATTCAGACCCTTTTTGCCCCATTTTTTTGGTATTTTGGACCATTTTCCCCCATTTTGGATCTTTTTGACCCATTTTGTGAAAACCCTGAACTAATTCAGACCCTTTTTGCGATTTTCAGACCCTTTTGTCCACTTTTGGTACTTTCAGAGGGGGAATCAGACTTTTTGCCCCATTTTGGGACTAATTCAGACCCTTTTTGCCCCATTTTTTTGGCATTTTGGACCATTTTCCCCCATTTTGGATCTTTTTGACCCATTTT
>JARXNR010000417.1:0-22588 GCA_036346035.1 Crossoptilon crossoptilon
CGCGATCCAAGAAGCTGAGTTGCTGAGCTGCTTTTAACTCATGTGGCTCGTAGCTACGGTGAGATATTCCCCTTATTGCAGTCCAAATGGAAGCCAGAAGGAGTTGGATGGCCGACTGCTTTTCTTCTCCAGTGCCAGAGCAGCCCATCCATCCCAGCACCACTGAAAGTCGCCCCTACAGCCCAGTGCTGCGGAAGGCGGTTCCGCCCAACGCCGTGACGTCTCTACCGCCCAGCTCAGCTGCAAGCCACTCTGCTTTTGGAATTCCTTTGTCCACGATAGAGCCTGCTGCTGTAAAGCACGAGCTCTCCTAGCAATGACCTGCCTCTGACGTGCTCAGCCTGCAGGGAAAAGTTATTCCTCTGCGTCTGCAGGCTTTGCTCGCGTTCCCAGGTGCAAGAGTCAGCCCAGAGCTCGGCTTTACCTACAGCAGAAATCCAGCCTCTGGCAGCCGTGTTTTTCTCTCTCCTGAAACACTGAACCGCAGCAAGAAGCAACGTTTCAAAAGCTCCTTTATTGCACAAAAGCCAGAAATCAGGAGAGATTTCCAGATCAGGCCTGCAGCAGAGCTGGGCCGAGTCCAGGCAGCGAAACCCGCCCCGTGGTCTGCATGGAGCTCGAAGGCCGGCCTGCCCTCGGTGCCCAAAGGAGCAAGCGAGCGCTGCAGCCACCGAGCTCCCGCTCAGCCAAATGGCTGAAGTTGAGGAGCGAGGAGCTCAGGCGGGACGAGAGGAACCTCGGACGACGGCGGGCTCGGCGTCGGACGGTGAGGCCAGCCTGCCCGAGGGGCCGCCTGTGGAGAGCGTGATTGAGACCTGGCTTGCTGAGAAAGGCCACACAGACAGTATTCGGCTGATGAGGCGAGAGTCCTTGAGCAAAGTAACAGGATGTGAAGGGAGGAAGGAGAACGTAGAAATAAGAAAGATGAATGGCATGGTCTAACCACAAAAAGTACAAAGAAGGGCTGGGGCTACAAGTAGCTGAAGAGCCTATCAGGAGCTCGGGCTTTGCAATATGTATGAGCTTCATTAGCGCCAACATAAATGCACGCAACCTTCTGATTAAAGTTCAGACTTTCTGATCAATTATGTGGTCGTGTGTTTGTCTCCCGCCGAGCTCCGACAGCCACCAGCAACACCTCTGGTGTGGAGCTGCTGGCACGCAAGGGCTCCGGGTCTGGGCAGTGCCAGCCACCTGGGGGCAGAGCCGGGCTCCTGCCGGCAGGGCGGGCGGCAGGCTGCTGTGCCGGCGTCATAGTGGGCAGCAGGCAGCGCCGGCCACGCTGTCACCCTGTCGCCATGGCGCCGTCTGTGACGCGGCCACCCGGGAGGGGTCTGAAGGCGGTGCCCGGCGGAGGGTCCTGCATCCCGAAGGAGCGTCGGCAGAGAGCGGATGCGTCTGGAAGGGATGAGCTCCCACGTGGCTGTTGCCGATGCGGAGCGTCCTGCTGCGGTGAAGCGGGCCCAGATGAAATTCTGGGAGGATGGCCCCGCGACACAGCGTGACTGCAGAGTGCCAGGGGTCACCGCCAAAGGTACGCGGGCCCACAGCCGGCACGGGAGCAGAGCTGCCAGCAAGTCCTGGCACCGAGCGGGCGAGAGCCGGCACGGGGACCATCTCGGGGCTGCCTCCGTGTGGGGCTGGGGACAGGGACGACGCTTTCATCCGCCACCTCCCTCCCGCTCCGAGGCAGGAGGAGCGCCGGGAAGCGGCAGAACAGAGCGTGACCTGCTTTTCCTTTGCCCTGCAGAGCGAGTCGCTGTCTGGGATGCGGTGGCCGTCTGTGTCCAAGAGCAGCTCCTGCTGCGCAAGGTGGGTCGGCGCCTTCTTCCCGCTTGGCTGGCTGCCCGCAGGGGGGGTGGGGAGTCCCCGCGCCGTGGGCCGCGGCACGCTGTGACTCGTCGCTGCGCGGGGAGCGGGGAACTCTGCGGAAAAACCCCCGTAAAGAACCAGTGGGGCTCCCGCATGCGTGGGGTGACTGGCGCGTGGCGCGTGGTGCAGTGTGCTGGGGCTGATCCCGCTCTCTGGAAACCTCTGGCTTCCATGAAGCTGCTTCTGCCCCGACTGCTGTGCTGCGTTTTGGGAGGGAGAGGAGAGGAGCGGGCAGCTCCTCCCCAAAGCTCTCCCGCTGCCCTGGCCTGAGCTTCTGAACAGTGGGAGAGGGCACGGCAGGACCCGAGGCACAGTCCCCGGCCAGGGCAGCCTTCAGCTCTTCCTCCAGCCTCAACCCTGCGGCCCTTCCCTTCTCTCCCACGCACAGGATGTCCGAATTCCCACCTTGGGTTCCTTCAGCATGGCCTCCGAGCGGGTTGAGGCTGAGGACGGAGCCGTGACTGTGCAGTGGCCTGCGTTTCGCCTGGCCAGGAACCTTGCGGGCAGCCGTAACCGGATGGAGAACGAGGAATACCCAGCAGGTAGGAGGGGGCTTGAACCCCTTCTTGCTGCGCAGACAGGACAAGCGCTGCTGTCGCCCCCATTCCCAAAAGCAACCCGCCCCCTCCACGGGGCCCGTCCAAATACGGGGCTGTCCTGGCTGGTGCCCGCAGCGAGTCGCACTTGGGAAGCAGCGGTGGAAACGGACTCTGAGAGTCTGGTGTGATTTTCCAGGCCATAAGGAGGTGGAGCCCCTGAAATACGCTGAGGTGGCCGCGGCCGCATCTGTGAGCGGGCAGACTGGGAAGGCCTGCATATTTGACACGACGTCCCTCGTCTCCCACTGCCTGAGGAGGGGGGAGAACATCGCCTTTGTCCTGAAGGACATGGGGGTGCTCCTCATCGAGGAAACGAGGATCCAAATGAAGTTCTACTACGACTTCCTCGAGAGGATCAACGGGAAAGAGAACCTGGAGAAAGTTGTTCTCAAGGTGAGCTCTGGGTTGCTCCGTGGCCCCTGCGCTGCCTGCACGTGGCTCAGCAGGACCTGGCCAGCTGCCCGGGCCGAGCAAGTGCTGCGCTGCTGTCAGCTCTCGCGGCCTGGGGCTCCTCCAGCGCTCTGCAGTGCCTCGGCCGTGACAAGGACGTCCCACATCCTCCCCGTTCCTCCCCTGCAGGTGCCCTGGCTGCTGGACATGGTGGTGTCGCGGGTGGCAGCTGTAGCCTCGCTGACGTCCTCCGGCCGAGTCGTCGTCTTTCCCAGGTCAGTACGCTTGTGGCTGCAGCCCTGCTCGATGCAGCTGCTCAGCTCTCCTGCAGAAGCGTTTGCTCCTCGTGGCCGTGGGCGTCCTGCCATGGGAACGCAGGCAAAAAGAGCTCGGAGAAGTGCGGCGCCGTGTCCCTGGACTGTGGACATTTCTGTGAGGTAGAGCTGACGGGAGAGATGAAGGAATTTAGGTGACGTTCTCATCCCATCGTGGCCCGGGTGACTCCGTTTCCCAGGACAGTCCTCGGTTCTGGGGCTCCGTGGACCCTGGGGAGCAGGTCCCTGTGAGCAGGTGATCCCAGCCAGCAGAAAGGGCAGCCGGAGCCCTGGGTCACACCGCGTCTTCTCCTTTTGTACAGGTTTAAACGGGAGTTTGCACCCAAACCACCGCCCGGGAAACCCCGCAAGGCCTCGCAAGTGCCACTGCCACCTCTCGGCCAGGGCAAGAAAGGTAAAGCAGCTGCCAGCGCCACTCCATACCAAATGCAACCAGCGGGCGATGGGGAAATCCCCATCCCAGCATCACCCAAAGAAGGCTCTGACTTGGGAAACCGTTCACAAGTGCCAGCTGGGCACTGCCTCTCCTCCTGCCCACACGTCGTCCTCATCAAATCCAAGGCGCTGGGTGCCATGTTCCCACAGTGCCCCCATGCCCGCGTGCGGCAAGAGCAGGGGGGGTCCGAGGCCCAGCCCTCTCCCCAGGAAAGGAGCTCCCAAAAGAGGCCTCACAGGCACCACCCAGCTCCTCTTTCCCAAAGCAAAGCCATTAATGCAGTCCCAGAGTAACAGAGCTGCACCCCGGAGAGGAGGAGCTGGGCACGAGGCACAGAGGGCCCGCGGTCTCTGCACCTGCGAGGGGAGCAGCGCGGCCCTCTCGGGAGCTTTGGGACAGGCCTGAGCAGCCCTGCGTGTCGCCGGGCCAGCAGGTCCACAGTCAGTCTCCTCTGACGAGATCTCTCCTTCCCAATTCCAGAGGAATGTTCCGAATTGCCACCCCTCCCCAGCTGGATCCACGTCACCTTTCTGGTGCAAAAGCCGCCTGAGGAGAAGAAACCAAAGAAAACAAGCGATGTCCAGAAGAAGGACAGGTGAGGCTGCAGGCTCAGGGTCGGGATGTGCACGGGGTGTTTCCCCAGGGTCCTGGCCCGGGGTTGCAGGATACGGCCCCAAAGCCATCAGCCGCTCAGGCAGACCCCTCCACTCTGTCCTTTCAGTCAGCTGCCAGCGATCCCGGAGGCGTCTTCTGCCAAAAAGAAGCCTCAGCAAAAGAAGGCGGCGAAACGCCGTACCAAAAGCAAAGCGATGGCAGAGACGGGTCCAGCACAGGCAGCACAAGCTCCAAGCGGCAGGGAAGAACAACGAGAACAACGCAGCGCGGTGAGCGTGGTGAAAGCCCCCGCTAGAGGAGCAGTGCCGGAAAAGGCACAGGCCAAGGCCAAGCCCAGATACCGCCGTGGAGCCCCAGCCCTGCAGCAAACACCGCTGGCAGCCCTGTGGTCCTGGAGCTCCGAGACCAGCCTGCTGGAGGAGCGCACCCACAGCGCCTGTGCTGCGCTGCCACTGACACGCGAGGGGACCGGATCCATGCAGGGTCAGCCACCAGAGAGCACAGCGGGGCTCCCCAGGTGGGGGATGTCCCGTCCACGCTGAGCAGGGCGTGGGGTGCCCAGCAGAAGCAGAGCTCCACCTGAGGCTGCCGACAGGCGCGCGATTCCCATCTGCGCCATTCCTGGGACCAGAAACTCCAGCTCGGTATGGGACAGCTGGGGAACGATGCCACCGTATCCCGTGAAAAACAGGATGCAGGTGGGCACCTGCCTGCTCCCTCTTATCTGCCGGCAAGGCCACTGCAAAGACAGCCGGCTCGACCACTTTGGATCCGAGCTGCCACTCCAAAGAGAGCTGACTCAGCCTCTTCTGGACTTATTCATAAGTTTGTACATCGCCGTTGTCATCAACCGAACAACGACCCCTGCTGACCATCGCTGCTGAACATCAACGTCTGAACTGCGAGCCACGCTGCAGCCGTGGTGGTGACAACCTCCCTCTTGCTTGCTACAGAGACTGCTTGCTTTCATTTCCCATCTTTTCTATCGCCCGTCTTCCCCATCTCCCGAAACAACTTGGGTTTGCAGCAATAAATGGACGGGCTAACATCTAACCCGCTGTGTCTTCATCTCTCCGTCTGCTACACATATATTAAAAGAGCTCCCCGTGCTCTGATAGTGGCAGCGAGACAGCGAAGCAGAGCAGAGGGAGAGGGACAATGGGGACTCCTCCTTCCAAGACCCCTTGGCTCTGACAGACTACATTCCTTGCAGCCTTGGGATCTGGAGTTCCTCATTTTCCCAAGTCACGCTCCCTTCTGCTGGCACGCAGAGCACACAAAGCCCAGGCTTTGGCAGCACTTGAAAGGCGTAGCTACGCGTGGGGCTGAGCCTGGGCCCAGAGGAGACTCTTTCCTTCCAGCTCGCTGCTCCTTTGGATCCCCGGTGGGAAGGGAAGGGCTTTCTGGGAGGCTCTGGCATAGCTTAGGAGCAGAACGATGCAGCTGGGCAACTTGAAGGGAAGGGATGAAGGGAGGCAGAGAAATGGCTGCCTCCCCGCAGCGTTCTGCCCTGACGCCACCCCCGGGGTGTGCATGAGGGAAAAGAACTGCCCTATGTTTTGCGAAGAGTCTCTTCTTGTACAGAAATCCAGCGGTTGTCAGAGCGCGTGGAAAGAGATGGAGGAAAATCCAAGACAGCTCTTGCAGAAAACGGTCCTTTGCACCGTTCTGGCCATTGGTGCACTGAACAGGATCCGTCAGCAGAGGGGCAGCCTGGTGGAGCGTGCTCTGAAGAACTGTCACCTTGCGACGAAGAGCAGAGAGCAAGGAGTCCTGTGCTTTTGCCCTGTGTTCCCTTTGCTGCAGCTCTGCCTGCAGTCATTGGTGCCGTGTCACAGCCCCCAGCTCCCCATGCCCACCTCCGGGGCAGGATGGGGCACCACAGATGGCCCGTGGTGTCCTCAGCTGCCACCACCAGCCCCATATCCCAGTATCCATTCCAAGTCCCTCCCATATCCAGAGCCCATCCCATATGTTTCCATTTACTGATATCCCATCCCAGATCCATGCCATAGAAATAGAAATAGAAATAGGAGTAGAAATAGGAATAGGAATAGGAATAGAAATAGAAATAGAATCTCAAGGTTGGAAACGACCTGTAAGATCATCCAGTGCAACCATCCTCCCATCACCACCGCTACCACCAGCACTAAACCACATCTCCCAGCTCCTCATCCAGACGCCTCTCGAACCCTGCAGGGACGGCGACTCCACCACCTCCCCGTGCAGCCATTGCAGCACCTGGCCACTCTCTGAGAGAAAAGCTTCTTCCTCGTGTCCAACCTAAACCTCCTCTGGTACAACCTGCAGCCATTTCCTCGGGTGTTGTTTGTTGCCTGGGAGAAGAGGCCAAACCCCTCCTCATCTCAGCCTCCCTTCGGGAAGTTGCAGAGTGCAGTGAGGTCTCCCCTGAGCCTCCTCTTCTCCAGACTGAACAATCCCAGCTCCCTCAGCCGCTCCTCACAGGACTTGTGCTCCAAACCCCCCACCAGTTCCATTGCCCTTCTCTGGACACGCTCCAGGGCCTCAAAGTCTTTCCTGTAGTGAGGGGCCCAAAACTGAACACAGCACTCGAGGTGCGGCCTCACCAGAGCTGAGTGCAGGGGATGATCACCTCCTGCTCCTGCTGGCCACACCATTTCTGATGCAGGTCAGGATGCCGTTGGCCCTCTTGGCCACCTGGGCTCACTGTCGGCTCATGTTCAGCCGAGCACCAACCAACACCCCCAGGTCCCTTTCCTCCTCGCAGTCACCCAGCCACTCGTCCCCAAGCTGTATGGGATTATTGTGGCCGAAGTGCAGGACCCGGCACTTGGCCTCGTTGATCCTCATCCCATTCACCCCAGCCCAGCGATCCAGCTTATCCAGATCCCTCCGAAGGGCCTCCCCACCCTCAGGCAGATCCACACCACCTCCCAGCTTGGTGTCAAACGCAAACTCACTGAGGGTGCGCTCAGTGCCCTCGTCCAGGCCATCAATAAAGATATTCAGCAAGATGGGCCCAGTACCGACCCCTGGGGGACCCCACTCGTAACGGGTCACCAGCTGGACTTCACTCCGTGAAGCACAGGCACAGCTGTGGGGCGGTGCTGGCAGGTGGCCGAGTGCCACCGCTTTGGACTTCGCAGCGTTTCCACTGTCGTCGTGAGTCGTCGTCAGCTGAACACCAACACCTCCGACCACCCATCAGCCTGAAGATCCGCACCCGACACCGGGACGTGGCTGGATCTACGAGCGCTGAGCTGCCTTGCTTTGCTGTCTGTCTGCCCCTCTGGCCCCGCTGTCTGTCTTTTCTGCTTGTCATCATTTATTCTTTGACTTTTCGTTGCAGCCCTTGCCTACAATTGTTTACATCTCTTCACTGCAATTAGCCCATTGGCCAATGTTACCTGCAATTGGTTGTTGCCGGCTGTTAATTAAGCTCTCAATAAATTCATCTCTATTATTCCCCTGAGTTTGGATGACTCCATTGCTGACCAGGTGTCATGGTTTTTAGTTTTTTTGGTTTTCAGTATTCCACATCAAAACATCATGTAGTGCACTGGAATTATAGTGTTAATGCTCCAATTCTAGGTACCTATCCCTACACATTACGGAAGTCATGGATCTGACCCTTCCGGTGGGGCGGTCTCTTACTGCCTGGCAGTGGGTGCTGGAGGTGCTTTCCCAGCCGTTCCAAGCTTTTCAGGTTTGACTCGGTCTCAGGAACTCTCTCTCTCCCTTCTTATTTGATTTATTAGTCTCAATTTCAATTAGATTGTATTAGATTGTGCTATCTTGCATTCCGATATCGCAGTTAGTAAAATAAGTTTTCCTCCATAGATTGTTGCTGCTGCTTTTTTCCTCCCTTCCTTCCTTCCCATTTTGTGGGGCCAGGGGCGGTGGGGGGGCAGGGGCCTACTGCCCCCTGTCACAGGCATAGATCCCTGACACGGGTACAGATTGATCTAGTTAACTCCGTGACAGTTTTTGGTGGAGGATGCGGGCATAGCTGCTTTTTAGCTTTTAGAACGAATCTCTCTCTCTGCTGTTAGAGAGCTTCGTTAGGGAGCATTATCAGTAGTTCAGGCTTTTGTGCAGGAAAACTTGACCTTGAAAGACCAGCCGTACTGCCAGCATTCTGGGATATTTGTAAACTTTGAGCACTGGGTAGTGCCCTTTTACTTTTTTTTTCTCTCCTCTTGTGTGCTTCAATTCATTAACCCCTTTTTAGCAGATACCAGCGATGAACCCGCTCTTTGTCGTTGGGGTGCTGTGTAAGGGATTAAAAGCTATGGTGCTACTTGCGACCTACTGGCCAATCATCAATGTCATAATTACTTGTTGTGGAACTGTGTTCATATATAACCACATAAGGGCACTGATGGAGACACCTGCATGGTACCTATATTGGTGCCTATATGCAATGTGGTTTGATACGAATCTTGACATTTGCACGTGACACGTCGGCAAGCTCTCCAACTGGAGAGCTCTGGGACCTCTCCAGTTCACCAGCAGTGCTGACAGATGGCTGAGAGCGGCTCGGCAATCACCCCGCCAGCTCCCTCAGCACCCGAGGGTGCAGCCATCCGGTGCCATGGACGGTGACAGTCCCGATGGAGGAGGAGCTCCCTGCCTGCCTCCACCTGAATCACCGGGGTGTATTCTGCATAGCATCCCAGACTTCCAGATCAGAGTGTAAAGTGCCCTGAGGATAACCGATCTGCCTATTAAAGGCAGATGTAAAGAAGGCGTTGAGGATCTCAGCTTCGTCCTTATCCTCAGTGGTCACATTCCCCGATGCGTCAAGTAAAGGATGGAAATTCCGCCTGGTTCTTCTCTTACCGTTGATATGTTTGTAAAAGGATTTCTTATTCTCTTTTCCTGTGGTGGCCAATCTGAGTTCAGGTTGGACTTTTGCCCTCCTAACTTCCTCCCTGCATACCTTAGCTACTTCCTTGTAACCTCCCCAAGCAGCCTGTCCCTGCTTCCAGAGGACACGGACTCTCTTTTTCTTCCGGAGTCTCAACAATAGCTCTCTGCTCATCCACACCCTTCCCCTACCACTTGCCTTATGGCATTCAGGGACAGCCTGTTCTTGTGCCTTTCAGATTTCCATCTTGAGCAGCGTGCAGGCTTCCTGGACCCCTTGGCCCTTAAGGAGAGATTCCCAAGGGACCCGTGCTACAAGCGTCCTGCGCAGGTCCAAGTCTGCTCTCTTGAAGTTCAAGATAGCAGTTTTGCCAGTCACCCTTCTGACATCTCCAAGAATAGAGAATTCTACAATTTCATGGTCGCGCTGCCCAACACAGTCCCCAACCTTCACATCTCCCACCAGTCCTGTTCTGGACTTCTCATAGAATCATTAAGATTGGAAAAGACCTCCAAGATCACGCGGTCCAACCACCAACCCACCCCCGCCATGCACACTGCTCCGGTGCCACATCCCATGGCTCAGGAACACCTCCAAGGACAGCGAGCACCTCCAGCTCCCTGGGCACCTCAGTGAGCCCAGCAGAGCTGTGCCAGTGTGCCACCATTAAACCCAGCAGAGCTGTGCCAGTGTGCCACCATTAAGCCCAGCAGAGCCATGCCACCATTAAGCCCAGCAGAGCTGTGCCACCATTAAACCCAGCAGAGCTGTGCCAGTGTGCCACCATTAAACCCAGCAGAGCTGTGCCACCAGTAAGCCCAGCAGAGCCGTGCCATTGCTGTAGCAGTGAACCCAGAGCGCTGCTGGCCCTGCACTGCAGGCTGGCCGTGGCTTTCTGCTGGACACATTCGACACGCGGTTTGTTGAACGCGCTGGCAGCTCAGCAGCACGGAGGCGGAACCACCGCAGGTCCACACTGGGTATCTGCTGTGCCTCTGCCCGCTGTGGGAACCCTGGGGCAGAATTTCCCCCTCGTCCCCAGCCGTGCACACCGCCTGCTGCCCGCACGCCCTCGGGGAGCCAGCAGTGCAGCCAGAAGCACGCCCCAAATGCCCTGCAGTCGCTCAGGCCTCACGACCGGCTGAACCGCGCCGTGCTGGGAAGACCCCCGGCTGGGACGAGGAAGACTTTCTGCAAGGCCCGTTTGATTCAGCCTCTCAGCAACCGGAAGCCCGGCGCTCGGCACGAAGGGCTCTCGAGTGCCCTCCTGGTTCCCCTGCGTCCTGCTTCGGAAGAGGCAGCCCGGCCTTCTTCTCAGCCGGGCCCCTCGTCCAGCACTGATGGATGCCGCCCTGTCGGTGCACCGCCCCAAGGCAGCTCTCCTGCGGCAGATCACGAGAAGCGGCGAAGGCAGAGCGGCCCCGGCTGAGAGTCAACGAGCGCTTAAGGAGAACGGCAACGTTTGCCCCCAGACGGGCCCGAATCCTCCGCGCTTCTGCCTGAATCCGGGTTGCTCGGCCCGGGTCGCAGCCGGTCGCCGCCCCGTTGCCGTGGCGACGGTGACGTCATCACCCCGCGCCGCGAGGAGGCAGCCGCCATAGGGGGAAAAGCGGAGCGGGGGGAGCCGGCGCAGTGACGTCGTCACCCCGCGCCGCGAGCAGGAGGCGGCCGTGCGGAAGCGGTGCGGGGCCCCGCGCTGCTCCAACGCTGCGGGGCGGCGCCGGGGCTCCGAGCGCCGCCTCCGCGTCTCCGGATGGGTGTTCGGGGGGGGGGCGCCGCGGCGGGGGCCGGGGTGAAAGGGGCGGGGGGCCGCGCGCCGCTCCGCTTTGGCCCCGTGGGGCTTCCGTGTGAGTCGGGGCCTCCGCTCGGCTCGGCGGCGGGAGGTGCTCCGTGTGCCCCCGATGGTTCGCCCACGACCCCCCCGGTCCCTCTTTGTGACCCCCGGCGTCGCGCCCTCCCCCGCGGTCCCCCTCCCATCCGTCCGGCAGACCCCCCGTCCCCCTCCAGTTCCCCCGTTCCGATCCCTGCAGTCCTCCTCCCCCCCCACCTCACTTCCCCCCCTCGTTCCCCGTTCTGACCCCCAGGGTCCCTTTCCTTCTCCCCTTCCCCCGTCCCACCCCCACTTCCCCCCCGATCCTCTTTACCACCCCCCCAGGACTCCCCCTCAGTCCCCCATTCTGACCCTTCGAATCCCCTCTCCATCCCCCCTCCTCCCTCCTCCATGAAACTCCCCATTCTGACTCCCAGGGGCTCCTGTTCTCCCACAGCGAGCCCCCCTATTCTTACCCTGAGGGTCCCTTCTCCCCCCCACCCCGTCCCACCCCTCCTATTCCCCCATTCTGATCCTCCTCCCCCCCCCCAGTGTCCCCCCTGAATCCCCCCTCCAGCATCACAGAATCACGCAGCGACCAAGGTTGGAATCACCAGTAGCCCTCACTAATCCGTGTCCCTCCACACAACGTCTCAGTGTTCCTCGAACACCTCCAGGGTCGGTGACTCCACCGCTCCCAGTGCAGCCCATTTCAGCGCCCGACCACTGTGCTGGAGCAGTGATATTTCCTAACGTCCAGCCTGAGTCTCGCCTGCTGCAACTTGAGGCCATTCCCTCTCGTCCTCTCACTGTTACATGAGAGAAAAGACCAGGCCCCAGCTCAGCACAGCCTCCCTTCGGGACTTATAGAGGGCACTGAGGTCTCCCCGAGACCCTTCTTGCAGTGAGGGGCCCAGAACTGAACACAGCACTCGAGCTGCAGCCTCACCAGAGCTGAGTGCAGAGGGACAGTCACTTCCCTGCTCTGCTGGCAGCACCGTTTCTGATACAGGCCAGGATGCCGTTGGTCTTCTTGGCCACCTGGGCACGCTGCTGGCTCGCGTTCAGCTGAGTGTCAACCAATAACCGCAGGTCCGTTTTCTCTACGCTGACTTCCAGCTGCTCTGCCCCACGCCCGCAGCGTTGCCTGGGGTTGTTGTGGCCAAAGTGCATCCTGGCACTTGGTCTTGTTGAACTCAGTCCCGTTGCCTTCGGCCCCGTGGTCCCCATCCAGATCCCTCTGCCTTCGGCCTCGCTACCCCCCGGCAGATCGACACATCCCCCCCCAGCTTGGTGTCATCTGGTGCCCAGCTGGGTGGAACTCCATTCACCGCCACTCTCTGTGCCCGGCCCTCAGCCAGCTCCTCACCCAGCACAGAGTGCACCTATCCATGCCGTGGGCTGCAGCTTCCCCAGGAGAAAACCGTGGGAGACAGTGTGGAAGGCTTTGCTGAAGTCAAGGCAGAGCACACCAACAGCCTTTCCCTCGTCTGCCAGGCAGGTCACTGGGTCATAGGAGGAGATCAGGCTGGTCTGGTCAGGCAGGACCTGCCCTTCACAGACACAGTGCCGTGTGATCTCCTTCAAGGCAGTCTGCTCCATAACCTTGCCTGGCACTGAGCTCAGGCTGACAGGCTGTAGTTGCCCGGATCCTCCTTGTGAGCCTTCTTGTAGATGGCAGTCACGCTGGCAAGTCTGCAGTCTTCCAGGACCTCTGTGTTTGACTAGGAAGGCTGACAGATGATGGAAAGCAGCTTGGCTGCCACCTGCACCAGCTCCCCCAGCACTCTGGGATGCATCTCATCCGACCCCATGGACTTGTGGCAGTCCAGGTGGAACAGTAGGACTCTGTTTCCTCCTGAATTGTGGGGGGCTTGTTCCGCTCCCCATCCCAGACCTCCAGGTCAGACAGCAGAGAACCTACAAAGAGCTTTTTTGTGGCTCTTTTTCACTTCACATCCCTTGCCCACTGCCGTCTTCCCTTCCCTGAAGCTGCCCTCCCCATAAACTATTGGTGGAGGCCTAAAGCCAAGGCACAGCCAGCAGTGCTGGGGTTCGGGTTTTGTGAAAGGGATGTACCATTTGGCATTGGGGTGCACCTTTTTGCTAAAGGGCTTCAATCTTTGGGCCTTGGGTTGAGGCCTTTGTTCCTGGGCTTGTGCTGTTTGCAGCACTGCACCATTTGGCCTTGAGGTTCCGCTCTTAGTTTTCCATCTCTCTCTGTCTCCAGGGCTCCATAGCAGAGGCACTTCTTTGCTGCAGCCTTCACGGACAAACTCCACTGAGCAGAAGAGATCTGTGCAGACACAGCAGCAGACGTCTGCGTGCTGACAGAGCAGAGGGACACTGCTCATCCCATTTCTCCTCCTGTCTGCGTCTCATCCCGCTCAGTGCGTTTTGAGGGGGGGAATCTTCTTCCATCTCCTGAGTCACGCCTCCCCTGGTCAGCAACGGAGTCATCCAAACTCAGAGGAATAATAGAGATGAATTTATTGAGAGCTTAATTAACAGCCGGCAACAACCAATTGCAGGTAACATTGGCCAATGGGCTAATTGCAGTGAAGAGATGTAAACAATTGTAGGCAAGGGCTGCAACGAAAAGTCAAAGAATAAATGATGACAAGCAGAAAAGACAGACAGCGGGGCCAGAGGGGCAGACAGACAGCAAAGCAAGGCAGCTCAGCGCTCGTAGATCCAGCCACGTCCCGGTGTCGGGTGCGGATCTTCAGGCTGATGGGTGGTCGGAGGTGTTGGTGTTCAGCTGACGACGACTCACGACGACAGTGGAAACGCTGCGAAGTCCAAAGCGGTGGCACTCGGCCACCTGCCAGCACCGCCCCACAGCTGTGCCTGTGCGCCCCTGGGGGCAGGGGCACAGGAGAGGCCCCTTCGGTGGGGACAGAGCCCTGTGGGGAGGGGCTACCGAGCGAGGCGGTCAGATGGGCAGCAGCCCATCAGAGACCACACGCAGGGTGCTGCTGGCAAAGTACGCCAGGGAAGCGTACGTTGTCTGGGGCAGCACTCGAGGCAGGAGCCGATAGAAGAGCTCCTGGTCACAGTGCTGGGCGTACAGTAGTGCAGGGCCCAGCACGGCAACGAGGAGCAGCTGGAGGCAGACCAGGATGAGGCAGATCGTCCTGTGGGGCAGAAGAGAAAGAGGGCCGGGATTGAGGCGTCCCCAGCCCACGGCAGCACAGCCCCACACGGTGCCAAAGGGGCCGTTTGGGAGCCCCGCCGGCCGCAGTGGGGGTCCAGGCCAGCAGCCCACTGCCGGGAGCCCGGGCACGGGGCAACGAGGGGACACTCACTGCATCCAGAAGGCGAGCCCGTATCTCCTCGCCTGCTCCTTCTTCTCCTGTAGGTGAACAGGGGGCAGGGATGGTGCTCAGGCCCTGCTGCACAGCCGGGGCTCGTGCGGGACAGTGGGAGCCCGGCAGCGCAGCAGCACAGCCCCAGTGCTGCAGGGAGCCCCGTCCGCGGGGAGACCCTTGTCGGATGGGGTGAGGGTGCGCTGGGCTCTGCCCCTTACCAGCTTTGCCTCCACCAGCTCCGGCAGCACAGCCCCAGGCTCGTGGGCTGCCTCCAGCTCCGTCTGATGCTGCTGCCTGTAGGGCACGAGGCTTGGTTGGAGGGAGCCGGCCTCTGTCAGCGCAGGGGCTCCCCAGCAGTGTGCGCCCACCCCGGGGCCGGGCCGGGGCTGCTCTGTCCCACCACGTGCCGAACGGAACCCGAGCCCCGAGCCCAGCGGCGCTGCCGTCCCACTGCCGCCCCGGGTGCTGCAGAGACCCCCGGGTGCAGGCGTGGGCCGCAGGGCCCAGTCCCACTCACCAGGCACTCTGCATCTCCAGCTCCTCCCGCTCCTCTTGCAGGCGCTGTTTCTCCTGGCGCAGCACCTGGCAGACAAAAGCGTGAGCGCCCGTGCCCGCTGCAGCCCTCCTGCAGGTCCCCAACCCGGGGGCGGGCAGCCCCGATCCCTCGCCCCTCCGCACTACCTCGATCTGCTCCGTCTCGGCCTGCAGCTGCTTTTCCAGCTGGGCGACGAGCTGCTTCTCCTGCAAGACAACGGCCGTGCCACGTGGGCCGTCTGCGCTGGGAGCCGTGGACCCGAGGGACCGGGACCGAGGTCCTCCCGCAGAGCCAGAGCCGTGAGGACACCGAGCTCTGAGGACGAGCCCCCGCTGCACCCTACCTGCTGCAGCTCCTCCGTCCTGGCAGCCGCTCTTTCACCCCGCGTTTGCTGGGATTCCTGCGGGAAAGGAGAAGAGGAGCGGCCATCAGGGCACCGGCGCTGCCACGGAGCTCCGTCTGACGGCAGCTCCGCGCCGCCGTCCCCTCCTGCCTCCTCCGTCGGGGCAACCGGCGCCCGCAGGGCTGCAGCTGCAGACCCACACGGGGGGACTTCTCCCAGCCCACGCCCCGCAGCAGCGCTGCCGTGCCTGCACACCCACACCGTGCCGCTGCATCTGCTCACCTTCATCAGCGACTCCCTGGCCACGGCTCTGTGCTTCTCCGCGACCCGCTCGTGAGCCTGTGGGAGGGGAGAGGCGCGGCGTTGGCACCGAGGCGCTGCCGGCAGCTCTGTATCCTGCCAGAGGTGCCCGGCCCTCTGCTGCCATGCCATGCCATGCCATGCCATGCCACGCCACGGGCAGGGTGCCGTCCAGCCGGCAGCTCGTCCTTTCTGTGCCTCCCACCCCGAGCTCACCTGCAGCAGCTCCTGCAGCAGCTTCACGCGCTGCAGCGCTGTTAAATTTCCGCTGGCAAACTGGGCCCGCATTGCTGCACCGCTGGCACAGCTGCTCGCAGGACCTGCACCACCCGCAGAATGGGGCCGGCAGGTTCAGCGCTGACCCACGGCCCCTGCCCCCCCCCGGGGCCTCTGTGAGGTCAGCACGGCATTGTGACGTCACCAGCACAGGAGGGTCCTTGAAGATCGTAGAACCACAGGATGGTGCGGGTGGGGAGGTTCCTTGGTGGTCATAGAACTATGGAATGGTTTGCGTCACAAGGGTCCTTGAAGACCATAGAACTATGGAATGGTTTGCGTCAGAAGAGTCCTTGAAGATCATAGAATTGCAGGATGGTTTGTGTTTGAGGGGTCCTTGAAGGCCATACAACCATAGAATGGTTTGCGTTTGAGGGGTCCTTGAAGGTCATAGAACCACAGGATGGTTTGTGTTTGAGGGGTCCTTGAAGGTCATAGAACCACAGGATGGTTTGTGTTTGAGGGGTCCTTGAAGGTCATAGAACCACAGGATGGTTTGTGTTTGAGGGGTCCTTTGTGTTTGAGGGGGGTCCTTGTTTGAGGGGTCCTTGAAGGTCATAGAACCACAGGATGGTTTGTGTTTGAGGGGTCCTTGAAGGTCATAGAACCACAGGATGGTTTGTGTTTGAGGGGTCCTTGAAGGTCATAGAACCATAGAATGGTTTGTGTTTGAGGGGTCCTTGAAGGTCATAGAACCACAGGATGGTTTGTGTTTGAGGGGGTCATAGAACCAGATGTGAGGGGTCATAGAACCACAGGATGGTTTGTGTTTGAGGGGTCCTTGAAGGTCATAGAACCATGGAATGGTTTGTGTTTGAGGGGTCCTTGAAGGTCATAGAACCACAGGATGGTTTGTGTTTGAGGGGTCCTTGAAGGTCATAGAACCACAGGATGGTTTGTGTTTGAGGGGTCCTTGAAGGTCATAGAACCACAGGATGGTTTGTGTTTGAGGGGTCCTTGAAGGTCATAGAACCACAGGATGGTTTGTGTTTGAGGGGTCCTTGAAGGTCATAGAACCATAGAATGGTTTGTGTTTGAGGGGTCCTTGAAGGTCATAGAACCACAGGATGGTTTGTGTTTGAGGGGTCCTTGAAGGTCATAGAACCACAGGATGGTTTGTGTTTGAGGGGTCCTTTTGAGGGGTCCTTGCAGGTCATAGAACCATAGAATTTTTCGTGTTTGAGGGGTCCTTGAAGGTCATAGAACCATAGAATGGCTTGTGTTGGAAGGGTTCTGGAAGGTCATAGGACCAGAGGATGGCATGTGTTGGGAGGTTCCTGATGACCATAGAGCTATGGAATGGTTTGTGTTTGAGGGGTCCTTGAAGGTCATAGAACCACAGGATGGTTTGTGTTTGAGGGGTCCTTGAAGGTCATAGAACCATAGAATGGTTTGTGTTTGAGGGGTCCTTGAAGGTCATAGAACCACAGGATGGTTTGTGTTTGAGGGGTCCTTGAAGGTCATAGAACCACAGGATGGTTTGTGTTTGAGGGGTCCTTGAAGGTCATAGAACCACAGGATGGTTTGTGTTTGAGGGGTCCTTGAAGGTCATAGAACCATAGAATGGTTTGTGTTTGAGGGGTCCTTGAAGGTCATAGAACCACAGGATGGTGCGGGTGGGGAGTTTCCTTGACGATCATAGAATTATAAAATGATTTGCGTCGGAAGGGTCCTTGAAGATCATAGAACTGTTGAATGGTTTGCGTCACAAGGGTCCTTGAAGGTCACAGAAGCACAGGGTGGTTTGTGTTGGAAGGGTTCTGGAAGATCGTAGGACCACAGGATGGCATGGGTTAGGAGGTTCCTTGATGATCACTGAACTGTACAGTGGTTTCTGTTGGAAGAGTCCTTGGGGATCATAGAACCATGGGATGGTTTGTGCTGGAAGAGTCCTTGAAGGTCACTGAAAACCTCAGAATGGCTTGGTTTGGGATGGCATGCATTGGGAGGTTCCTTGATGATCAAAGAAGCATAGATTGGCTTGTGTTGGAAGGGTCCTGGGAGATCATAGAAGCACAGGATGGCATGGGTTGGGATGTTCCTTAGTGATCACAGAACTACAGGTTAGTTTGTGTGGGAGGGTCCTTGAAGATGACAGAACCATCGGATAGTTCATGTTGGAAGAGTCCTTGAAGATCTTAAGAAGTGCAGAATGGCTTCGTTTGGAGAGGTCCCTGAGCATCAAAGAACCATAGGATGGTTCTTCGAAACAGCTGTGAAGGATCTGTGAGCAAATGCGCCGTCAGTGGTTGGTGCTGCAGGAAGGCCAGAGGTCCGACCTTTCCTCCAACGCCTTCAGTGTGAAATTGGAAATACAGTGCTCACACCTGGCTTGTTATATCTGCCAGGACGTCTGTGCCCTCTGATGGGATTTCTGGACTTAGTTTTCCCAGCTGTGGAAAGAAGGGTTTGATTAGGGGTAGGCTTTGGGTTAGGGTTTGGGTTTGGGTCTGGGTTAGGCTTAGGGGTTGGGATAGGGTACGGGTTAGGGGTCGGGTTTGGTTTAGGGTTTGGGACAGTGTTTGGGTTAGGGTTAAGTTTTGGATTTGGGTTTGGGTTGTGAATCATGAGAATTGTTTTTGTAGACTTTGAGAACAGCCTTTTGCATGACTTGAGCAGATATAACCTGAAGGACAAAGGCTGGCGTAAATGTAAGGGCAAGAAGAGAATTTGGAGCAGGCTGCAGAGCTCGTTGTCAAGTGAAGATTAGAAAGTAGAACAGATGTCCTGTTGTTGAAGATAAGATGGCAGAAGAGATGCCTCAGCTCGACGTAGCGTCAGTGGGAACCGGTTTGGGCAGCCCCCCTTTAAAGTTTGGAAATCTACAGCGAGGATGACTGTTAGCCTTCATCCCACGACCAGCAGAGGTGTTAATTATTTCTTGGAATTTCTGCCCACGTCCTTGGAATGCAATGAAAACGTAAATGCCGTGCCTATCGATCTGTAGTCACTGCTTCTCTGGGTGTGCACGTTGGTGGAGCGATCCCCGTGCACCCGGCGCTGTAATAAAGGGAAAACCTGCTTGGCACAACCCATGGCGTGTCCCATTCCTGTGCTGGTTTTCTCAGCTTCACCGTGGCCTGAGAGAATAAGCCTGCTGGACTGGACACCGTGCAGCTTTCAAACCCCGTTACTTTAAATGAGATGCCGCGATCCAAGAAGCTGAGTTGCTGAGCTGCTTTTAACTCATGTGGCTCGTAGCTACGGTGAGATATTCCCCTTATTGCAGTCCAAATGGAAGCCAGAAGGAGTTGGATGGCCGACTGCTTTTCTTCTCCAGTGCCAGAGCAGCCCATCCATCCCAGCACCACTGAAAGTCGCCCCTACAGCCCAGTGCTGCGGAAGGCGGTTCCGCCCAACGCCGTGACGTCTCTACCGCCCAGCTCAGCTGCAAGCCACTCTGCTTTTGGAATTCCTTTGTCCACGATAGAGCCTGCTGCTGTAAAGCACGAGCTCTCCTAGCAATGACCTGCCTCTGACGTGCTCAGCCTGCAGGGAAAAGTTATTCCTCTGCGTCTGCAGGCTTTGCTCGCGTTCCCAGGTGCAAGAGTCAGCCCAGAGCTCGGCTTTACCTACAGCAGAAATCCAGCCTCTGGCAGCCGTGTTTTTCTCTCTCCTGAAACACTGAACCGCAGCAAGAAGCAACGTTTCAAAAGCTCCTTTATTGCACAAAAGCCAGAAATCAGGAGAGATTTCCAGATCAGGCCTGCAGCAGAGCTGGGCCGAGTCCAGGCAGCGAAACCCGCCCCGTGGTCTGCATGGAGCTCGAAGGCCGGCCTGCCCTCGGTGCCCAAAGGAGCAAGCGAGCGCTGCAGCCACCGAGCTCCCGCTCAGCCAAATGGCTGAAGTTGAGGAGCGAGGAGCTCAGGCGGGACGAGAGGAACCTCGGACGACGGCGGGCTCGGCGTCGGACGGTGAGGCCAGCCTGCCCGAGGGGCCGCCTGTGGAGAGCGTGATTGAGACCTGGCTTGCTGAGAAAGGCCACACAGACAGTATTCGGCTGATGAGGCGAGAGTCCTTGAGCAAAGTAACAGGATGTGAAGGGAGGAAGGAGAACGTAGAAATAAGAAAGATGAATGGCATGGTCTAACCACAAAAAGTACAAAGAAGGGCTGGGGCTACAAGTAGCTGAAGAGCCTATCAGGAGCTCGGGCTTTGCAATATGTATGAGCTTCATTAGCGCCAACATAAATGCACGCAACCTTCTGATTAAAGTTCAGACTTTCTGATCAATTATGTGGTCGTGTGTTTGTCTCCCGCCGAGCTCCGACAGCCACCAGCAACACCTCTGGTGTGGAGCTGCTGGCACGCAAGGGCTCCGGGTCTGGGCAGTGCCAGCCACCTGGGGGCAGAGCCGGGCTCCTGCCGGCAGGGCGGGCGGCAGGCTGCTGTGCCGGCGTCATAGTGGGCAGCAGGCAGCGCCGGCCACGCTGTCACCCTGTCGCCATGGCGCCGTCTGTGACGCGGCCACCCGGGAGGGGTCTGAAGGCGGTGCCCGGCGGAGGGTCCTGCATCCCGAAGGAGCGTCGGCAGAGAGCGGATGCGTCTGGAAGGGATGAGCTCCCACGTGGCTGTTGCCGATGCGGAGCGTCCTGCTGCGGTGAAGCGGGCCCAGATGAAATTCTGGGAGGATGGCCCCGCGACACAGCGTGACTGCAGAGTGCCAGGGGTCACCGCCAAAGGTACGCGGGCCCACAGCCGGCACGGGAGCAGAGCTGCCAGCAAGTCCTGGCACCGAGCGGGCGAGAGCCGGCACGGGGACCATCTCGGGGCTGCCTCCGTGTGGGGCTGGGGACAGGGACGACGCTTTCATCCGCCACCTCCCTCCCGCTCCGAGGCAGGAGGAGCGCCGGGAAGCGGCAGAACAGAGCGTGACCTGCTTTTCCTTTGCCCTGCAGAGCGAGTCGCTGTCTGGGATGCGGTGGCCGTCTGTGTCCAAGAGCAGCTCCTGCTGCGCAAGGTGGGTCGGCGCCTTCTTCCCGCTTGGCTGCCCGCAGGGGTGGGGAGTCCCCTCGCCTTGGGCCGCGGCACGCAGTGACTCTTCCCTGCACAGGCAGCGGGGAACTCAGCCCAAAAACCCCCGTAAAGAACCAGTGGGGCTCCCGCATGCGTGGGGTGACTCGTGGCGCGTGGTGCAGTGTGCTGGGGCTGATCCCGCTCTCTGGAAACCTCTGGCTTCCATGAAGCTGCTTCTGCCCCGACTGCTGTGCTGCGTTTTGGGAGGGAGAGGAGAGGAGCGGGCAGCTCCTCCCCAAAGCTCTCCCGCTGCCCTGGCCTGAGCTTCTGAACAGTGGGAGAGGGCACGGCAGGACCCGAGGCACAGTCCCCGGCCAGGGCAACCTTCAGCTCTTCCTCCAGCCTCAACCCTGCGGCCCTTCCCTTCTCTCCCACGCACAGGATGTCCGAATTCCCACCTTGGGTTCCTTCAGCATGGCCTCCGAGCGGGTTGAGGCTGAGGACGGAGCCGTGACTGTGCAGTGGCCTGCGTTTCGCCTGGCCAGGAACCTTGCGGGCAGCCGTAACCGGATGGAGAACGAGGAATACCCAGCAGGTAGGAGGGGGCTTGAACCCCTTCTTGCTGCGCAGACAGGACAAGCGCTGCTGTCGCCCCCATTCCCAAAAGCAACCCGCCCCCTCCACGGGGCCCGTCCAAATACGGGGCTGTCCTGGCTGGTGCCCGCAGCGAGTCGCACTTGGGAAGCAGCGGTGGAAACGGACTCTGAGAGTCTGGTGTGATTTTCCAGGCCATAAGGAGGTGGAGCCCCTGAAATACGCTGAGGTGGCCGCGGCCGCATCTGTGAGCGGGCAGACTGGGAAGGCCTGCATATTTGACACGACGTCCCTCGTCTCCCACTGCCTGAGGAGGGGGGAGAACATCGCCTTTGTCCTGAAGGACATGGGGGTGCTCCTCATCGAGGAAACGAGGATCCAAATGAAGTTCTACTACGACTTCCTCGAGAGGATCAACGGGAAAGAGAACCTGGAGAAAGTTGTTCTCAAGGTGAGCTCTGGGTTGCTCCGTGGCCCCTGCGCTGCCTGCACGTGGCTCAGCAGGACCTGGCCAGCTGCCCGGGCCGAGCAAGTGCTGCGCTGCTGTCAGCTCTCGCGGCCTGGGGCTCCTCCAGCGCTCTGCAGTGCCTCGGCCGTGACAAGGACGTCCCACATCCTCCCCGTTCCTCCCCTGCAGGTGCCCTGGCTGCTGGACATGGTGGTGTCGCGGGTGGCAGCTGTAGCCTCGCTGACGTCCTCCGGCCGAGTCGTCGTCTTTCCCAGGTCAGTACGCTTGTGGCTGCAGCCCTGCTCGATGCAGCTGCTCAGCTCTCCTGCAGAAGCGTTTGCTCCTCGTGGCCGTGGGCGTCCTGCCATGGGAACGCAGGCAAAAAGAGCTCGGAGAAGTGCGGCGCCGTGTCCCTGGACTGTGGACATTTCTGTGAGGTAGAGCTGACGGGAGAGATGAAGGAATTTAGGTGACGTTCTCATCCCATCGTGGCCCGGGTGACTCCGTTTCCCAGGACAGTCCTCGGTTCTGGGGCTCCGTGGACCCTGGGGAGCAGGTCCCTGTGAGCAGGTGATCCCAGCCAGCAGAAAGGGCAGCCGGAGCCCTGGGTCACACCGCGTCTTCTCCTTTTGTACAGGTTTAAACGGGAGTTTGCACCCAAACCACCGCCCGGGAAACCCCGCAAGGCCTCGCAAGTGCCACTGCCACCTCTCGGCCAGGGCAAGAAAGGTAAAGCAGCTGCCAGCGCCACTCCATACCAAATGCAACCAGCGGGCGATGGGGAAATCCCCATCCCAGCATCACCCAAAGAAGGCTCTGACTTGGGAAACCGTTCACAAGTGCCAGCTGGGCACTGCCTCTCCTCCTGCCCACACGTCGTCCTCATCAAATCCAAGGCGCTGGGTGCCATGTTCCC